>JADLZK010007646.1:0-191969 GCA_015847255.1 Hyparrhenia diplandra | reverse complement strand
CCCCGCGTCCTTCCCCGAGCTCGAGACACGGCGGGCGCTGCCGCGAGGCGGCGCGTGGGTCCTCGCTGGCGAAGCGGATCCGCGACCGGGCGGCGGAGCGAAGCGGATCCGCGGCCGCGGCGCGGTATTGCGCTGATTCAGCCGTCCGCGGCGCCTGGCCTCGAAGCCGGGCGCGCCTCTCCCGAAAGCGTGTGGGGGCGCGGGCGGGTGGGATCCGCCGGTTGCCGCGATCCGCCGGATCTGGGCGCCGAGGCAGGCAGGGGGCGGGCGGCGTTCTCCGCGCCGGGCGTCGCTGATTGAGCGGACGAACCCTTAACGGGCCCCTCCCTTTTTTATTTTTTTATTCATTAACCGCGGGCGGGTGATTTTGTCCGCTTAACACGAAAATCGCTCATTTTCCTCGTGTGATTCCGGCCCCGCGGCGGGCGACAAAATGCCCGCCACGTTAATGTTTTTGTCCGCCACGTTAATCGCTTATATAGTGGTGCGGTAACAGCTTGGGCGCTCCTAGCCACCGGCTTCTAGAGCCTTGTCATTGTCGATATCCTATCCATGGCAACGGGCGAAGAAGGGAGACGTAGAGAGAGGAAGATAGGGTAAAAGAGAGGTCATACATTGGTTCTGTGTCGATTGTATGTGTTAGGCACCTCATGCCGAATATGCCCTAGAGATAATCATAGAAATGATTGACGCCTTTGTATCCATGATACACCGGGCGCTGGCTGCTGCCGCATGCGTGCCGCCTAGCGAGCCCGACCGGGCGCTGGCCACGCCGCGTTTGCAAACTCCCTGCCTGCTCTGCCCGGGCGGGGGGCGCGAGCAGGTGACGGGCCGGGGCTGCGTAGACGACGAAAGAGGAAAAGTGTGGTGGGTCCGATAGACGGGGAGAATAGGGGGCTACCGATTTGAGGGGCTGAAATTATAATTTGAGGGACATGTAAAATGAGGGGGGCATTAGTGGCCCACTTGAGTTTATCCTTTTGCTCAGCCCCTAAAAATTTAGGTAGGGCTGAAGTAAGGGCTCCACTTGAGTTGCTCTTTTATCAAAACTAAAGCTACATTCTTTAGCAACGGCTCATGTATGTTTTAAGAAGGCGACCTGCTGGGCGCTCGCGCGTACGATAGGTATGAAATACATCCTAGCCGCCCACAGACACCGAGTCCCAGCGTGGCAAACCGGCACTCTTTGTCGTATATGTATGATCTTTTGGTAAATGGAAATATTCATTGTATGTGTATGCTTTTTCACAGTTTTAGCAACCAAAAACTGTTACTCTCCATTTCAAATAATAAATCGCTTTTTGCTTTTTCAAGGCTGGCCGCTTTGACTTTTTTCGGTACATGGAGCAACATAATTTGGAAATATAGGCTGGGGTAATGTACCAAAAAAGATCCAAGCGATTTATAATTTCGAACTGAGGTAGTACATCAGGGACTTGATTAGGCCATATGTCAATGCAAAACAAGGTACAAAGACATTAAAGGCGTCAAAGAACGTTATATATTGTACTAGATTCAGCGTATCAAAATGGAATAATGATTCACCCTAAATACTGATGCTTGGTTTCATGCTACATATAATGAAATTAAGACGTCACACAGAATGACAATTACGAGCAACTTTTCATGAGAAACTCCCTGACGACGGAAGGGTAGCTGCTCAGCACGTGCTCCAAGCCACCACTACTATGGCTGCCATCAGATTGCCGCGTCGGACATTAGAAAACTAAAAACATGCCTTCTAAGCCCAAGACAGCCATGGCGCTCAGCCAATTCCAGTATCGTCCCAACACTGCTCGTGTCGACAGCCGCAGAGCTTGTCTTCACAGATCAACTTCAGCCTCCCAGATAATACCTACCGCCGCGATTTCCAGGGAGACGCTTCGCGCCATGGCCATCGCCTCGCCTCGTCTATCTCAGGCAGCACGTCCGCTGTAGACGGCGGAGGAGGGCCTTGAACACCCTCGCTCCATGTCCCTCCACCCACACGCACGCTGCGCGCCCTCCTTCATGGGCTAAACAGCTCGGCCTTTGAAAACCGGGCGACCGGGCGGCGAGGATGTTCCGTGCGCCAGCTGAAGTTTCTCGGTTGCCGACCTAACATCACGCCCGCACTCATCGCCGCTAGAGAAAAGATAGCCGACATGCTGGAGGATATCTGACGGCGCACGCCCACGAATTTTGCGATGATGGCGGGCGCCGGCGTCTTCTTTGACGACCAGGTTAAGGACAGTTATGTCGCGATCGGATCCCAAAGCGCCGCCCCTGAGATGACCCTCAACTCCAACGCATCCCTCTTGATGAACATTCTGAATCCCAGTCGGTTACTGTTGTTAGCTGTGCGCATGTACGCCTTGTCGCCAATGGTGCGCTGTGGCCGGTAGGCTTTCCGCCCCTCGCACCAAACTGAACGCATCGTAAGGCCAACCTCGTATCACATGATAGAAAGATAGATATGTACTTGGATGCGCCTTTCCATGTAGGGCGGGGTATAGCCATTGGGGTAATATCGGAGGGTCTAAACGGTGGCCTGCGGCTGTAAAAGAGGACGAAAGGATGTATTCGTTGGGGATTAACTCTAGTTGTCCCACCGAAAGGATGTATTCGCTAAGTACCCCGCCAGAACCGAACCCTCGGATCTTTTGATTTGAATTCGCTTTAGGCCTCAAGAAATCAACATAGTAGTGATGGAAGAAGTGTAGTGATATAGGAGGAACACACGCGTCTGGAGGTCACGGGTTTGAGGTCCCGGGCTGTGATAAAAAAAGTGGCTGGTGGCTGTGGCTGGCTAGCCAGTGAGGGCCCCCTAAAAAAAAAGTTGCTATTTTTTTTTTTTTTATTTTATTTTTCTTTGCTAAGTACCTGTATCTAGTAGTGCACCTAGGACTTTTTTTTTGCATGTAGTCGTCTAGCTTCACATCAATCCATATGCATTGGCTATTACAGGAGGTGGAGTTTGAACTGAATTCCACCTTGATCCACGCCAACAAATGTGGATTGAGGCCGTATTATCATCCAAATAAGTCCTAAGAGCATCCACAGTGTATAGACCCAACCCCGTGCTATAGATCGATATTACATCACCTGTTAAAATGGCTACAATGTATAGAACCAACCTTGATTCTATCTCTAGGCCCGCAAAAAAAAAAAACCATCGGCTCCTTCCTCCGGACATGGGAATGGCGGTGGGACGCACCGGCTTCCGAGGCTGCAGAATATTTTTTATTTCAAGGACCGGGTTCTATGCATGGGATCGGGTTCTCTATGGTACCGATGTCACAGTGTATGGAATGGACTCCACGTAGGATAGCACTGCAGGGCAAACCTGCACAATCGCGGGATGCTCTAAGAACGTACATATCCAGGTAAACAAAACTCCTATTCTAAAAAAAAAAAAAATGATGGGAAAAAACTCACTCCAAATAAAGCTAAAGTCTATTTTTTTTTTATGCTCACCCCATTGCCACAACAGCCTTGGCCTTAAGATTGACGGGTATAATAAGGGGATTATTGGGTATTGGTCCACTATTGTTAGATATAAGGGGCCGTTTGGTAGATCTCCAGTTCTGGCCATAACATAACTCCATTTGTGACTTCACCTTTGGAGTCGATTCATTAGGGCAGCTGAAGTCTTTTTGAGTTTGGCAATTCATCTTGTGGCATAAAATGATAAAAAGTCTATTATACTCATTTTTTTTTTTCCTCTTTCCTTATTCCTTTCCTTTTCACCCGTGGTTTCTTCGACCTCCCACGCCCTGCATATCGCATGGCCCCCACCGCTCCATAGCTGGCGCAGCTTGGTCACTCCATCTAAGTGCTCCACAACCTCCTTCCCCGCTACCAGCGCGTAGGCGATCCATCAAGGTCGCGTTCTGCCTCTGCCCTTGTGGCAAGCTCCACCCGACGACTCTACCTCAGCGCCGACCACATCCGCACTGCCATAGCATGTTGGATCCAACGCGTATCCCCATGATGATGCAACATCATCCTTCTCTGTGTCGACCTTGCCCGACACGCGTCGCAGGGCAATGGAGCCCATGGTAGCAATGTGCCACTAACAACAGATAGAGCAGGAAGAAGCTACAAATTTCAGCTCTCCTCCCTTGTCTCAGCTTGAATTCCACATGGCCTGGCTGCTATCTCCACCTGAGCTCTTCCCCTGAACTTTGCGACATGGTGGCGTGGGCAGCTAAGCTCAGGCCCGACGTGTTCCTGCAACGGCGAATCCATCTCCATGGCGGATCAAGGTTACAAGATGGCGTGAGATCGGGTGTAGAGGAAGCCTCTACCGCGGGCGGATCACGCCAGATCGAGCCTGGCAGTAGAGGATCTGGCCCGTAGCTCGGTCTCCTCCCTCACTCCCACCACCGCCTCACGTGGTTCCGTGGCTCCCATGGTAGCCACTTTTCCCTCAAAACCATAGTAGCACCATCACTCGTGGAAACCAAGTGGTGGGATCCACTATTGCGTCCAAGTGCTGGCTCGATAGATACACAACAACGACATGAAGATCCATGGCCATTGACGCGGCGCTGAGGGTGCATGGCATGCTGCCCAACGGTAATGGCCAGATCCAAATCCAGGACCATTTGGGGTTAGATCTAGGTTATTTCCATCATTTGATTTTCATGATTTACCGTGGCAGGTAACAAGCCACCACCGTGACCTTGTGTTCGAGACGGTTTGAAAACCACCATCGGGCCACCACAGTTAAGTGATTAGGCAGTAGTGATATGTAATTCATTACGGAAACGGTCACCATGGGTGGACGCTCCGAACCGTTGTTATCCTAGGGCCCAGCCCATCACATACGTGCACCTGCACCACCACCAACGCTATCCGAGGCAGGGAGGTAGCAACAGGCAAGGCTGGTAGGCATTGACTGCATCAACGCCCAAAAATAACTAGGCCCCCACGAACCTCTCTCCACCACATTCCCTCTCTCTCTCTCTCCCCTCCCCTCGCAAGCCCGCACCTGAGACGATTCGGGCCTGGGGCCATTTGTCATCTTCCTCGCCCTGTCGACGACGATGGCTTCATGCTCATTCAGAGGCACAAGAGTCGCCCCGCATGCCTCGCCCCATACTCGTTGGTGGCAGCCTGTGCCGTTGCATCTTATCGGGCTATGCTTCAGCTGCCTGGCCGGGGATCACGTCGCCCATGCCCGATGCCCCCTCCCCGTCCCACTACGTATACTACCTCAGCACGAGGCACCGAGCGATGAACTGCAGGTTTCGTGTTCACCTAGCACCCTCGGCGAGCAGTGCCCAGGCGCCGCCGCCCGTGCTCGCTCAACATGGGCGTTGACTAGGGGACTCCGGGCGTCAAGTCCATTGGTGGGCCTTGACGGGTGGAGGTTTCCTATGGCCCCCACCACAGGCCGCCCACGGGCGGAGCTATGTTACATGAGCACTGGGTGCGACCGCACCCACGACGTAATACCAGGTCTGAGTAGTACAAGGATTTCTACGGTATTCGCACCCCTGGCCCAAATGTCTGCACCCACAGCTCAGCTGGAAAAGCCCACGCTGCTTCCTCCTTGGCCTTTGCAACTCGGCCACAGCCCGCTAGCCAGCAGCATTGCAAGGCACACGCACCCTGGCCAGTGGCACCCCGGCCACATCATGCTCTCCGCTTCGCTTCAACTAGATCGCCTTCTCTGCGTGCCTCCGTCGCTCTGCCTTCTCATCTCAGTTTCTCCGAATCTTGGTTGAGGGCTTGAGGGCTGTGGCGATCACGTCTAATGTGAGTGTCTGGCTGTCCCGTCCGTCGTCGCAACTGCAAGCAAGCAGCAGTACGTCTTTCTCCTTTTCCTGATCGTGTCCATCCATCCTACCTCCTTCTAGTAAGCAACTTCAAATGATTTTATTTTTTTTTTATTTCTGCCTTTTTCTTCTAGATGCTAGGAAAACCATGGAAAAGTTTTTTGAAAAGAAAAGCACCAGATATTAATTGGGAAGACAAGATCAAGTATGACCCAGGCTTTTAAGAATGAAAATTGATCAGCATATAGATGTTGTTTTGCATAGGCAAAATAGATTTGATGTATAAGAGATGCAACTATTTTTAATTTTGCAATGATACAATATATATTATTACCGCTACTGATATTTTAAATTATTCATGCTAAAATTAGTGCTATATGGTGCTATGCATTACTGTTGTTTAATTTACGCTACAAGCCGCACCCCCTCTGTAATTCTCTAGGTCCGCCACTGGGCCGGCCCAAGTGCCCAGCGGGAGCCTCCCTCGGTGAGTCCAGTGGAGGACGTCAGGGCTCTCGCTCACGGCTGCATCATCAACACCGTCAATCCTCTAGACCCGCTTGAGCTCATGTCGGTGTTCAGCACGGACCCAACTGTCTAGGTAGATCCAATGTGCGATGAGCTCTCGGATAAGCTTGTCGCATGTCCATCCTCTTCCCAACTCGTGGTTCAGGACGAACTGGATCCCCCTCTGTCACCGCCCGCATGGTGCGGCTCTGCTTCGCAGCTACGAAGGCATTGAGGCGGCTTGTGCGGCACCGCAGCTATCGGCACCCCAACGCCAGCCGCCCCTACCGACGCCTCCTGTAGCCGCCCGTCCAACGCACCCGGGCGCGTCTTTGCCCGTGGCATGGTTTTCACGCCGGGCTCGGTCACCCTCGCCACTAGGTTCTTCCTCAGCCGCTGCACCACCAGGACAGCATACCGCGACCTCCACGCGGGATGTGGCTCGGGATCGCCGAATGTTGACAACTACATCACCTCTCTCGAGCTGCCCCTCGGCGACTATTGATCACGTCCCCACCACATCCTCGGCGTGCGCTGCGATGGTTAGGGATGACCGTTCCCGGAGGCGCAGTGACCGTCCCGCCGTGAAAGTCAGCATTCCATGACCCCAACCGGAGAGACAGCACGCCAGGTGCTCCTCGACAAGTGGGAGGGTCGTTCGCCGGGCGACGCTTCGTCACCCACGCCGGATCACACGATTGCGGGAGGTTCGAGCCACTTTTGCAGACTCTGCACCGTCTTCCAAGAAAGCGATTAGATCAACAAGATCTTCCCATTCATTGTCACCGCTGGGCGCGGACGGTTGAGCACCTCTAGAGTGATCCCCATGCCTCAATTTCTGTAGCTCATGGGTATTTCCTTAGTTTATAACTTGTAGCTCCACCGCTTTAGCCGGTGCCTTGTGTTAGTGTGTTACTTGTGCTCTTTTCCATGTCACCTTGGCATGGAAGGGGCAAAGGTTGTGTAACTTGAAACCGTCCCATTTTCTCTTAATGAAGTACGAGCCAAGCTCTCTTTTGAAACAAATCAAACCCCTAAACAAAATCCCCAAAATCCACATATCAAATCGAATCTAGGGTAGGGCTCCACAGATCGACTCGGGTCGAATCAAGGGGAGGGGGTCCTAGCTAGCAATTGCGTCGGAGGGGATCAGGCGGGGGTGGCACGGGGTCGGTGCAGCCGCCGCCTCTCTCTTCTCCGATGTGCGGCAGCGACGGGCGTGTCGCGGGAGCTCGAGGCCACGAACGGGAGGAAGTGAACTGGGAGAGGCAGGAAGCCAAAGGGGCGCCCGGCGTGGCAGGACGACGAAGCGTGCTCATCCTACACCGCAGTTCGAGCACTCTTTTGTGGCTCTTCCGCCTCTTATGTGAGCACTGCGGGGAAGTTGAGGCATCAGCTCGTGGGAAGACGGCGTGCAGCAGACAGGAAGGCGGGCGCAGACGCCGTCTGCGAATCCGGAGAGGGGGAGGAGAATAGGCCACCGTGGAGGGGAACAGATCGACGCAAAAGAGAATTCGACTAGTCCGAGCGAACATTTAGTTGAGGTAGGAGCAAACAGTAATGAAAGGAGAGGGTGATGTGTCATGCCTGCATGTGCAGAGAAATCCCCTAGTGGGGGTTTCCCATATGGTGTAGTAGATTTGATCTAATTCTAATTCTTTCTTTCCTTGACAATCAATTCTTATTACTAAATCTGTATATGTTAAACACATGGAACTACATATATTTCTTGAAATTAACGGTCAAACATAGAAACAATTGACTTTAGACAAAGTTTGGACCAGCATCACTTTATAGAAATTAACAATAAAAAATAGAAAGAATTAATACAAGAACATTGAAGTATAGGAGTTGAGGAGATCATGGAGCAACCATGGCTAGCAGCTCCTCAAGAACGTTAGGATAACTGCTTGTCAAATGCTCAAAACCATCAGTCGCCATTGCAGCCTTCAAATTGCTACCTAACTTGAGAAATTGGACGCATGCTTTCTTAAGGCCCTGGCAACCATGCTGCTCAGCCAATGCCAACGTAGTTGCCACAGTACTGACGTTGATACGGCAGCAAAGGTTGTGCTCGCAGATTAACTTCAACCTCTCGAGGCCATATCTATCTGCAGCGACGAGTAGATGCTGCGACATGACTACGATAACACCCTCGTCCATCTCAGGCACCCAGTCCGTGTAGATGAAGTCCAGCAAGAGTCTGAACACTCTGCCTCCATGTCGTCAATCCGTACGCAAGTTTCAGTCGTCTCCTTCATTGGGCCGTAGAGCTCCGCCTGGAACACCGGCGACCGGGCAGCGAGGATGTACCTATGCGCGCGGAACGTCTCGCCGGCGACCTCGAACGACACGTCCGACCCCTCTCCGTCCCAAAGGAGCTGCAGAATGTCCAGGCCCACGTCCGGCGGCGGCACGTCGACGCCGCCGTCATCTCGCTCTGCAGTGGTGCTGATGCTGACGATCTCCATGGAGACGATGATGATGTCGCACCTGAACCTGATGCAGTCGTCTCTGAGGTAGGATGAGACTTCGAGCAGGCTGCTCCTGTGGTACACCCGACTTGCCCATGCGGATGAGCCGTCGGCCTTCCACATGTGTACCTTGCTTTTCTCGAAATCGTGCCACAGGACGGACTCCGCGTCCTGGTAGTCGTAGTCGAGCAGGCTGATCCTGAACCGTGCCAACACGTCCTCGCCGGTGGCGTCTTCCTCGCGCACCAGGTAGACTGTGATGTACTCGGCATTGTCCGGTTCTTCGCCGTTAGGGAAGTACTTCATGTACCAGCGGTGACCTCCGACGGTGAACGGGCGGGTCGTGACGAATTCTCCAGTGCCGACGACGGCCTTGGCGTTGGAGAATCCGTCGATGGTGAGCACGTGCCACCCGTACTCGGACGGGGCGACAAGAGCTGACGCGCTCAGCTCGCCGGCAGGCGCAGAAGTGGTCGCCGGCAGGCGCAGAGCGGAGAACAGGCGTCCAAGCATGACGTACGGCGAAGGCGAGGCGAGAGGTGGTGCTGCAACTTTTCTGGTGATCTAATCTACAACAAAAGAAGAGGTTTCACAGCTTTTGATGTGGAGGGAGCTACTTTACGTCTTGAGGTGAACTCGGACCCGATTAGTTTTTTGTGTTATCGAGTTGGACTTGGATATCGGCACGATGATATATACCAGCGTCCGTGTCGCCACAAAATTTATGTTTGGTCGCACGCACGCACGTTGCCATCGAACCTAACCTCTCGCCGTCGTTATGCCGATCTCATCCGCGTCTACCGTCGGAAGCGGCGGCATTGCTGCCGCAACAGGAGGCAACCCACCAGAGCTGAGCGCGTCGTCCATCGTCGCCAAGACGGCGGCGGGTTCGCACACGCTCACCATAGATGGCTTCTCTCGGAGTAAGTCGATGAGGTTCAGGTCCTCCACCTTCACCGCCGGCGGCCATACCTGGTACATCGACCTCATCCGCAACAGCTGCCGAGCAGGCCCTCTTCCGGGTGGGGATACTCATGCTTCCAAAACTTTGCTGCACCCAATGCACCGCCGGGGAGGAGATCTTGGTATCATGGAGCTTCAGCTTACTCGACCAGAACGGGCAGCCGTCATACACTGAGTCCGTCGGCGACGTCTGCAAGTTCAGTAAAAGATGGGGATCGCCACCCACTCGTCACGACCAAGTTCCTCGAATCACGGGCGGCGACCTACCTGCCCGGCGACTGCCTGAAGATTAGGTGCGACGTCACCGTCTACATGGCGCCCCGGTGCGAGGACCGCCACGTGCCGTCGTGCCTGGCCCCGTGCCGCCGCCCGACATTGGCCAGCAGCTCGGCTGCCTCCTCTCCAGCGGTATCGGCGCCGACCTCACTTTCGAGGTCTCCGGCGGGGAGACGTTCGCCGTGCACAGACACATACTAAACGTCCAGTCACCAGTCCTTCTGGCGGAGATTATCTCGGCTGCTGGTGTGATGGAGACAAAACAGAAGCAACGACAACAAGCTGTGGCATACACATCTGTGGCATGGAAGCAGTAGTGGTCAAGGCCTTGCTCCACTACATCTACACCGACTCGCTGCCTGAGATGGACGAGGGTGACATGATGATGGACATGGTGCGGCAATTGATCGCTGCGGCGAACAGATATAGTCTTGACAAGCTCAAGCTGATTTGCGAACACATGCTTTGCCGCAGTGTTGATGTAAATACAGTGGCGGCGACATTGGCTCTTGCTGAAGAGTATAATTGTCAAGGGCTTAAAAAGGCATGCTTCCAATTTCTCATGTCTGGTAGTAACCTGAAGGGTGCCATGGCGGCTGGCGGCTTTGAGCATTTGAGTAGAAGTTGCCCATCCGTTCTCCGAGAGCTGCTCGCCATGGTAGACCGCCACTGACCTGTGCAACCCTGAATCAGTTAAAATTTCTGGGACCGCCAAGAGCTGAATCGTAGTCTAATTGTAACTGCATGTGCAAGGTTTCAATAAAGCAAGTTGGTCGATGGATGTGTTACTATTAGGGCTCTTTGGATATACAAGGGCGTCTCGATTGGTTACCAAATAGATATATACAATTTATAAATAGTTAGCTAGATTAGACATATAAATAAGAAAAACTAAACACTATAGTTGAGAGTTATACGAGAGAGATATTTTTGGAGATCAAGCTAGATTAGCTATTTATTAGTCTCTAGCAATTTTGGAGTCGATAGCTATTTGATCTATTTCCTTGATAACAAAATTAAGTGTTACTTTTTTATTATTTTTATACCTCATCTAGCTAGCTACATGTAAATTGTTGCTAAGACTAGTCTCAATGGAAGGTTTCACCTCCCGATTTCAACGTGAAACTTTGATATGAAATAGGGCTCTCTCTCTCTAGTTTCATGCACACTTTCATAGACTATTTCTAGACTTATGAGTCCCACAACCTCTCCTTTCTCTCTCTTCCTGCATGGAGCAACACATGATGAAACCAATGGAGGTTCTCAATGCGAGTTTCATACGGTTTCATAGGCATCGGAAACAACGCTAGAGAATTTCACCAAGATGAAACTTTTCTCTTCTCTCTACTCCCAATTTCATGTAAAAAGCTAATGTGGCACCCTATTAAAGGTGTATGAAACCCTCCATGAAACCCCATTGAGACTGGCCTACTAGCCAATAGAATTCCTCCTAAACTAGCTATTTAGCCACACCATTGGAGACACCCCGCAAAAACACATACCTGAAAAAATTATGCATGCTTCGGTGGAAAATTTCAACTTTTTGATAACCAATTTGTTAGTTAATTTTACATATATCAATTCAACCTTTGGATACAAAGACACCTTCTATAATTTAGATGATTGGATTTTTTGGTTCTTTATGTAATGTCACAGACATTCTTCGGTTTTACTTCGAAGCCAGCTCACTACGTAGAAGAGAGACCGTAGGGGCGGCTGGTTTAGTATAGTAGGGGCGGTTTTTTACCGGGCGCCCCTAACTATCTGTTCCTACAATGGAACCACTGTAGGGGCGGTTAGTGATGTAACCGTCCATACTACTTTTGAGCCACCCCTACCGTGAATTCTAGATTTCGTGTTTTAAAACTAAAAAGCAAAACATTTTAAATTAATGGGGCAAGGCCAACCGCCCCTACACCTTAGGCTCGCACGTGGAGAATCCACACCACTGCACTACATATGTCTATGTGTGTACACTCCATTTCGGGTCCCCACATATTATACTAAATAGAGTAAATTTAAGTCCCAAAACGGATTCGAATAAAAAGTGGTCAACTATAAAATTTCATAACTTTTCTAGAGCTACAATTTTTATTTTGGGTGTTTCTCCATCCGATGTCGTTTTTAAAATTTGACTTTCAAATTTGAGACATTTGTACGTAGGTTTTGCAAGACTAGATGATTTCAAATCAAACGGTGATCTTCTGTAACTTTTCGAGATCTACAACTCTTATTTAGTAAGTTTTTCCATCCGAGCTTGTTTGAAAAAAATCAAATTTTAAAATTTAGACATTCAAACCCCACTTTTGAAGCATCAAATTAAGTCTAATGAAAAGTTGTTACCAAAAAAGATTCATAACTTTTTCGAGATCTACATCTTTTATTTAGGTCATTTTAGCATACAAAATCATTTTAAAAAATTAATTTTTAGTGTCTTATTTTAAACTGGGCAACCTAGTAGGGGCACTTCAATATAGAGACACCCTACTACTATGAACATTAGTAGGGGTGGCCGGTGATGGAGCTGCCCCCCGATAATAGTTGGGCGGCTCATAACACCCGCCCGCCCCTCGTAGTGTCCATAGTAAGGGTGACCGGGTCTTGTGAAGGGAAAATATCCATTGTAGGAGCGGCTCAAATTAAAAACCGCATCTACTTAAAAAGTGAGGTGTTCTTATAGTGACTCTTTTGTAGTAGTGAAGGGACCGGATGGCCATCTTACTTAGTGGCATGTGGCCCGCGACGGCGCCACCATGTGGGCGCCGTCGCGTCCTTCTTCTTCGACAACATGGATCACCATTTCTTCAGGGTCGACAACGTCTACATCCACTACGACGCCGACAAGAAAACACACTAGCTCCTTCTTGCATGTTTGACATCAGCTCCTTCATGCATGGTACGATGCCAAATCTTGCGGCATCCCCGCCTACACGCCGCGATGTCACTATCCGGCGCTGCATGCGCGTCTTCATCACACCACCACCGCTAGATCGCTCCATGTTCTTAGAGAGCCCCCCTCATGACATGCTCCATAAGCACCTAGAAGCCGAATTCCAAAGGGAGCTTCTACTCGCCGCCCGTAGGGAGACAACGGCTTCATAGGGTCGGGCAAAGGCATCAATACATCTACCACGCTACATCGGTAACCTTCACAACTTCGTGGAGTTTTCCCGATCCGTACCGGGAGAACATGATCCTCGAAATGCGAGTTACTCCGATCTTGCTCCCGGTTTCACAGAATGGACTTTTATCCAAATAAGTGAGGACGTCCCAGTCGGAGATGTGGGGAGATGTCACACACCAGGCGATGGGGCCCAAATAGGGTGGCCCGAGAGGCCCGTGGTCGGCAGATGCCGGATCCCTTCTCATGGATTTTTCGGAATTAATGCCGGAGTTTGGTTATGATAATTTAGGACTTTTTGGTGTGAAGGAGATATTTCCAATCTATAAGGAAGCCTCCTATTAGGATAAGAATAAGGATTTGCTTGTAAAAGGTATTCCAATCTTATGAGGAAACCTTTATAGTTTGCTTGATATACAAGTTCCATAGGAGGGCTATATGAGTAAGGGCTCTATAATCTATTGGGGACATGCAATAAAAGAAAATATTTCCCTTCGTCTCTCTACCTCGCCACCGCCCCCTACCCACGCACCCCGCGCCTTTGTCGCCGCCCTGCTTCGCGCCGCACGCTGCCGCCCCCGCCAAGCCACCGCCACGCCGCCACCCAAGGCGCCCCCCCTCGCCGCCGCTACCTCCCGTCGGCAAAGGGCAACGACTATGCCACTTTAATCCACTTATGTCACTTTAATCCACTTATGTCACTTTTACTTAAGGTAAACATCAAAACGACTTTCTTTAGGAACATATAGGGAGTATAGTTTATTCATGATCAAGCAATAATGGTTTTTGAAACTACAACAATGGTGGTATTTTTATGATATTTAAGACATCAAATTATATATATCAGTTGGCATAACAATAGTTTGATGTTCTTTGTATATCGATTGGCATAACAATAGTGCCCCTCTCACAGAAAGCCGGACTCGCCGCCCACGATCGTCGACATGGCCGCCACCCGGAGGAGATGAAGTTCGGCCGTGGAGCGCCTCCGCGCCGCCCTCACCAAGCTGAACGGCCCGGCCGATGACGTTGGCCTGCCAAAGGTGAATTTACACCTCGAGGAGAGGGCCAACTTCTACGCCCTCCCGGATCGACTCTGCGGGCCGATACCCTCGCCGAGGGATACCGCCAAACCGGGAGGAGGAGGCCAGGAAGGCGGCCGCCGTGAAGCCGGCCAAGCGGGCGGCAAGAAGGCGGCCTAGGTTCTCTTCTTTTTTATGTTAATTTATGTGTTCTCTCGATTTGTGTGGATGTGTAAGATACAATGATCTCGTGGTGATTAATTTGCTAATGAATAAGTTGTTGGTTAATCTGCTGCATGTCGGTCTCTTTATCTTTTGTTAACTTGGGTCCCACTGTTTCCTTGTATCGGTTTAATATGGATCGTGTCAATCTTAATTTTCTATCATTTGCGTTCAATTGTTCCCTCGTCTTAGAAATTAACCGCAGCTGAGTCCGATTTATACATACATAACCCCCTATCTCCAGTCCGCTGTCCAACACTCAGCTCTCCAAACACACTCCTAATTTGGTTTGTGTTGTTTGTTAATGGATTAGTCGTTTGTTAATCTGATTTGTTTCTGTTGTTTGTTTTACTGTTCCTTGTCATTGTATTTTGCTTCCCCTCCCAAGTTAATCGCTATCGGTTCTAATTCAACCCGGTTGTGTCAATCTTCAAATCGCTTTTCGGTTCTAATTCAAACCCGCGAGTGATCCGTGGTCCATCAATACCACCGCCGGGGAACAATTCAACCCGGTGGTTATCTAAGTCTTCACCGCCGGATTTAGTCGAGCCCGTGGAGTTTCTGGCCATCCCGCGCCCGAACAGCTTCATCACCCGCCAAAGTGGGTTCATCACCGCCGGTGGACTAAATTTCGGTAGTGATACCGCCGTAGTGATGAGCGATTCTCAGAGTAGTGAGTGATGCTCTTGGATCCATCGGGTGGTCGCGTGCGTTCTCCGATGTCGACAAATATTGATAGCAAACAAATATGTAACTATGCATCTTTTACACCGTTTAGCACCTAGGAAAATATAATAATAAAAAAATTATTGATTTGAAAGACCTAAGATCATGAGTGGGGCATCATTTGGGTGTACATTGATGTAGAAAAAGTTTCAAGCCATTTCAACATTGTGGGATTACGCGTGCTTCACAAGGGTACATAACCCTTGAATCGAACCATGACTACACACCTAGATGTCACAAGCTTTGTTGGGTCATCTTCCTTCCGTGTCGTATCAGCCTTCGAGGCATGCACATGCCTTGTGTGAAGGAACCACAAAGTTTGAGATTTTTTGTATTAGGTTTGGTAATTTTTTTAGGTAAATTGAATTCCTACGACGCCACCGAGTAATTATAGGTTGAATTGGGGCTAACAGAGCCGGATGGTGCCCAAATTTTCCCACATGGTGTCATGCGCCCTAGGAGGCAAATCATGGTGTATGTTGGTGCAAAAATGCTTTTGTTTTCATGATGTAACTAAGCTTCTTTTACACCGTTTAGCACCTAGAAAAATATAATAACAAAAATATTGACCAGAAAAAAACCTAAGATCTTGTGTGGGGTCATCATTTGGGTGTACATGGCTATAGAAAAATTTCAAGATATTTTTGACATCGTGGGATTACACATGTTTCACAAAGTTACATGACCCCTTGCATCGAACCATGACTACGTACACACCTAGATTTCATAAGCTTTGTTGGATCATCTTGCTTTCGGTGTCGTATCGGCCTCAAACTTTTTGTGAGGCATGCACATGCCATGTGTGATGGAACCACAAAGTTTGAGATTTTACGGATTAGGTTTGGCAATTTTTCAGTTACATTTAATTTCTACGCGACCTCACCGAGTAATTATAGGTTGAATTGGGGTTACCCACGAACCAAACACTATCGTGTTTCTAATTTAATTATGGACTTCAGAGCACTCGTGCTCTCATACATGCCCAATGGCAGTTTAGACAAGCTCCTGCACTCCGGTGGTGCATCAAGTAGCTTGGGATTCCTTAAGAGGCTGGAGATCATGCTCGATGTGTAAATGGCAATGGAGTATCTGCACCATCAGCATTTCTAGGTTCTCCTGCATTGTGACTTGAAGCCTAGGAACGTCCTATTTGACAGCGGCATGACAGCACACGTGGCAGACTTTGGCATCGCAAAATTGTTAATGGGTAAAGACAACTCCACGATCACCGCAAGTATGCCTGGAACACTTGGGTACAAGGCACCAGGTACTATCACTATACCTGTGAGTGGTGTGTATGATCGTTGTAATGCTCCATCTGATTTCCGAATTGCTGTATTCTTTGATTTTCTGATTATTAAGCAGAGTATGCATCATTTGGCAAGGCATCCCATCAGGGCGATGTGTTCAGCTTTGGAATCATGATTCTTGAAGTGTTCATCGGAAAAAGGCCCACTGATCCCATGTTTATAGGAGATCTAAGCATCAGGGAGTGGGTTCGTCAAGCATTCCTGTCAGAGATTGTCCATGCTATGGATGATAAGCTCCTGCAAGGTCCTTCCTCTACTGACTGCAATCTGAATCCCTTCCTTCCACCAATCTTCGAGTTGGGTTTGCTTTGCTCAAGTGATGCACCTGACCAAAAGGTTATTGATGAGCGATGTTGTAGTGGCACTCAAGAAACTAAAAGATGATTATATCAAATCCATGCCAGCAACAAGGCCTGAAGCTGCCCAGTGATATCCCTTATTGATCTGCAAATCTCTGTTATGATCTTTCGCTTTTGCAATACCAGAGCAGCACCAGCTGCAGCATACTCTTGCACATCTTACTTTCATTCTCCTTATTAGTCCTTTACCGAGTGTGTTTTGTGTTCATGATTTTTATTGTTGTTGAGTTTGAGAGATGTTTGTGTACTGTGAAATGAAGATTTTTTAATCATTGTGCCTACTTTTTTAAATAATGGATAGTATTTCATACCGGGCTTTATCGACCAACAAGTATGATCTGTTGACACTCGAAAAAGGATGAATTGGTTTTTGCTTTGCTGATTAAGAAAGATTATTAGGACAAGCATATCCAGAGGCCATCACGTGGAGCAAAGCAAAAGGAGATGTATTCATATATATGTGACTCAGTCATGTCCGTGTATCAAGGAGGCAAGAAGACGTATGATGTATATGTATATATGCATGCATGATCGGCTAAATGGCATGTACGTGTCGAGAGGAGCAGCAGATCAAGGCAAATGGATGGATATGAACGTGTCAAATGGATATCATAATTGTCTTGAAGAACGTGACTAAGGATGAGCATCAAGACAAGAAGTCTTCAGAATGATAAAATCGACGGAAAAGGAGCTTTGGGCTGCTGCAATACGCGACCGACGCCAGGACTCAGCATGGCCGCGTCGGGCGCTTGGGCTACCGACGCTCGCGTGAGCGTCTGGTGCGGTCTGCCTCGCGCGCGGGCGGCCACAATGTGCGACCGACGCGGCCCATGGAGCGTCTGGCGCTGCTGTTCTAGCGTCTGGTGATGGAGCGCGCCAACAATGCTGGACTGCGTCAGTTGGGCTCAACCTGGGCGTTCGGGTTACCTGAATCGTTCGGGTCGGGTAATTCGGGTAATACAAATTTCGGGTATAAGAAATGCTACCCGAATTTAGCCCTTAAAAATCACTACCCACAGTTTCGGGTACCCGTAATTTCGGGTTCGGGTTCGGGTATGCCCGATTTACCCGAAATCAGGCTGATGGCAGTGCTGCGACGCATAGGGCCAGCCAGGAAGCGAGTTCGCGAGAGAGGGCGGCCCGCAGTGGCCTTACGTCTTGGCGCAGAAGAGAGTGAGGGAGTAAGGGCTGCGGCTGGCGGCAAGGACACGAGGTAAGGTCGACCATGGCGCGGTGTCGCTGTCCACAAGTCCACGACGAGGGCGACACCTACGCGTGCGCGTTCGCGACGCCGCCACCTCTGCTCGCTCATCCGTCGCGATCCTCATCCGCGCGTGACCCATGCGGTGGTGGCTGCATGCACAAGGAGGCGAAGGGTGTACGATGTTGGCCTGTTGGCTGTTGGGCTAAGACGATGTTGGCCTGTTGGGCTAGGCTCGAGTGCTCAATAGCACTTTATCACAGACGATGTTGGCTTGAGCGTTCGAGTAATGTATGGCTGACAAGGCAAGAGACTAACCACTTGATCGATTTCTGGATAGTTCGGTACCGATTTATTACCTGAATTACCCAAATTAATTTCGGGTAATAGAAATCGCTGTCCGAACTTTAGATCGGGTACTGCAGGTTCGGGTATTTCGGGTAATGGGTAGCGGTATTTTGCCCAGGGTGAAGTTGGCCCGACCCACGCGTCCCGGTGCTCCGCGGCTGGGCGTCTGGCGCACGCGCGAGTATGAACGGACCCGAACCAGTTGACGTTTTGATCGGTTTTTGGAGTCTTCCGTAATTGGAAACATCCTCGGTGATTTTCTAAAAGGATAAGACCACCCTCCTCTGTATAATAAAGAGGTTAACGGCCGATTTGATCCCATCTACATCCAATCGACAAAATCAATCTACCACGTCTTGCTTGTAGGTCATCCTCTCTCCTTCTTCGCCGCCGATGCCATGAACGGAAGATCGACGACAACAACGCCCTAGAGCGGTCAAGCCGGCTAGGGCAGCCCATAGCTGCTCGCGCGCCCCCTCACGGGGTTCGTCCCCGGCGTGTGGGGCTTCGGGTTTCAAGAGACTTCGCCGGCGTGTCTTGCATACCGCGCTCCCGACGAGGCTCCTCCGACGACGTGTCTTGCGATCGCGCCATCGTTGGAGGCACAAGGTCCAGGTGTGGATATCCCTAGGCGCTTGCCGATCCCCGATTTCGCTTGCCCTACGTAGAGCGAGATAGCTCTTGTTTTGGTGTGTTACTGATTTTATCGTCAACAGATCAGACCAATTATTACAAAGATATGGCCGAAAAAAAATAAAAAAAATAGTCTAGAGCTGTAGAAGACTTTCGCTAGTCGGCCAAGATACGTATACAACAATCGTCGGGAGTGGCGCTAGACGGCCGCCACCACGCCTCAAATAATCAGGTCCGGACTCACACCACCAGTCGCCGGGTCTCCTCCACCTCTGCTCCCTCTACCCGCACCTCCCAAGATCACCGCCACTGCACCGGACCCCAGCCCCACCAGGTAAAGGCATCACGCACCAGATGGCGCACAGACCGATGCCACCGGTAGCTGAAAAACTGGACATTCTCTTTTCATTGGCACCCACGCCTTGTTTAGATGGCTAAAATTTTGCTCCGTATGTCACATCGGACACTGTAGCACGTTTCGTTTGTTAGTGATAAATATCATCCTACCATGGAGTAACTAGGCTCATAAGAATCGTCTCGTAATGTACATCTAAAGTATGTAATTAGTTATTTTTTTTACCTACATTTAATACTTCAAATATATGTCTTTTGGTGTATTTAATGTGATGTGATGGAGAGAAAGTGGGAAAAAATGTTAAAAACTTTGGCCATCTAAACCCTAAACCTTTTACAGTGGTGGTTATATAAAACCTATATAAAAATAAGATTTAAAAACATTGGTGCAGTGGGGTACGTTTGCCAACACAACTAAAATGGCAGGCTGGCTCCTAGTGTCTGACACAACTAAAATGGCGGGCACATTCGCTATACAGTGGCCAAATTCGCTATTCTGTTGGAAGCTCCCTATGTATAGGACCCATTCTCCGGAAAGTGCTTATCGCACATGCATCACAATTGACAATGCAAAGTGCCAGTCACCGGACCATTCAGCAAAATAGCGGACTCGTATCCAAAGTCAACCATCATGCATCATGTTTCATGTTTCCACGGATTGCTATATATAAACAGTAAAGGCGTCAAATAAATGTCGTTAGAAAAAAGATATATAAGATCGAAGATGAATAATGAGTCCCAAAATTGTCGATGCAAGCAGCTTTTAAGATTGAATTGAGAGGTCACAAAATTGCCTTCCCCGAGCAAATTTTAAATAGCAGCTCCTTGACGGAGGGGCAGCTGCTGAGCACTTGCTCCAAGCCACCGGTCAGTGCAGCCGCCACCAGATTGCCACCGGACTCGAGAAAATCCAGGCACGCCTTCTGAAGCCCGTGACAGCCATGTTGGTCACCCAACGCCAACATTGTCCCAACACTAGCCGTGTCGATGTAGCCGCAGAGCTTCTCTTCACATATCAGCTTGAGCCTCTCAAACAATACCTATCCGCCGCGACGAGCAGATGCTGCGCCATCACCATGGAATCCTCCTCCTCCTCAACCTCTGGCAGCACGTCGTTGTACACGAAGTGAAGCATGGCCTTGAACACCCTCGGCTCCATGTCCTCCACGCACACGCACGTCGCGGTGCCCTCCTTCATGACGCTAAACAGCTCGGCCTTTGAAAACCGGCGACTGGGCGGCGAGGATGCTCCGGTGCGCGCCGAAGCTCTCGCCGTCGACCTCGAACGTGATGTCTGTCCCCTCGCCGCTCGAGAGGAGAACGCCGAGACGCCGGAAGATGTCAGTCGGCGGCAGCGGCACGTTGACGAACTTTGCGACGGCGGTGGTAGCAGCGGAGTCCTCCTCGTTTTGGACCACCTTCAGCACAAATATGTCGAAGTGGACCCTGAAACGGTCGTCCTGAACAAGATCCAAACTCTCCAAATCCTTCCTAGTGATGAATCTCGACACACCCTGTAGTAGGGTACAGTTTATTGGAGGATTGTGGAACACGCTCTTTCTGCTTGTGTAGGCCAGTTTATTTCCGTCGTTGTCGAGTAAACATATCGATGATCCTGCCTTGACTCCTTTATCAGCACAGGATAGAAAGAAAGAGATGTAGTCGGAATCTTCGAAGCGATGGCCCTTGGGGTAGTACTGGATGGACCAACGGTGCCCTGCGGCAGTGAAGGACGAACTGATGGATTCGCCCACTTCAAAGTGGATTTTGCTGGAGGAGTAACCGCTGATAGTAAGCAGATGGGAGACGGACAGTTTCGTGACCTGGATCTCCGACGAGCTCGAGGCGACACCGGCGGTTGGCATTTTAGAGAACGTTATGTGTCTGGAGGAGACGGTGACAGCAAGTTCGATCTGCTCCGGCGTGCGTAAGTTTCAGCGATGATCGAAGAGGTCAGGGGGAGCAGATAGTTTTATGCACGGTCGTCACACACGAGCTGGAGTTTGACTCCGACACCATCAGCCTTTTTTTTTTTTTTTTTTTTTTGGCGGCAGGACAGGACTCTTTCATATGCACAAGGCGCCCATATACAGAGCCGACTAATAGTAGAGCGCATTATATCATTCAATATTTGTGCACAAAATTTGGAATTCTAGGAGACATAAACCACTTATGCATTAAATATTATTTATCAACGAATCACAATTAATCATGCATATTGATGAATGATAGCATAGAGGAAGTGAGGGCATATGCATTCTTGCTTAATCTGGCCTAAAATTTCTAGAGTACACCATATTATAGGACAAACTTCAAGGGGAGTACTCAATGCTGATCCTCTGCGTGCTATCAAACTAGATCTGTATCTTACGTACCCTTCATTAACATAGCGCCACAACCTCACAGAAAGCCTCGTGTCAGCCCAACCGCCATTGTCACCGCACTTACAAAGAACATAGCCTTGGTCCACCTCTCTTGTCTCCTTATCGGCATCCATGTCGCTGGACAGAGGAGCAGAGTCCTGATCTCCTTCTCACTACTACATAATTGATTTTGCGTTATGCTACGCAAAAACATAATTGAGGCGGGCACAAAATTTGACTCTCATAAAATAGCAGGTATTAACAGAGGGCGCACCTGGGCTCGGTCTTGTCTCCTTGTGGGATAGAACCCTGTAGGTGGCCCGGCCGACAGGCAGGACCCACATGTCAACGACCCGAGTGAGGGACAAGGCGAGGGGCACTAGCAGAATGGCCTGGGCCGGATCCTCGCTACTGCTGGCTGGCTGCGGCTACTAATGAGCCACTATGACCAGGACAAGGATGGCCATAGCCAGCTGCTGGTGGCTATAGCCAGCTGCTGGTGGCTATGGCGGGCCAGGGCTGGCCATGTGTTGCCGTGCGAGGCTGGGGCTGACCAAGGTAGGCCAGGCTAGCAGGATCAGGATCTGGCCAGGTAAAGCTGAAGGTGGCCACGAATGATGTTAGCTGAGGCTAGGGCAAAGAAGGGCTAATTAGGGAGTGGTTGTGGTTTACTCGGGGGATAACCAGATCTGATAGGTTAAAATAGAAATCAAAACAAGACGGAGACGACTAGGACACAAGTAAAACAACTCAAAAACAATACTGTAGCCTGAATGCAACAATACATGGTTGTTACCTTATGATTCAGTTTAATTTTTTTTTGTAAAATCATATTATTTCCATGAGACATTGAAACTTAAACAAATTTTGCCTCTACCATTTGAAAAGAAAAAAGGGGTGTCATATCTGGCTCTAAGATTTCCTAAAGCTACAGATCCTAAACATAAAGTCGTGTCTTTTCTCAAGGGGTCCCTTTTTTTTTCTATCAAACAGTATTTGCTTAAAAGTGTAGTACAGTCGACAAATAGTTTAGAAGATAGTGACCTCCACCTTTTTCAATATGAAAAGAATAGAACTCATGTGAGTACAAGCTTCGACGGGACAAAATTGTCACCTCATCAATTTATATAAATAGAGATTTGCTTCGACGGCCACTGATTGTCCTACCTTACTTTTACTCAATAATATAAATTATTACAACTCCAAATATATCATGTGCTTGTAAAGTATGATTTTGCAAATAGCAAAAGTACATCGTAAAAAGAAATACACGAGTTATATATACATGCATGTGGCATTTCCATAAGGAAGCAACTGAATTGTAAACAAATATTTTCCTTTTATTACATATCATTTGGAGTGCACTGATTACCTTATTCATTGTGTCTTTGCTTGGCACGCCCTTCTTTTAGTATCCCTGGAGTTGGAAGTGGGTTTGGTTCCCAAAGACCTCTTGGCCCTGGAGGCTGAAGTGATCGAGGCCAATAATTGCTCGGTGTACTTGAGCATTCACCACAATTCGCAGCATGAGCTTCGATACAATCAGATTCTTTGTTGTCACATAATCCCATTGCTTTCATTACAAAGTTTTCATCATGCAAATCAAATGGAGTGCTGCATTTTTTAGAAATATGTGAGTCAGCAAGGATTCAGCGCTCAAGAGCCCTTCATGCTCAATTGTAATGACTTAAAGTCTTCGAGAATGTACATAATACCTTGATAGCAAAGCACAAAAAATTGGAAGCATCTATTTCAGAAATGAGAAAAACACCCATCAATTCTTGTAAAAGGGTCTTTAGATGTATTGATGTGAATAATAATTCAATGAACCAGCATTCCATCAAATCATACATTTAGCATATTAAGATAACATAAGAGAGATACCCCCCCCCCCCCCTGTAGACTCTAATTGATTTGAGCCAACTTGGCATCCACAAATCATTAAAGATACTTCATATACGAATAGCGACAAATCATGGAATAAAATTGCTGAATCATCCAGAACATGCAATTAATATATCAAACAAATTATTATGAAAGACTTCTTTTCACCGGCAGTCCAAAATCAGGAGATACATATGTTAATAAACACTGTTTGTATGGTTCACAAGATAACGCAAAGGGGAACAAAATGTAATTCTCTTCTTAACCATTGAAGTCCAAATGCACTGACCGTGAATCTCCAGTCAACTCCACTTCTACACGTGCATCACGATGCATCTAGTTACACAACAAATTAAAGTAATTGCCATGTAGCACATCACGACCAAAAAAAAATGGAACTTGAATAACGGTTGAGAAGGCATAGTACAGGGAGTTAAAGTAATGGACAGTGGTAATGATAGCAAAGTAACAAGAGTTCACTAAGAATGTTTCGTTGATGGCTTCAATTCAATAGTCATAACAACAGACACATGTCACTAATGCTTAGTTCCTCTAGCAATGGTTCACACATGCCACGAGGCAGTTGGAGAAGAGCCAGCTTTGTTTAGGATGCTTGCCGATGGTGGTGAATTTCTCGGGGCTCAATGGTGAGCCAGGCAGTGGATGCGGAGGCATGGCGTTTCAACAGTCCTGACTAACACTCCTCATGATCATCATAGCGACATTCTTGTGATCAGCAGTGTCCTAGCAATCCTTGGCAGTAGTTGCAGCAGTGCTACGCTAGGCCGTGTGCAACTTCATCAGCTTTGATGGTTGCCACACGCCCTATATCGGCAACTCAGCTTGGAAAGCAAAGGATGCATGTCGCAACTCAATAGGCATGACAGCTAGAGGGTGTACTAAGGGTTTAAGCAAAGGTTGAAAGTTGAGGTCTACAAGCCTAATACCATGTATGATTATGCCATGGAATTGATGGATTAATTATGGAGGACAACATCTTACACATATATCTCCAAGGATGATGGGATTACCAGCTAGGGTTTGGCTTATGGAAATAGACCTAATATGTGGTGCTCTTTGCCTACAATGAATTAGTCATAACCACTGAACAACCTATAGGTGCAGGCACAAGGCCCATGGTCACATCACGAGAGCAACACTTTGCGCCATGTGTTGTCTAACATAAAGTAACAACAAGACAGCCCCAATTTTTTTGATGCGGTACCCACCCACAAAACAAAAGATGAACCATTCAAGTTATTTTCAAGAACTTGCTCAAATTCAAAATACTGACCTGCAGCTCCCCTTGTTCAAATTCTTTGTTACAAACTTAACAAAAGGAACCCTTATGGAAATTAGAGTATATGGAAACCTTGTTTTTAATAAAATTGAAGACATCATATAAATATCAGTTGGCACAACGAATAATAAATTTCTTATCAATATGTAGAGTGTGACTTAATGATGAAGCATTTTTATTAAAAAATTAAATATAGAAAGTGGACATTAGGACTGTCTTATTGGTTAAATAAAACCTTGGATGGTGGAACATTTCTATTCAAATCCATAACGAAGTCCATTTGCCTCCAAGGATATCTAGCTTGATATGATATCTCCGGAATGGCTCAAATGTTTTATTTTGAAACTAGCATTGAAACATAAAAATGATATAACAAAAGATCTTTGTATCCATGTTTGAAGAAGGTAAAGCATTATTTTTACCTGAACTAAAGTAAATGGCAATGCCATTCTACCACTGGAAGGTTCATCCCCTGACCCATATAGCTGCATATTTCGTTCAACCAAGTTTCGGACACATGCATACTTCAAAAAAAAAAACTCATAAGGTTCACAAAGCATGAACGTAAGAAACAAATGATTTTCGAAGCATTTCAGAATCAACATCAAAATTGAGGACCAAGTATCATTACTAACTCAATTTGCAATGGAGAAATATAGTTAACAATGCATGGCTCATTTATGAAAATTGTCTTCATATACAATAATGTTATGGAATATTTATTTACAATGATTAATTCTGATCAATAGATACTTAGTAGCTCAAAAGTCCACTTAGTAGCTTACTAGATAAAAAAATCAATCAGCCATACAGGACCCTCAAAAATATATACAACGTCCATCCTAAAATAAGTGCACATTCACATTTTGAATGAACTATATTCAAGTTTCAGCATTTGTATATCCAAATAGATTTAGTATGAAAATATCGAGCTCAATTAATCTAATGATGCTTATTTGGTATCATGAATATTAATATTTTTTAATATATATGATCAAACATAAGATTGATTGGCTGAGGTACACTTCTATTTGGGACAAAGGGAATATTTTTTGAAATCCACGTAGCAACTGTACTCACCTTTGATTTAGTTATACAATTAAACAAACACAAAAAAGGTATCTCTAAGCAGAGAAGACTAGCCATTCATGCAACTCTATATGTAGTTGGTCGTTGTGGCACATTAGCATGCAGAAGCGACTCCAAATTAAAGATGTACTGGAGTTAATCTTATTAATGCTATTCTCAGGATATTCTCATGGACAAATAGTACAATTAATTTTGAGGGCAACTCAAATCATGAAATGAACTATCCTAGGTATTTCACGTTTAATGTGTATGAATCAATTAGCCGATGTCATGAGGAAATTAAAAAGGAGGGTACTAATCAATTCTTACTTGTTCTTGTAAATCCTTCAAATATGCTTTTTTCATTTCAATCCGATCTTTGCGTTTAATGACCTCTGTCTAAAGCATATGCAAAAACTCTGTGAAATGCGTAGAAAGGGTAAAACTGTTTGCAAATAAATCCACATTATTACAAATAAGGAGCATTACCTTCAATTCTTCAATATCATTCACTCTTGTCTTGGGCAGGCCTCTCCACTGTATTTCCTTTTTATCTTTAGATATAATGTCCATAGCCCTTAGGACATTCAATGCATCATAAACTCTTCTACGAATATTTTTCTCATCAAAATGTAGCTGCAATATTACCATAATCAGAATGCCATAAACTACTTGATAAATCACATACCAAAGTCACAACAATATTTCTTACCATTGAAGGATCATGATATGGAGAATCAATATTAACATTGAGGTTTGTAAACTCAGCAACCAGTTCATCTGCCACCTAAAAATGTACGCCAAATGCACAAATTTTCTGATGCTGCAACAGATTGGTAGCAGGAGATGCAGGAGAAATAGGATTAAATGGTTTCGGTAAATAATATTTTTTGTGAGATTACACAAGTACAACGTATAGGCTGAACACGCACGCACATTCACCCCTATGAACACAAGTACGCAAACCCCTACCCCTATGAGCACCTTCAAGAACTGCGCTGGCAAATCTTGAAGTTCACGAAGTCACCATAGGCGCCTCGCTAGCGGCGGGGGCGTCGCCTACCACTTAATGCATAGCGCCGAAAAAAATACTGAAATAAACTCGGGATAATGTGTCGCACCTAGTATTGGTGGGAGCCCCCAACCAATAGCCTTTGCCATTGCGCCTCGTATAGATCAATATCAAATATTGTGAAGTTGTGACAATCCACAAAAGTTTCTTTCCAGAATATAGTTCATTAGTTAAGGATAATTTTTTTTTCATGAAAATAAGAAAGTTTAAACAACAACAATTTGATGTTGTTTGTGTTTTTCCTGCCCCAAAGAGGTATTAGTATACTGGCAAGATCCGACAAATCCACACAACGTTCTACTTACACGTATCAACATATGATGTATTCCCTCCATTAAAAATTGTAAATCGTTCTGGCCTTTTTATTAGATATATAGATTTTAATATACACATGGACATACCTAATTTCTACGGGCATAGGAAAAACTATGCACAAAGAAAAACTAGAATGAGTTACAATTTGGAATTCAAGGAGTAAATATAACAGTTTATCTGCCACCATTTTAAATATGAACGCTTTTCTGGAGATGCTATTTTTTCTACTAAAAATTCACACAGGTGTACATCATATACGATGAAATAAGCACATCTATTTTAGTTATAAAGACTCGAGGTGACTATATCTTTTGTGGCACTCCTAGACTCCTATGACAGTACCTGAAGATGACCGGTTGCTTATGCTAAATTCTGCTTTGCAAAAAGGCTATTCTCAGTGAAAATTTCATTTGCATTTAATAAAGCTACCACGCAAGCATGTATTATGATGCAGCGAAGTTTTCACAGAGAGGGAGAACAAATGAGTTTCACCCAAAACTCTCTCAGCATGATTACCACCTCTATATGAGTCACAAAATTAAATAGCTATGAAACCATATAGTTAAACATTTCATTAAAAGGGGTGTTTCTTCCAAGTTTCATTTCATTCTATATGATGTGATGTTATGGTGAAGCATGCAGTGGCTAGGAGTGCTTAGTTGTTTTTAGACATGACACTATTACACTATTGAACTTGCACGATGTTTCCAAAATATTTTTCCGTGGCGGTTTTTGACAAACCACCACGGAAATAGGTGGCCCGGCAGCCCCCGTCCAGGGGAAAACCGCAACGGTTAATAGATTAACCATGGCGGTTTTGTAAAGAAGCCTGCCACCTAAAATCGGCCTATTAAACAAGGCGGACTACTTATAAGGCCCACTATGGTAAATATCCCCAAGGCCCAGGAGCCCAGCCGAAGTCCAAAACAATTCTCCTCTATCGGGCTTATATAAATACCAGACCTTAGGTTTTTCACTCCTCTGTCTCTCTCGGACACTCTCTCCCTCTCCTCACCCCATCCCCCTCTCCCTCGCGAGATCCAGGAGGCAGGCGTGCGGCGCCGCGAAGCTCAGCGGCGGTGCGAGCTCCTTCCAGCGGCGGGTGGCATCCCCTTCTTCCCTCGCACGGAACGGCGATGCAACGTCCCCAAAGATGGATCCCGCGGGCGAGCTCGAGGGAGGGATGGCGCGGCTGTTCCTCACTGCGTGGATCTCGCAGCGGCAGCCTTGCGGGCGCAGGTCAGCCGAACGGCGAGGCGGCTCGTCGCGCCCTCCGGCGGCACGTGGATCCGGGCCCCTCCTCCTCCGGCGGGGCGGGATCCGACGAGCGAAGCGCTAGCGGAGGAGGCGTCGGCGGCGAGCACGGGCGGTGCTCTTCCTTCTCCTCCAGCGGCGGCCGACCTCCTTCCCTCCATGGCGGCGGCGGCGGTGGCGCGACGGGTCCAGCAGTGGTGCTCCCGGGGTGGCCAACGTCTTCCCTCCATGGCGGCGGCGGCGGCGCCACTAAAAACCTAACGGGCCTGATGGCCCAGATCTAGGCCCGTTAGGGTTTCGGATCAGGTTTTTCTTTTTTTATTTACCATGGCAGTTTTTTGGGTCCCAAAACCGCCCACGGTTAATCCTTCATTTTGGCGCCATGCAAAATCCAAAAAAAAAAAAAAAAAAACGCCACGGAAGTTCATTTGAGTAGTAGTGTAAAGTGAGTGGTTAGAAATTAGTCCTGCTCATGTAGTGGATCAACGAGATAATCACTCTCACTCGGTGCTGCAGTTCTATAAAGCACTTAGAGAATGTAATATGGATTATCGAAGAAGAATAGAAGTTCCGTGAGGGCTCTGTTCTTCGGAGATCCGGGCTGGGTTGCTTGCCCGGCCACGTGTTCTAGTCCACTTGCTCCCCATATTCTAGTTATTCCATAGCATATGACAATGTTGGAAACAAAATTATGAAACTCCTTACTGAGACTAGTCTTACACAATTTACAGTACCAAATAATACTAGGTGTAGCTATAAAAGAAAAGAGAGTGAATACCTCATTGTAGGTTGTTATCCCTTTGCTTTTCGACTTTGTCACAAACTGAAAAGGAATAAATTAAAACTTCCCGAGACTTCTTAAAACTAAGATTCGGTGAACTACAGTACAATAGTGGCCTCATTATACGTTGTACTACACAGTGCATAACATGTATGATACAAACAAAAAATAATAATAATTTGGAAATTGTGGCTGGGAGAGTTGAGAAAAGAGAGACATTTATGTCGTTCTAACATCTCTTAAATATTTATAAGTGGTAAAGGAACTCTTTAAACAACCTCTCATGCTAAATTGGCGCAATCCACGACCATTTTATCAGGACCATCTGCACGTGCCCCTCTCCTTTTCTTGTGGCTGCATCGTAAATAGAGAACAAGCAAGGTTTAGAATAAGTGAAAAAAAAAGAAGATATAATGCATGATATACCAAATATGAAATAGTAGCAAGCCAAAGTTACAATGAGGTAAAGCGAAACAAAATTGAAATTATTTACACCTTAGTAGTTCTGGATCAATCAATAAGCTAGAATATCCTACCGTACCAAGAAATATAAACCTTATTAAGAAATCAACACAAAAAACAGAAAACCATCCAATAGTCATATGTGTTCCGTGCAAAAGGATAAATACCAATGTTTCCGTTTCAGGATAGAATTAATAAATGCAAAACCAGTACACTTATGAGGGCACAAGCACTAACTATAATTCATAATATTAATAACTAGAAGATGAGAAACAAACTAAACAATAAGTTTGTCAAACATGTAATTACACTAACAACAATGCTAATGTGTGTGGCTGGTTTTAAGATGGTCGTAAAAGAGCCAAAGCAATTTAGACGGGTTGAAAACGACCATCTAAAAACACTAGCGACCACTTCCGCAAATTCGACCATTTTCCTCTGAGCATGTCGTGAACATCAAGCCAGGGGTCACGCACCTCACGGCTGATTGGGGCGATGGCGTGCTGTTGTCTCCCCTGAATATCATGTCCGTTGTGTCCAAGGGCAACCGTGCTCTCGCTGGCTGGCATGGAGACTGGCGCACAGGCCGAGGGTGCTGCGCCACCCCTGTCGGAAGGGGAGCCGCCGTTGGCCGCGGAGTGGGGTCCGGCGCCGGTGAACATGGCGAGCTTTTGGATTGACGGGAACTCGGCAGAGGGATAGAGGAGAGAAACTCTGGAGGGAGACGATGAAAGATTTATTTGATCTGTGCTGTGTTGTGACAAATATAGAGTACAACACAGCCTTGGTGCCGGGTCTTGGTCGCCGTGCGGTGCCTACTGCCTACATATCGATCTCTGGGAGTTCAACTGCACAGACGAGATGCAAGGGAGTTGAACGGTAGAACCGCGACCTAGGAGTGCGGAGAAAACAGACTTCAGATCGATGTGCATGCAGTCCAGTGCCTGACCGCTTCCACCGGAAGGCGGCCTCAATGTGCGGAAAAAAATTGGGGACGGCAGTGCCGTACAGATCCAGCACGTACGAACGGGTACGTGGCGGTCCGTCATTGGGTCGCGTGATAGCTCGCTCCGCATGGCCTGGTTTCCGTCGTGCGTCGGCTCCGTATCCGTATCCCAGCTTCGTATTCCAGGCTGCCGCTCGGCTCGCTGCGTTGCCCAGGTCTCTCGTTCGGCTCCGCATTGTAGATTCGTAGTAAGACCGCAAACTATCTGTCAACGCATCTGACTCCGCCTGGACTGGATACCTACCGCCGCCATATCTCCCATCGTGGTGGCTGCGAGTCTGCGATCGACTTCGGCCGTTGCTGGACATGGCGCAAGAGCGACGCGATGAAGCCTCACCCAACGATGGTCAGGGCAACATCGTCGATGGAGGTAATCAAGAGGCTGTTCAGAGCGCCGCAGCGATGCCCTACCCGACGATGTCGAGCGAATCGTAGTTGGGTCACAGGCACTCGGCTCCGTCGTCGTCGGTCGTCAGGTAACTGATGCAGCGTCTCCTTGCTTCGCCATGTGTTGGGCACATTCTGTGATCATCGCTCCATGTCAAGATCCTATTACTTATTAGATCTTATGATGTAGATTGAATACTCCATCTTTGATTGACAATGCCGGTGGTGATCGTGGAGAACAAGAACAAGTGTTGGATTAGTGGAAAATGAAGTATGTAATGAGGTAAAAATGAGTAAAAAAAATTGATAGAGTATAAATTAATTCGTTTTATTATACTGTACACCTATAACTAAAAATTCATATGCGCAGGAGGTGGTTGATAAATCTAGATTACATTTGATCGCACCAGAAGTTGGAATGACGTTTGAATCGGAGGAAAAAGCTTATGAAATGTACAACACCTATGCTGGACAGGTTGGGTTAAGTGTTAGAAAGAGCACGACAAAAGCCGCCGGATGGTAGTCTAAGTCAGAAATTTCTAGTTTGCAACTGGCAAGGGTATCGAAGGAATGAAAAATCACAAAAGAATATTACAAGGACCGGTTGTGATGCTCGTGTTCAGTTTAGTGTCACCTAGAAAAACTCCCAAAGATACCTATTTAGGATTCTGTTTATTTTTTTTTATGTGAGACCAGATTTACCCCTCCTATTCTGTCAATGAAAGCATATATATATCTTATAAAAACCTTGTTTGTCAATTTTATATCAAAATTCGTTACTTTTTGTTAGGTACAGTTTTAATGACCATATAGCATGTTTATTTGGTCTAAATGTACGATGAAGCTTCGCTAGTTCGTATTCACAATAAAACAAATATTATTTAAATTGATTTTAATTTATGTTCCACAAATTAAGGTCCATGCATGTTTATGGGACAACTGAGCTTTATTTTGACTATGAACATAGTTAAAAACAAATAACACGACCCTAGAAGGCTTTCTTAATGCAGGGTGCTTATAGACAGTTATGGCCTATTTTTGGCAGCATGTACTCCACCAGCACCAAACCGGGCGCTTAAGGATGGTAGCGATGCTCTGCTAAGCATCGGCGCCAGGACCGGCTCGCTCGATCTTATGGAGGTGGGGCACTTGGATGTGGCATATGCAGTTAGTTAGTTGAACTCTACAGATAGCTAAGTGCCTTCAATCATTTTTCTTTCCAATCTAGCTATGTATGCTTGTTTTTCTCTCACCAGGACCGGCTCTGGCTCGATCTTATGAAGGTGGGGCACTTGGATGCGGCACATGCAGTTAGTTAGTTGAACCCTACAGATAGCTAAGTGCCTTCAATCAATTTTTCTTTCCAATCTAGCTATGTATGCTTGTTTTTTTCTCTCACCTCATCTAAGTGCTTTGGCACTTCGCCATCACTCCGTTTCGACACCTTTTGCTTTGTTTCTAATATAATAATTCAATTGATATCCTAGAAAATATGTACACCAAAAAGAAATCTACGCATGCAGTGCAGTGCCTGACCGCTTCCACCGGAAGGCTGCCTCCATGTGCATGCTCAGCGCGCAGTCTGGTAGCCTGTTCGAGTAAGGTCGATCTTGTTATACATCCCAAATTCCATGTTTCTTCACTCACTCCACATTAATTTTTGAACGCATACGTGAGAGTCTTAAATGTTGATAAAATAAATAACAAATTGCATAGATTAGTCGTAAATCACAAGACAAATCCTTTGAGCGTAGTTAGTCTATATTGAACAATATTTACCAAATACAAATAAAAGGGTTAAATAAGTTCGAGTTGAAAAAATGTGCAATCTAAATGAGGCCTAATATAATGCAATCCACTGCCTGATCGCTTCCATCACTACGACATGCACTCGCTTCATGTCAGTGAACTTCAAGGATTTATGTCTTTGAATGGATATATCGTTGGAAAATCCTGAGCTTTTGAACTCAAGATAGCAAGTTACAAATTGGAGCAGTGTGTATTTAAAACTAGCTATAAATTGGAGCAGTCCATATTTAAAACTCCCAAAGATACCCATTTAGGATTCTGTTTATTTTTTTTTTATGTGAGACCAGATTTACCCCTCCTATTCTGTCAATGAAAGCATATATATCTTATAAAAAACTTGTTTGTCAATTTTATGTACTTATAAGAAAATTAGTTATTTTTTGTTAGGTACAGTTTTAATGACCATATAGCATGTTTATTTGGTTTAAATGTACGATGAAGGTTTGCTGGTTCGTATTCACAATAAAAACAAATATTATTTAAATTGATTTTTAATTTATGTTCCACAAATTAAGGTCCATGCATGTATATGGGACAATTAATTGGAGCTTTATTTTGACTATGAACATAGTTAAAAACAAATAACACGACCCTAGAAGACTTTTTAATGCAGGGCGCTCATAGACAGTTATAGTCTATTTTTGGCAGCACGGTTGTACTCCACCATGCACCAAACCGGGCGCTTAAGGATGACAGCGGCGCTCGTAGGCTTGTTTTTTCTCTCACGTCCGTAAGAACATGGCTTTATAGTCCCTCCATACCCGAGAGTAATTTTGGACATTGACCAAAATAGCTTTGACTGCTTTTTTTTTTTTTGGCAATAAATATAGCCAATATATACTTTTATAAGACTACGTTTGGAGATTAATCCACTTATGTCACTTTAATAATTTCAAACTCAACCCAAATTAAATCTGTTTATAGTTGAAATATCAAAACGCCTGCCACACCCCAGGCGATGGGGCCCGAGGGGGCGGCCCGAGAGGCCCGCAGCCGGTGGGCGGCGCCCCATGGCCCGCGCGCGCGGCCTCTCGGCGCCGCTGCCCTTTCGCGGATTTTTCGGGAATTAATGCAGGAGTTTGGTTAGGATAATTTAGGACTTTTTTGATGTGAAGCGGATATTTTCAATCTATAAGGAAATCTCCTATTAGGATAAAAATAAGGATTTAAAATGTATTCCAATTTTATAAGCAAACCTTTAAAGATTGCTTGAGATAGAAGTCTCATATGAGAGCTATATAAGTAAGGTGTCTATAATCTCTTGGGGACAAGCGGTAAAGAGAATATTTCACTTCCTCTCTACGCCCTGGCCGCCACCCCTTCCCACGCACCTGCATCTGCCGCCGCCCCGCCCATGCGCCGCCCGGCACCGCCGCCACGACGCCCCCCAGGGCGAGCCGACCCTCGTCGCCGCCGCCTCCCATCGTGGCTGTGACAGCTGTTATCCGGAGGCCACTATGATCCACCCACCACCATGGACGCCGATTCGAAGAAGCTTCAACAAGATCTGTCCAAGCGGTTCACTATGATCACCAAGTGGCTAGACACCATCGCCGATCAAGTCTCCATCCTCTGTGGTACCGATTCGGCGGAGGAACGTAATCGCAAGATGCTCTTGTTTGGAAAAGTAGACGAAGATAGCCATGGAGGAATCCGCATGTTCCGTCCTCAAGGGCTACATGGACGGGCGCTAAGACATCCACCGAAGCGCGGATCGCAGCGAGTTGGAGACCAGGCTGGCCGACATGCTAGGGCCAGCAAGATCGGCACCAAAGCACCGGGGCGCCGCCCCAAGGTACACCAGCCCCTCCAGGTTGCCCCTCTAGATAACTTTCCCCGGTTAGCTCCTCGTGTGCACAAGCTATCTTTTCCAACATACGATGGCAAGGAGGATCCCGTACCCTGGATCAACCGCTCCAACAACTTTAGAGGTCAAGGTACACCAGCCCCCGAGCAAGTCTGGTATGCATCCTACCATCTCACAGGAGGAGCACAGCAGTGGTACATGCGGTTGTCCCAGGAGAAGCAGGTGACAAAGTAGTTTCAAAAACCATTATTGCTTGATCATAAATAAATTATACTCCCTATATGTTCCTAAAGAAAGTCGTTTTGATGTTTACCTTAAGTAAAAGTGACATAAGTGGATTAAAGTGACATAAGTGGATTAAAGTGGCATAGTCGTTTGCCACTGCCGCGACGGGAGGCGGCGCGACGAGGGCGCCGCGCTTTGGGCGGCGGTGCGGCGGTGGCATGGGTAGGGGCGGCGGCCAAGGCAGAGAGACGAGGGAAATATTTTCTTTTATTGCATGTCCCCAATAGATTATAGAACCCTTACTCATATAGCCCTCCTATAGAACATGTATATCAAGCAAACTATAAAGGTTTCCTTATAAGATTGGAATACCTTTTATAAGGAAATCCTTATTCTTATTTCTAATAGGAGGCTTCCTTATAGATTGGAAATATCTCCTTCACACCAAAAAAGTCCTAAATTATCATAACCAAACTCCAAAGCATTAATTCCGAGAAAAAATCCGCGAAAGGGCGGCGGCGCATTTTTGCCGACCACGGGCCTCTCGGGCCACCCTATTTGGGCCCCATCGCCTGGTGTGTGACATCTCCCCCCATCTCCGACTGGGACATCCTCGTGCTGGATAAAAGACCATTCTGTGACACCGGGAGCAAGATCTGGAGTAACTCGCATTATGAGCTCAACGCGTAGCACCAATCATCCATGAACCGGATTTGCGAGGATCATGTTCTCCCCGGTACGGATCGGGGAAAACTCCACGGTAGTGAAGGTTACCGATGTAGCTGTGGTAGATGTATTGATGCACTGCCTAACCCTATGAAGCTGTTGTCTCCCTACGGGCGGCGAGTAGAAGCTCCCTTGGAACTCCGGCTTCCAGGTGCCGATGGAGCATGTCATGAGGGGGCTCTCCAAGAACACGGAGCGATCCAAATGGGGTGGTGGTGTTATGAAGACGGGCATGCGGCGCTAGATAGTGACATCACGGCGTGTATGCGGGGATGCCGCAAGATTTGGCATCGTACCATGCATGAAGGAGCTGATGTCAAACATGCAAGAAGAGAGCTAGTGCGTTTCCTTGTCGGCGTCGTAGTGGATGTAGATGTTGTCGACCCTGAAGAAATGGTGATCCATGTTGTCAAAGAAGACGACGCGACAAATACCCACATGGTGGCGCCGTGGCCACACACCACTAAGTAGACGGCCATCGGAGTTGTTGTCGTTGGTGGAGCGGTATAGGCGCCTAGAGCGAGGTAGTTGGTTCGGTAGATCCCGCCTTGAAGCGGGAGCGTCCCGTAAGATCGAGTAGGAGTGATGAGGATGCTTTGGAAAGTAGAAGCGACCATCAAAGAGGAGGAAGCCATCTTCCAAATGTCCAGGCCGGAGCGGCGATGCCCCCGTGGTGACATCGAGGGCTATCCGTCGCATGTGGTGGTCCTCCCGGTGTTGCCCGAAGAAGCTGAACGAAAAACACTTGACTAGGTGTCGTAGAGGTCGAGGGTGCTAGCATGCCTCGGGCGCTTGCCGAGACGTGAAGTGAAGCCGCGTGTGCCAATCTAGTTGCCGTGCCAAGCTAACCCGGGCGCCTCTATGTCCACGTCGCGGGGGTGGTGCCCGCATGAATGTCCTATCCTAACCCTACCTGCAGTACATCGGCTTTTGCGATGCGAAGTCCCAAGTCACCTTCATGCCAAGGATGATGGCGATGTCGCCCGATGTGGATTACGTGGGCGTCGATGTCGAAGATGTCCGTGTTGATGCGATCGGCTCGTTATATGCCACTGCATGGCATGTCGAGGTGGTGCTTGTGCCAGCTGTGACCTGAACTGGTTGTGTGCGTAGTCCCGCTGTAGCCACCACGCGAGGATTAAAGTAGTTGTGTGTGGCTCTCGAATCAACGATGATGCTGACACCAGTGCCTGAAATCAACCCAATTAGGTGGAGAGGGTGAATGCCATGTATCGGGGAGTCAGGATCCCTGATGACTCATGGTTGCGCCGTCCTTGTCGTCATCATAGTCGTTGAAGACCATGATGTCGAAGAGGTCCTTTCACTTGTGACCGCATGAGAAGGGCTCGTCACAGTTGAAACACAGTCCTATCTTGCGTCATTTGGTCATCTCATCTAGGGTCAGCTGCTTGAACGGCCGAGCCGAGGTAGCCGTCGTTGGAGTCGTCGATGGTAGAGGCGCCGCATGTAGCACCAGGTGGCGCCTTGCCCCTCTGTGGTGCTGCCTGGCCAGGGTTGTAGAGGATGGTGAGTTGTCGTTCAGTATGCCTCGGGCGAGCGACATTGCCGTCTCCATGTCCTTGGGGTTCTGGAGCTCAATGTCTGTCTTTAGCGGTGCACCTAGTCCCACCGTAGATGTTGACCTGCTGCTGATTGTCGAGGTGCCCACCGCGTGCCACGTGTGCCAGAAACAACTTTGTGTACTCGTCAACCATGCCTGTCTTGTGAAGAGATGCCAACTCATCCAGCAGATTGCATTGGGTAGCTGGACCAAATTGCTCGTTGACATACTAGGCGAAGCATGCCCAACAACAATAGTGGTCTTTTTTATGATATTTAAGACATCAAATTATATATCAGTTGGCATAACAATAGTTTGATGTTCTTTGCATTTTTCATGCCCCACAGAGTTATTGGTGAGCAAATCCGTTACTGGTGTATTGACAAAAAAGAAACAAATCCACACAACAAACAGTTTACTTACACATATCAACCTATGTCGTACACCCCACTACTACCCAAAATCTATTCCATTGCAATTTTTATTTACTGGAGAAATTTTCATAACTGCGATGAATGGAAGGCCATGATTAATTAATGGATTAACCTTTGTGGTTTTCCTAAAAACCATCATAGTTAGATCAGACAACAAAACTAAAAAAGCCCATCCCAGACCCTAATGGGCCAAGATCAGGGCACGCACCTCCAGATCTGCTGCCACCTGAGCTAGATATCGCTAAAGTTTCGAAGGAGGGTTCGCCTGCACAGCCGGGCCTCTAACCCTATGCTGTCATGGCTTTGCGCCAGCTTGGAGGAGCTCGCGCCGCCTCCACCCTGTCGCTTTCCTGGATCTTACCACTGCGCACTGGAAAACGCCGCCGCGAGCACGCCCCTCACCACTGAGTTGGATCCGACCTCCACATTGCCGGATCCGCGAGCCCAAGGTCAGATCCGCGAGAGCCGCTACTGCCAAGCCCCTCACCGCCTGCACCTCCACCTAGATTGGCAAGCAAATCAACCCAGAGTGAGAGAAGGGGATAGGGAGAGGGAGAAGAGCTACTTCGGTCCGACCTACAGTTGTTGCCGGTCTGCGCCACCGCCGCTGTGCACGGATCCTCACGAAGGGGGAGCCCATTACCGCCGCCACCACTAGGTACCTTGCCACCGCCACCGAGAAGCCCACGTTTGCCGCCGCATTGCCTCGTCCGCCGCTGGGGAGATGTGAGGGGATGGAGTGCAGCGTCCTAAGAGATGGAGATGGGGAAGTGTGGCGGCGGCCATGTGAGAGAGCAGCGCGGTAAGAGATTGAGGGGAGGAAGGGCAGCGCGTGGGGAGAAAGTGGTTCACGTGTCGAGTGAAGTCCTAACGGCGTGTGGTGAGGGGTAGGAAATGGGAGCACGTCGCATGAGAAGGGGCAGGAGGGAGTGGAGGCAGCTTTTGAGGGATTGAGTGGAGACAGTTGGAAACTCTACTTCCCTACGTCACATGAGAAGGGGCAGGAGGGAGTGGAGGCAGCTTCTGAGGGATGGAGTGGAAACAGCTGGAAATTCTACTTCCTGAATATATATGATGAGTGATACTTGGCTGAGATGAGCAACCTGTTGGGCCCAATTTACCGTGGCGGTTCGAGTTACAACTCCCGCCTTGGTTAATCGAGGCATTAACCGTGACGGTTTTTCATCAAAACCACAACCGTTAAGATTTTCTAAACAGGTCCATTATAAATTGTAAATCATTTTAGCCTTTTTAAGAGATACATAGATTTTAATATACATCTGGACATACCAAATGTCTAGGTGCACAGGAAATAACATGCACAAAGAATGACCTACACAATTTGGAATTGTGGGAGTAAATATAACAGTTTATCTGCCACCTTTTTCAACATCAACGTTGTTTCTCTTTTCTGGTTGATTTGGTTAGAAAAATAGGGTGCTATTTTGGTCAATTACTCAAAATTTGATGGATGTTGCCTTGCTTATGAGAGGATCGAAGAGAACAATTTGAGATGGGGAATACCATTTCAAGAGATGAGGAACAATTTCATCTCCACCAGATCCTATCACGTAAGTATGTATCCGCGAGATCTTTTCAGTTAAGTAATTTTGCATGGTATGACAGGTTAATGCTTGATAGGTCTTACATGAACCTCTGTTATTAGGCACTTTGAACGTCCTTGGAAAGCTCTTGGGCCAAGAAATTAGGCACTTTGATATCCCCTGTATTTTGTTTATGATGTACTACCTTTTGGAGAAAATTCTAGAAGCCATTGGTACATTGACTGTGTACACACTACATTTAAGATTCTGCCTGTTCCTTGCACCCTTCATACTCACTTCGTACTGGAAACTCTTTTACTAACTGGGACAGGAATCCTTTATGTATCAGATATGTATCATTTGCCACAATATTTGATTTAAGAGTTGTAGACTGGAAAACTACTTTAGCAGCTAGTGACCTCAGCCTTTTCCAATATAAAAATAATAGAACTTAAGGGAGTACAAACTTCCTTATATCTATTTATATAGAGAGAGAGTTGTGTGACCGCCATTGAATGTCTTACCTGACTTCTGTTCAATGAGAAAAAAATATGTACAGCTTCAAATATATCATGAGGCTGTAAAATATGATTTAGCAAGAGCAGAAAGTACATGGTTTATCATTTGGATGTAAGGAAGAAACTAAGCTGTTAAAAACATTAAAACTTTTTCCTCTTATTGTTTATCATTTGGATGCACTGACAACCCTATTCCTGGTATTCAATTCATGCCTGGCTCTAACCTTCTTGGCCTGGACTACTTGAGCAATAATAACTGCTTGGTGTACTTGAGCAGTCACCTCCATTCGCAGGAGGAGCTTGGATACAATCACTTTGTTCATTGCCACATAATCCCATTGTTTTCATTACAAAGGTTTCATCATGCAACTGGAATGGAGTGCTGCATTTTTGAGAAATATGTGAGTCAGCAAGGGTTCAGCGCTCAAAAGCCTTTCAAGCTAGCTAAATTACATTGACTTAAAGCCTTCAAAGTGTACATAACACCTTGAAGGCAAAACATAATAAATTAGAAGCATCTATTTTAGAAATGAGAAAAGACTCATCAATTCCAGCGAATAAAGTGGGTCCTTATATGTTTTGAAGTGAATAATAATTCGGTGAATTGACATTCTTTTTCCATCTGCTAAAACATAAGGGGAACATAATCTTAGTTGTCTTACCTCTTGAAGTCCAAACGCATTGCCTGTGCATCATCAGATATCTCCACGTCTACATGTGCATCAGGGTGTGTTTGGTTACACAACAAATGAATGTCGTTGCCATTTAGTACACCACCGCTAAAAAATTGAAGAACTTGAATAATGAAGTTGAGAAGGCATGACATAGGAAATAAAAGTGTGAATAGTGAGAATAGTAGCGAGACAACAATAGTTTAATAAGAAGGCTTCTTTACGGCCTTAATTCAATAGTCATATGAATTGACAGATGGCATGCCTCGAGGTAAGTGGAGAAGGGCCAGCATGGTTCTGTCGATGGAGGGAATTTCTCGGGGCTCAATGGTAAGCCACGTAGTACATGCGGAGGCATTGCGTTTCAACAGTCCCAACTCATTCAGAACGGAAGAAGAGCTCATTCCACCGAGAGTAGTGGTCGTTGGTGAGGTCATGGTTGAGTGACAAGGCTGTGGACGTTATGCATAGCAACCATCTAGGCGTGGGCATGGGGGTGACCATTGAGGTTGGAAAATGGTTTCATGGAGGAGTGATCATGAAGGGGAGAGGGTCCATGCGCATGGAATTACCATTGGACTCCTGTGGATGTCAGTGCACTCCATAGTAGTGGCGTTCTTGTGGTTAATGGTGTCCTAGCGGTCCTTGGCAGAGGTGCCAGCAATGATACGCTAGACATTGCATGCAGCTTCCTTAGCTTTGGTGGCTGTCACATGTTTTTTACCGGTAACTCACACCAAGGTAAGTGAAAGATGCAAGTGGCAACTCAACAGTGGCAAATCAATCCATCAATTCAATAGGAGGGCGTTCTTAGGGTTTGAGCAAAGTTGAAAATTGAGGATCTACCAGCCTAGTAACATGTACGACTTTGCCACGGAATTGATGGATTGATTATGGAGGACAAAATCTTACACAAATATTGCCAAGAATGACGGGATGACCTAGTGTTTGGCTAATAGACATAGAACCAATCTATGGTGATGTTTGTCGATAGTGACCTAATCTTAACTATCTATCTAAGAACCTAAAGACTGAATCAGAGGAGTGCATTGGGCCATGTGTTCTCTAGCATAAAAGACACCCCCAATTTCAAAAACAATTATTGCGGCACCCACCCACTAAACAAATGATGAACCAGCTAGTTCATATTGTTTTGAAGAACTTTGGTAAGTTGAAAATACTGAGGTGCAGCTCCCCTTATTCAAATTCTTTTTTCGAAACTCAACAAAAGGAACCTTTATGGAAATTAGCCTATATTGAAACATTGTTTTTTTTTTTATGAAATTTAAGACTTTAAATTAAATATCAGTTGCATAACAAATATTAAATTTCTTGATCAATATCTAGAATGCGACAATTGATGAGGCATGTTTATCAAAAAAATTTATAGAAAGTGCACATTAAGCTCTAATCAATTAAATAGGACCTTGGATGGTGGAACATATGCACTCAAATCCATAACAGAATCAACTTGCTTCCAAGTATATCCATACGATATCTCTGGAATGCTATAACTATAATGTTCACTTTTGTAGCTGGCATTGAAAGATAATTATGGTATAATGAAAGTATCTATAGATCCATATTTAAAGAAGATGTTGCATTGTTTTTACCTGAACTAGCAAAAATGGCAACTCCATTCCACCGGAAGGTGCTTCTTTCCCGACCCATATCGCTGCTTATTTCGATGAACCAAGTTTTGGACACATATGTACTTAAAGAAAACTCATAAGGTTCACGAAGCATGAGGTAACATAACAAAAGAAAGAGTTTCAAAATATTTCAAAATCAACATTGAAAAATGAAGGAACAAATATCATTACTAACTCAATCTACAGTATGAGCAATGCATTCACTTACAAAAAATGGCTTCATACTAGAAAAGCTTTTTAGCTCAAAAGTTGAGTTAGTAGTTTACTAGATAAAAAAAAACATCATGCAACCAAACAACTTTATAGCTCAAAAGTTCAGTTAGTAGTTTACTAGATAAAAAAACATCATTCAACCATACAACTTTATAGCTCAAAAGTTCAGTTAGTAGTTTACTAGATAAAAAAACATCATCCAACCATACAAGGACCTCCAAACTAAGCACACGTCTCTCATTTCAAGTCAATTAATTTCAAGTTTCAATAATTGTATATGAAATTAGATTTACTATCAAAAGATCTAGTGTGATTATTCTAATGATGCTTATTTGGTATCATGAATATTAGTAGTTTGATATATTTGATCAAACATGATATCGTTGACTCCTGAAAATACCAGACATGCACTTATATTTAATTTGCAACAAAGGGAGCATTTCTGAAATCCATGTAGCAACTGAACTCACTTTTAATTTAGGTATCACTGCCTTTTGGTTCGATAATGTAACAAATCAGCTTGCCATTCATGCAACTCTGTAACTGGTTGTTGTGGCACATCAGCATGCAGAAACGTTTCCAAATTAAAGATCCATTGAATTCAACTTTTTCAATTCTATTCTCAAAAAATTCTCATGGATAAATAGTTCAATTAATTTTGAGTGTGACAGAAACCATGAAATAAACATTGTGGTATTTCACATTTGTTGTGTATGAATCAATTGGCCGATGTCATGAGGACATTAAGAAAGAAGGGACGATTCAACTCTTACTTGTTCTTCTAAATCCTTCACAGGTGCCTTTTTTCTCTTCAATCCGGTCTTTCAGTCCAATGACATTTGTCTACAACATATGCATATACTTAATCACATGAGCAGAAAGGATAAAACTGTCAGCAAATAAATCCACAATATTATAGAGATAATGCGCAGAACCTTCAATTCTTCAATATCCTTTATTCTTGTCTTGGGCAGTCCTCTCCATTGTATTTCATTTTTATCATAAGATATAATTTCAATACCACTTAGAACATTCAATACATCATAAAGCCTTCTACGGACATTTTTCTCATCATATTGTATCTGCATTGTTAATATAAACAGAATGTCTTTATTTACATGATTATCATAGACCAAAAGATACAAAAGTATTTCTTACCGCAGAGGGATTATCGTGTTCTAGAGAATCAATATTAGTATTGATATTTGAAAACTCTGCAACCAGTTCATTTGCCAACTGAAAAATGTAGGAAAAATTAAATGACCAAATTTTCATATGCTGCAACAGATTGATATAAGGAGACACTAGAGAAAGAGGATGCAATAGTTCCATTGAACTAAAATATTGATAGAAGAGGGACTAAAGCAGAATATCCATCCCACACTGTTAAACCAAGATATATTCCTGGTACAGATCAATATCTAACGTTGTGAAGTTGTGACAATCCACAAAAGTTTCTGTCCAGAATATTGTTCATTGGTTAAGGATTATTAGTTTTCTGAAAAATAAGAAACTACAATTGTTTGATGTTGTTTGCATTTCTCATGCCCTGGAGAGGCACTGATATAAGTTGACAAGAAATGGCAAATCCATATTGCAAAAGTTTACTAACCCATATCAACTGATGGTATACTTCCTCCATTGAAAATTGTAAATCATTTAGCCCTTTTAGATACATAGATTTTACTATACATCTGGACATAGCTAGTATCTAGATGCATAGGGAGAAAATGCACTAAGAAAAGCCTGGCGCTGTACATTTTGGGATGGAGAGAGTGAATATAACAATTATTTATCTGCCATCTTTTATCAATGTCAATACTCTTCTAGAGATGCCAGCTCTTCTACTGCAATCCAGGAGGTGTAAAGCAGATGGGACAAATGGTAAGCACATGTCGTTTACTTCTAAAGTTTGAAGGTGAGTTTATATATATCTTCTGTGCCACTCCTATGACTGTAACTGATGTTGATTGGCTCCTTATGCTGATTTCTGCAATGCAGAAATGGTTGTTATGTTATTCCCGGTTCAAATTTCATTTGTATTTATTAAGATGCCACATAATTATTTTTTTACGATGTAGCAATGATTTGAAGGAGAGTACAGAAATGAGTTTAATGGAAACTATCTCATCACCGTTATCAACTCTCTATGACTCGTTAAATTAAATGCTTATGAAACCATAGAATGGAACATTCCTTTGAGAGTGGGTGTTTTTTGTGCATGTTTCATTTCATGCTATATCTTATGACACTCTCTGAAACAACGTTACGGAACTCCTTGCCAAAATTAGCCTTATACAACGCAATTATACAAAAATATGACTAGGAATATATAATGAACTTTGGAAAGACAGTGGATACCTCATTGTAGGTTATTCTCCCTCTGCTTTTGACCTTGTCACGGACTGAAAAAGATTAACTTAAACATCATTAGACTTGGTAACACTGACATTCAGTGAAATCCAGCTCTAACAGTTGAAAAGGAGAGAAAGAAACTTTTGTGTCAATCGTAATTCTCCTATGTATAAATTATAAAGGAACTATTTAAACCACCTCTCTTGCTAACTTGGGACAATCCAAGGCAATTTTTGTCCGCGCCAACTGCGTCTGCCCCTCTCTTTTTTTCTCTTGCTGCATTTGAAATAAGAACCAGGAACATGTTTTAGAAATTTGCTACATAAATGGCCAGATAAATAAGTGAAAAGAAGATATAATTCAACATACCAAATATGAAACTGTAGCAAGCCAAAGTTAGTACAAGGCCAGTAAAGCAAAACAAAATACAAAGTTGAAGTTATTTTGACATTACTAGATCTATATCAATAAATAACCTAGAATATGCAACCCTATAAAAATATAAACCTAACGAAATCAACAAGGGATACCAATGTGGCAAAAACAATAAATCAAACAAAAGTCGTATGTTCTATGAGCAACGGTGGCATGAGCTGCTACAAGGGCTAGCAGAACGATAAATTCCAGTGCTTTCATAATTTTCATAATAGAATGAATAATTAATCAAGCCGGCCTGGGAGCATATGTACCTCGTGGCTGGTTGCGACAGTGGCGTGCTGTCGTCTTGTCGATGTCGAGTCTGATCAGATGGCGGGCGTATGTGCTCTCGCTGGCTGGTTCCAACGGTGGCGTGCCGCCGTCTCCCAGGATGTGACGTCCGTCGAGGTGTGGGGCGGCGGTGCTCCCGCTGGCTGGCGTGAAGACTGTCGCAGTCGCAGAGGCCCAGGGCGCCGCGCCGCCCCTGTCGGAGTGCGAGCCGCCCCCACCACCGGTGGACGCAGGGTGATGTCCGGTGCCGGAGAACATGGCGAGCTGTAGGATGGACTGGAGGAGAGATCGAGCGAGGCGCCGTGGAGCGTGCGTGCGCTGGATCTTGACGCGCTGCGGATCGAACCGCCGTCGTGGAGACCTGGCGTGAGTGGTGCGAAGCCACGGAGGGAGTTCACTGCTGATCGAGTCCATCGCTGCCCATGCAGTCGCGCGCGCACGACGCGCGCTCGCCTCAGCGATCGTGCTCAAACTCGCCCCCGCCCTGCACGCTACGCCGCTGGCTTCATCCGCTCCTGTGTAAATACTCTTGTTTAATTCGGCACGCGCCGCACGGCGCCCTGCTCCGCGCGCGCGGCCCGGCCACGTGTTGCGGTCACGTACTCCCTCCGCCGGTATGTAATGTACACGTGCTCCTCCTGTGTAGGCTTGCCATGTGCAGCGATCAAATATTTATACATGCTCAAATATTTGATCACGGCGACGTGCACAAATACAATCAGCGATCGTGCACAAATACGCTCCTGTGTAGACTTGTCATGTATAAATAAACGGTCCATGTATGTGATCAATACAACCCGATGCTTCCTTGTCAAAAAAAAAAAAAAAAAAAAAAAAAAAAAAAAAAAACCCTCGATGCTTCATCCATTAATCCTGTTTCAATTACGATCTACTATTTTTTTTTTTTTTTTTGAATTTGAGAAAACTGGTGGGGCCCCTACCCTACACAAATTTATTGAACCGAAAGCAGGCAGTTTAACAACCAAACAGGCTTCATTGAATGGAAATGCAACACGTACTATTGACAATTAAATCGGTTACACACCAAATAAAGAGCTATGTCACAAACCGGACGGATTCCGCGATTGTGACACGATCGGCAGCGAGCTCGGCGGCGGAGATTGGGGTGGACGTGGCGGTGGTGGAGTTGGGGTGGCAAGGAAGGAGAGGAAGGGGAGGGGAGGTGGCGGCGGTGCGGCAGCAGGGGCTGCCCCGGGCGGGCGGGTGCGGGCGGCGCGTGAGGAAGAGACCGAAATCATTTTGTATTGCTTGTCCCTTTGGGCCGGCCGTCGCCGGTTGGGCCACTCTAGCTCATCCCCGGCTGGCCCAATTCTGGTACGTGACTTCTCCCCACCTTACGGCGGCGGGGCATCCACGCCGCCAGCCAACCCACCGTAGGGAGCGAATGTGATGCCGATCGAGGACGTCGCGACACCTGGTCCATAGCTGAGCATGAGGTAGCCCGACTTGTCGCTGGAGTCGCTATGGATCGTAGCTTCCTCATATCCCAATGAGAAGTCGGCGCAGGGCTGCCGGGCAGAGACTGAACTTATAGCTTAGCGGGCGCCGCACGAAGGGCGGATCCATCCACGCCGCCCCTCGACCGAGGCAATGAGGATGCCCGGCTCCGAGTCTAGCGGGAAGCTGGGGGTGCTAGAAGTAGTAGGTGCACGCACATGTACCGAAAGTGTGGATGTGCTCGCAGAACACGCCTCGAGTCGAGACGACCGGTGTCGGCGAGGCGGCAGACGGCCATAGAGGAGGTTGCCGGGCCGCCTTGACGGGCAGCCCGAAGCTGGGGCATCGGCGCATCCATCGCGTCCTACGCTGATGTTGTCGATGCAGAGGAACTCCCCGCCATTGTCGCCGAAGAGGAGCATCTTGACGCCATCGTGTCGAACGCTGGGTCACACCATCATCGAGCGTGACACTTGCCGGAAAGGCCCTGTTCCTCGCGGGACGTGTGGGAAGGTGGAAGCCCACCGCAATACCATGCGGGGAACGCCACCGCCGAGGAGGAGGTCCTAGAGTAGCTCGAAGCCGCCGGTCGTAGTAGCGGTGGAAGTACTTCATGATGCCGCTGTAGAGGGTCCACTCAAAAAGCAGTCACCGTAGCTCTATGGCACTTGTGATGATGCCGAAGCCTCTGGTTTGTCATCACGCCTAGGTGTAGCCCAGTGATGAGGTAGGCAACTGTCTGATCATCGATCGCCTCCATGGCAGAGGGCAGGCGCGGCCGCCCTAGCACCCTATTTGCCAAGGCTGTGTTGATGTCGGCGACGCCCCTCCGCACCGCCGCCGGGTAGCTCGTTGCCATAGCGATGCGCGAGGTCAATGGCCTCATGCATCGAACGTGGCTCAAACCACTCGAGGACCTGGTGAAGAGTATCGCTAAGCCACCGGCGAAGAGGCCGACGTGGTGAAGCTAGCTATTGAGATCCATGCGAGTTGCATAGGCCTCGAAGGCATCCATGTAGTCGTTCAGCCCACCCTCCTGAGCTGGAGGAGTGAACTATCCTATGGTGTCGGTGATGATGGGTGGTCTGAAGTCGCACCGCAGGTAGTGGGTGAAGGCATCCCACTCGTCCAACGGACTCCTCCGGGACAATCTGTGGAACCAGACCGCAGCAGACCTATCAGACGGAAAGCCGCATACCGGGCGTGGAACTCGGGATCAATGTCATGCTTCAGCTGGAACAGTAGATCCATCTTGTTGATGCAGAGGTCGGGGTTGTCACTGCCGTTGTACTGCGGTACCTCCAGCGCGTATCAGCGCATTTCACGTGAGAGGGGGTGGGTCCTATGACCCGAGGCGGGGGCCCCGTGGGTGGCGTCGGGCCGAGCTGCCTCGAACCCCCGCACGGGTTGCGTGTGTCGGTGGAGAGGAAGAAGCGGCCGGTGCCGCGTTGTTGTCGATGGCAATGCCGATGACGGTCGGTTCGTCATCCGATGACGCCGCTGCCCTCTTCCAACTGGAGGATGGCAAGCTCGGAGTCGCCGTCGATGGCGTCGTCGGGGGCGGAGGTGGTGCCTAGGGGCACCCCCTGGCCAAAGGCAGCAGCTGCCGCTGGGTTGTCCTCCAGTGCCGTCGTCATCGTCGTAGAGCGGGGAGGGGGTAGCTGAATCTTCAGGCTGGTGTAGAGGTACTCCAGGCAGCGAAGACACATCTCGATCTCATCGAAACAGCGTTTGATCTTAGCACGCTTGTCATCGAGGAGCTCCTTCGCGCCTTGGTGAACTCATGCATCTTGGAAGGCATCGGTGGTGGGAATCATCCGGTCTTGATACCACCCGTCACAAACCCGGACGAATTAGGGCGATTTGTGACACGATCGGTGGCTAGCTCAGGCCGGGCGGAGATTGGGGTGGAGGTGGTGGTGGCGGAGTTGGGGTGGCGGGGGAGGGAGAGGAAGGGGAGGGGAGGGCGGTGGCGCGGCGGCGGGTTCACCCCCGGCGGCGGGTGCGGGTGGCGCCAAGCAAGAGACCGGAATTATTTTGTATTGCTTGTCCCCAAAGAGATTACATACCCCCTATTTATATGGCCCTCTTATGAGACTTGTAATCCAAGCAACCTATCTAAAGTTTACCTTATAGAGTTGGAATACCTTTTACAAGCAATCCCATTTATTCCCTAATAAGAAATTTCCTTATAGAGTTGGAATATCGCTTGCACACAAAAAGTCCAAATTTAACTCAAATGTCATGGTGAAGTAGGGGCAGAGACGATGATGGTGTGGCAGCAAAGACGCCGCCCCCGCCCCCCCTGCACATGACAAGCTAGATCACTTGATTTAGGGCAAAGCCGAATTTGTGAATCAACAAGAGCATAGGGATATCCACACCTAGACCTTGTGTCTCCAGCGATGAGCGCGATACGCAAGATACGTCACGGAAGGAGCCTCGTCGGGAGCGCGATACGCAAGACACACCGGTGAAGTCCCTTGAAATCCGAAACCCCCCATGCTCGGGACAGACCTCGTAAGGGCGTGGAGTAGCTATGGGCTGCCCTAGCCAGCCTACCCGCTCTAGAGCCTTGTCATTGACGATCTCCCATCCATGGTAGCGGCGACGAAGAAAAAGGAGAGGTAGAGATGAAGATAGGTTAAAAGAGGGGTAGTAGATTGGTTTTTGCGTCGATTGTGTGTGTTGGGCACCTCAATGAGCCATAGACCTTAAATATATAAGGTGGGGATAGTCTTATCCCTCAAGGAGTCGAAACGTCAAAACGCGAGCTGACCTGATCTGGACATGGCAAAGTCGGCTAAGACGACCTCTAGGTCGGCTAAGCCGAGTTCCTTGGTCAGGCGGGGCTGTTTTCTGGCAGTCAAACCGGCTAAGCCGACTAGGGGAGTCGGCTAGGCCGATTGGCAACTGATATTTCTGGCCGTATTGATTAATTCATCCGGACTCTAAACAGGGGAAATCATATATGTTTTTCGATCAGCTCAATGAGAGGAACACAATGGTAAAGTCTGTTCTTCCATTTGAGGAAGTTATCCAAATCGGCTTAGCCAACCTAGGGAGCCGGCCAAGCTGGATTTGAGGTGGCCGGCCTAGCTGTCTGGACAACTGAGCTAGCTTAGCTGGCTTGGCCACCCAGCTAAGCTGGTTTAAAGGGGGAGCCTGCCAGATTGCCTGGCTAAATTGGCTAAGCCGGCTGGGTCGGCTCACTGTGGCTCGCCATCTTTTCCGCCGGTTTCGTTGCTCTTTTAGTGATGCCACTTGACCTCAATTATGTCCATTTTCATTGCTACTTATTCATGACGCCTAAAATATACCTTAGACAATTTCGAAAGTGTCAACACATACATGTTTCGATTATATATGTTTATAAATGCTACAATTGGTACGTGTATAAATATGATTGCTGGTAATTAACGTGTTTTTGACAGCATTTAGCATATGAAGAAGTCATTAATTAAGGGATATTAATTTTTCCCTGTTTTACCATACTAAATATGATTACAAGCTCCCTCATGTAACAAACGTCTTGTAGCACTGTTGCGTTTAGGTCCGCGCAGGATTTTCGTGCCCCAAATTTTTGGAACCCACGCCCTCCCAAAAAGCCGTGCATCGTGCGGGGATGATGCAGCGCTATTTACTCCCATGACAGCAACCGAAGACACCTACTCCCATGGACGTGAGTCGAAGATCCCCGGGGCGTTAGCGGAGCATCTCCAACAGTTTTCCAAACTGGGTTTGCATTCCTCAAATTTGTCAAAAACATAAAAAGTGGTCTCCAACAGTTTTGCAATTTGGATTGGCATTTTGGACAACTTGGCATAAACCGTCCTCAACTTGGCAAATATGCCAAGCTAGGAGGGACTTGGCAAATCATCTCCTTGCTTGCATGCTGCGCTTTGACCGCGAAAATAAAATCATCTCCCTACTTGCATGTTGCATATTACCTTTTTTTTTTTTTTGCCAAGCTAAATATGCAAAACTGTTGGAGAACCACAGTTTTTTCACTTGGTATATATTTTTGTGACTTGGCAAATCATAACTTTTGCCAAGTATATTTTACAAAACTGTTGGAGATGCTCTCCAAAAGCTACATTCTTTAGCAAATGACGCCGAACGCTAAAATGACGTTTTCACGGATACGGCTCATGTATGTTTTAAGAAGGCGACCTGCTGGCGCTCGCGCGTACGATGGGGATGAAATACATCGTAGCCGCCCATAGACACCCAGTCCCAGCGTGGCAACAGGCACTCTTGTCGTATATGTATGATCTTTGGTAAATGGAAATATTCATTGTATGTGTATACCGTTTCCTTTCACAGTTTTAGCAACCAAAACTGTTACTCCCTCCATTTCAAATAATAACTTGCTTTCGTTTTTCCACGCGTTGCTTTGACTTTTTTGGTACATCGAGCAAAATAATTTGGAATAGAGGCTGGGGCAATGTACCAAAAAGATCCAAGCGATTTATAATTTCAAACTGAGGTAGTACATCAGACTTGATATAGGCCATATCTCAATGCAAAACAAGGGACAAAAGACAGTGAGCGTTAAATAACGTTAGAAAAATAAGAATCAACTAGATAACAGCGTTATATATTATACTAGATCCAGCGTATCAAAATGGAATAAGATTCAGTCCTAAATACTGATGCTTGGTTTCATGATACATATAATGAAATTAAGATGCCACACACAACGACAATTACGAGCATCTTTTCATGAGATACTCCTTGACGACGGAAGGGTAGCTGCTCAGCACGTGTTCCAAGCCACCGCTCACTATGGCTGCCATCAGATTGCCATCGGACATGAGAAAACTAAAACATGCCTTCTTAAGCCCATGACAGCCATGGCGTTCAGCCAATTCCAGTATTGTCCCAACACTGCTCGTGTCGATGTAGCCGCAGAGCTTGTCTTCACAGATCAACTTGAGCCTCTCCAGACAATACCTATCCGCAGCGACGAGGAGATGCTGCGCCATTACCATCGTCTCGCCCTCATCTATCTCAGGCAGCTCGTCGTTGTAGACGAAGTGAAGCAGGGCCCTGAACACCCTCGGCTCCATGTCCTCCACCCACACGCACGTCGCGGTGCCCTCCTTCATGGGGCTAGACAGCTCCGCCTTGAAAACCGGCGACCGGGCGGCGAGGATGCTCCGGTGTGCCCCGAAGCTCGCTGTTGACCTCGAACATCACGTCCGTGCCATCGCCCCTTGAGAGGAGATAGCTGACATGCTGGAGGATGTCACACGGCGGCACGTCCACGAACTTTGTAACGGCGGTGGCGGTGGCGTCTTGTCTTTGGACAACCAGCTTGAGGACACTTATGTCGCATCGGATCCTAAAGCGGTCGTCCCTGACATGATACTGCTCCAACACCGTCTTCTTGATGAACATTCTTTCTCCGAGTCGGTTACTGTTGTAAGCTGTGCGCACGTACGTCCTGTCGCCAATGCTGCAGCGGTGGGTGGGCTTTCCGTCCTCGTCGACCAACCAGAACGTGCATCGTGCGTTGACGTCCGTAACACATGAGAGAAAGATAGATATGTACTCGGTTTCGGGTACAATGTTGGGCGGGGAATAGCCATTGGGGTAGTATCGGAGGGTCAAGGGTGGCCTGCGGCTGTAAAGGAGGACGAAAGGATGTATTCGTTGCGACCAACTCTCTTTGTCCAGGAGTAGCCGTCGATGGTGACGACGTGCGACCCGGACACTTCTCCGGCGATGATCTCCGACGTGCTTGTGTCGTCGTTGGCGGTAGGCTCGGAAGTGAGCGCCTGATTTCCCATAATCGATGCGTGGGCTGATCAGAGACGAAGATATGCGCAATAATCAATTATCTGGGGGTGGGTCTATATATATAGTTTTAGGCTCGGTTAAAAACGATCGAGACGGAGTCGGACACGTACGCCAAGTTTTTGCCGTTTCCTGCTTGGATCCTTCCCGACACACCCTGTATCTGTATCCATCCTCGTGGATCCAGCCCGTACTGCATCCGACCTATGGACTTTTCTGCATTTAATAGTCGGCTAGCTTCACATGAATTCATATGTGATTGTAGATCGGAGTGGAGTTTAAACTGCATTCCATCCACGCCAACAGACCTGGATTGAGGCACATCCAAATAAGGCATAGGAACATATCGATGTAAACTAAATAAACACTCTAATCTACATTTTTAATAAGATAGGGGGAAAAACTCACTCCAAATAAAGATAATCTATCCATTTTTTAGGCAGTCTGCGTGTTGCTCCGGACTTGCCACAACCGCCTTGGCCTCGATGTTGACGGTTATAAGGGGATTTGGATCTTGGTCCACTATTGTCAAATATAAGTTCCCGTTTGGCAGAGCTCTGGCTCCAGCCAAAACAATACCAGTTATGATTTCACCTGCGGAGTAGATTCATTCGGGGGGAGTTGAAGCCATATTTTTTACCATTTGGCGAAACAGATTCATCTAGTTGGCCATAGATGAGGCCCCGAGATAGACTCACAAGCATGTTTACCGTTTTTCCAACCATTTAGATGAATTATTCAAATCACTTACAGTTCAAATTTGAGTTTTAAAAAGAAATTCAAATAATACATAAAAATTCATGAAATATAGTAAACAGTTTGAAAAAATTGCAAACTTCAACAGAGCTTCATGTGTTGTAGCTAATCAAAAGAAAAAGTTGTGATGGATAAATCAAAAAAAAAATTAATGCTTTGCTGAGAACTGGATCCCGGGCTCTCGGCAAAGCTAATGTTTGCCGAGCACTAACATTCATCCCATGGCGACGCATGGGGACACGCGGCGCCGCCGTGTTGTGGTGAGCGAAAAAAAACTTTGCCAACGGCTGGATCGGAATGTTCTCGACAAAGCGGATTTCATTGCCGACGGTCCCAAGATCTCGCTCTTGGTGACGATTTTTTTAAAAAAACAGAACGAACCTAAAAAAAAAAAAAATCACGGAGAGCGGGATCCGGCAGCTCTCGGCAAAGAAGAAGCTTTTGCCGATTGCCACCCGCATCCCACTCTCGGCAAACAATTAAAGAAATTAAAAAACCCCACCAAAACCCTACCCACCGCACACACTCACACGCAGACACACTCACACTCACATTCGCACCTACACACATAGAGTGTACGCCGCCGCCGTCGTCGGCCATTGTCCCCACGCCACCGAGCGTCGCCGGCCGCCGTTGTCCCGCGCCGCCCCAAAAAAGAGCCACCCCTACCGCCGGAGAAGAGGAGGGAAAGTAGAGGGAGGAGAGAAGAAGAAGGAGAAAGGGAGAGGGATGAAGGGAGGAGGAGAAGGAGGAAGGCGAGGGAGAAATAGAAGAGAAGGGGGAGCTCGTGCTCGTGCCCTGTCCCCCCACCACCCAAGCCCTGACGCTGTCGTCCATCTTCGTCTCGCCCGCTCATGCTCGTGCTCCATTGTCCTTGCTCGTCCTGCCTGCCATCACCGTTTTCGTGTGAAGTGCCACCCTAGCAAGGTGAGGCTTCGGCCATGTAGTATATGGATGCGAATTGGGAATGGCATGTTGAGTTCGATGTGTATGCATATGTGGTTGTCAGCCTTCTTGTTGTACATTTAATTGCGGGTTTGGAAACCTCACCGTGTAGGGGAGGTTCTGCCGAAATTTTAAACTATGTTCTATGTTCCTTTTGCAGAGAGGAGCACATCGGAGTCGAGCCGAGTACCCCGAGCGTGCCCGATCTTCTTTCTCTGCATTGAGGGTCTGCCTGAACTACTTCGGCTCGCCATCGCCACCCTAGCTATGAATATCCCCTCCTCCCATTGCATGGTCGTAGATTGTCCACCATAGGCGTCTCCCGTCCAAAAGAGATATGGTTGGAGGTATGCATTTCTTTGCATGTCTATGACCGTATCTGTTTTGGATTGTCCACGTTTTTTGGACAGCCCGTGAATACGTAGATGGGCCAGTTTCCATGTTGCGCTCTAGTCGGCGGCAGAGTTTCGGCATCACCACCCTGTTGTTCTCCGGATACACACTCTCCCTTCTAGGACGTGTATCAGAAGAATAACAGGGAGGTGCTGCTGAAATTCTGTCTCGGTCGGATCGGAGCATGGGAACTGACCCATCTACGCATTCGCATGTGGGATTAGGACCTATCCTCACCTATTAGACAGTAGGAACACACCATTATATGGAATTCATGGTTGGAATTTGTGGTTGTCAAAGGATGCAGGACCGATTGTCAATGTACAGTGGTCAGAGAAGTAAGCGTGATTTTGATGTTGAATGGATCAACAAGACCAATGAATTCTTGGAAATGGTATGGGGCAATGCTCGTGGTCATGGTCATTGGCTACTTTGGTGTCCATGCACAAGATGTGACAACAAGAGGAGAGTGAACCGAGACGATATGATCCGACATCTTCTGGATTTTGGATTCACCAAGAACTATACCATGTGGATCTACCATGGTGAAGCACAATGTATGAGAGAGGGGGTGGTGAGACCACGCCTCGAGGAGTGTGATGGGGATGCCAAGGTTGTAGACATGTTAGATGATGCCAACCAAGCACTTTTCAATAAAGCACGTGATAAGGAGGCGAGCACTTCAACAACTATACTCGCAAATGCGGGAGAAAATGGCTACCCGACGGCCAACTCCCCTGTGTGTGCCGAAGGAATGACACAGCCATCGGCAAAGATGGCTTCTTTGGCGAGGCCGAGCTAGGAAGCTGTCGGCGAAGAATTTCAAATAAAAAAAACAAAATCTTTGCCGAGCACTCTCCCGACAGGTGCTCGGCGAATAATTTCAACAAAAAAAGAAAAATTTGGCCGAGCACACCCCTGACAGGTGCTCGGTGAAAAATTTAACAAAAAGAAAAAGAAAATCTTTGCCGAGCACACTCCTAATAGGTGTTCGGCGAAGAATTTCAATAAAAAAAAAAAGAAATTTTTTACCGAGCACACTCTGACTGGTGCTCGGTGAAAAATTTCAGAAAAAAAGAATGAAAATCTTTCGTCGAGCACGCCCGCATGTGCTCGGCGAAGACGGATGTAACCGCCATGAGTTACAACATCCGCTTACCTGCCACTTTTCTTCGCCGACGGCAGCTAACGGTTCTCGGCGATGCCTTCGCCCGAGAGGTGGCCGTCACGGCGGTCGACATAGCACCAATGCCGTAAAAAATTTCCCCATCACCGTATGCCAAGAACTGTTCTCGGCGGCGGGCGTTGCCGACGGCTAACCTTCCTTTGACAAGCACCGCCGGTGCTCGGCAAAGACACAGTTTCATGTAGTGGACGGCTCTACCTGAGCACTCCACCACCTCCTTCACGCTTCGTGACCGGCCATTGTCAACTGAAGGCTTCACCACCACCGTGCCACCGCAGCATGGTGGCACGACCATGTAACCCCATGATGACACCGCATAGTCCTTCTCTCGTGTATCGACCTCGCCTGTGTTTGTTACACCGTAGGGGCAAAGGAGCCCATGGCTACGATGGGGGCCGGTTGCACCAAATGGAGCCGGAAGAAGCTATAAATTTCATCTCCTCTTCTCTCTCTCCCCTTTGTCTCAGCTGGAATTCCGTGGCTTCTTCCTTGGATTTGAGCTACCCGGAGACGTTTGACCAAAGAATTTGTACCAAATAGGGCCTAAGAATTCCGAGTGTGACAAAATTGGGATTCTATTCTAGATGTTCTTGCTAGGAAATGAGAATGTATGCAACTATGAGAGTAAAACCGCCACATAAATCATGATGCTCTCAGTAACCTGCCTGTGAATCCCTAACATACCAGTTACAATGGGCAACATGAGTCATGGCGCTCTCAGCATCTAGGCCACGCCGAGGCAGCCATTTTCTAGCTCGACCTCGCGGGACTAATTGCCACAGCGACTCCTACCTTGGTCGCATGGCCACAGCAGCACTCTACTCGCTACGCCGCTAGAGAAGCTGCTTCTAGTGTGCTCATCGTGGCACATTTTTTGTGCTTGTTCTTGTTTCTAATGAAGAAGTTTTTTTAACCGAATCGGCAGGGGAGCCCCCTACCTATTTTTTTTTGGATTTTCAATTAAATGAAAGAATGGAAAAGGTACAAATTACAAATTACAGAGCTGCTAGGCCCAAAACAAAAAAAAAAGGGAGCAAACACAATTAAACATGAAGGTTATCTCTCCAAATACTAAGGTGGGTGAATCTGTCTCCTTTGGCCTTGGTACAAACCAGGTCAAGTTCAGCTCTGAAGTTCTTCTTCCATTTGATCACAGTGGCTTGTTCATTGTCAAAGACTTTCCTGTTCCTTGTTAGCCAAAGGATCCAACATGCTGTTAAGATTATCTCTCTGAAGATCTTGTTACCAAAGGCCCGTCTCCGCGTCACTATCATATCCATTGGCTCGAGTTGGGTGTCCCAGTTAATTCCAATTGTTGTCCAGACTGAAGCGAAGGGCAAAGGGGCAGCAGAAGAAAAGATGAAGGCTAGTTTCTTACGCTCCAGTGTCACACAAAGGACAAGAGAAGTCATCGAGGTGCATATTCTTTCTTCTTAGCAGATTTCTAGTTGGCAATCTGTCCCTGACAAGGAGCCAGAAGAAAAACTTATGTTTCCCAAGATTACAAGAGGACCATAGCCATTTGAAGATTGGGGAGGCTGGGGTATGTTCCTAAAGGTGCTGATATCCCTTCTTGCTGCTATAAGGTGTTGACCCCCAAGAGTAGGACCAAAAATCATCAAGGCTGTCATCAAGTTCAGTTTCTTCAATGATGGATGCCAGGTTACGCAAGTTGAGTGGCAGCCATAGTGGAAAGAGGAAGAATGAAGTTCTTGTCTTCATTTCCATCTAGGAAGAAGAGTGTTGAGCACTTGGGCTTTTTGCAAATGAGAATAACTCAGAAAGCTTAGGCTAAAAGGTTGAGCTTGATTGGGCCACCTTTGTAGCCGAAGATCATTGAGTCACCTCTATTGGGTTTACAGCTTGCCACTGATTGAAATCTTTCAAAGAGGTTGATGATGTCTTTCCACCAGAAGGATCCAGTGGATCCGGCTTGTGGTGGTGTTTGAGAATTTCTCGTATAACTTGGACCAAGTTAGCTTAACCCGGGGGTGTCCCTTTTATTGAAGAATTTGTCCATAAACTTTAGTAGAAGAGCCTCATTTTGAGTCTTAATGTCAATGATACCCAGGCCTCCTTCATCTTTTGGCTTTAATGCAATTTCCCAAGCAACCAGACAAGTTCCTTTTCTGCTGATATCCCCTTTACTCCATAGTCCATGTTTCCTATAAATGTCTACCTGATTAATCACTTGTGGTGGGAATTTAAGGCTGCACATGTAGAAGGTGGGCAAAGCGAAAGGACTGAATTGACTAGGATGAGTCTCCCATGATAAGACATAAATTTACTTGATCCCCGACATTCTTCTTTCAATCCTATTGAGCATGGGGGAAAATTCTTCAATAGTGGGTCCGGTGGTGCCCAAGGGGAGACCAAGGTAGGTAAAAGGCAACTTTCCAACCATGCAGCCAAACATGTTTGCCAAGTCGGAAGCTCTCTCATCACTCATATTGATAGGTATAAGTGAAGATTTTAAATAATTGACATGAAGTCCGGAGAGAATTCAGAGAATGGCCTCAATAACTCTTTTAAATAGAGTAAGTCGGAGGGGTCACCAAGAAGAACAAGCGAGGTATCATCCGCATATTGAATAATGGGGTAGTCCCTCCAAAATCATCATCAGATGGGATGATTAATATTGCCATCCTGCCAAGCTTTGTTTACAAGGGTCTGCGCAAAAGATCACCGCTAACACAAAAAGGAGAGGAGAGAGGGGGTCACCTTGTCTTACTCCTCGAAGACAGTTAAAACTCTTCCCAGGGACTCCATTTAGAAGGACAGAAGAGCTAGCTGTGGCTGAGGATGTTTTTTATCCAGTTGATCCATTTTGGGGAAGCCTTTATGATTGAGTACATCAAGAATCACCGAGTGCTCTATTTTGTCAAATGCCTTTTCAAAGTCCAATTTCAGGATTACCACTTCCTTCTTGGATTTATGACAGATATGTAAAAATTGGAAAGACCAGGCCAGGCAGTCTTGAATGGTCCTTCCCTTGATAAAGCCATATTGATTCTCATGCACTAACTGGCGAGATGACTGATTGCAATCGGAGGATAATATTTTGGTGATACTCTTAAGGGAATAATTCAACAATGAAATGGGTCTATAATCATTGATAGTAGTTGGGTTATCTTTTTTTGGGAGTAGTACAATCGGTGAGGAGTTGATGCTCTGAATGTTTATATTATCGACACGACGAAGTCTTGAAGGACTCTAGTAAAGTCCCCTTTAATTATCTCCCAACATTTTTGATGAACAGCCCATTAAACCCATCCGGCCTAGGAGCATGACCGTTGGGTAGGCTTTTAATCGCTGAATCAATCTCGATCCCGAGTGAAATCTTCAGCAAGGGTCTCAAGGTCATGCTGTGTCAATAAGGTGCTCAAGTTGAAAAGAGTTCCCGAGAATTGGATCGATCCCCGCCTATCCTTAAAAGCAAATCCAAAGCGGTTGGGCTTTTTGATCATGGTCTGTGGATTGCAATCCCATCGGGGTTATTGATGCTTGACCGTGAAAGTTCTTTTTGTGAGAAATAGAGGCCATTGTGTGGAAGAAGCTAGAGTTTTCATCTCCTAGAGTAATCCACCTTATCGTATTCCTTTGTTTCCAGTAGAGTCTTTTTGGATTCCAATAACTCGGCTAAGTGTTTTTAACCAGATTTCGAATCTGGATTCCATTACTTGATAAAGCTCTTTGTTCTTCCAGGCCATCAAAAAGCGGTATAACCCACCTACAATTGTATATCAGCTTGTTTAGATTGGAGAGGTTTTACGCTCCACTTCTTGAGCCCCATTCTTGTATGTTTCAGCCTGGAGGAGAGATTCCGGGCTGCATTAGCAAAGAAGGGGGAATTGTGCCAATGAAGAGTTACTATGTCAATGAATCCGGGGTGATCCACCCAATAATTTTCAAATCCCGAACAACTTGGCTTTGGGGATGTTACTGCCAAAATGGACAACATATGGCACATGATCCGAAATGGGCCTGGATAGGACCTGAACCTGTGTGGAGGGATTTGCCAAGATCCAGTCTAGCTTAATTAATAAAGGGTCCTCTTGCATGTTGCTCCAAGTAAATTCCATACCACTTTGAAGGGATAATCAATCAAATCTAGGTCCGAGATGAGCTCATTGAACATGTTCATCTCATTGATATCACCACCACTCTTATTTCTGTTACGAGAGCTTCTATAGAGGTTGAAATCACCACCAATGATCCATTCATCGAAGCTGAACTGTCAAAGTTCATCAACCATGTAATGAAAGCCTGTTTCTCCCGTGATCTGCAAGGGCCATACACATTAGTAAGGTGGAAAGAATTATTGCTAAGCTTACAAGTGAGCTTGACTATGATAGCATAAGAGTTGGATTATATCATAGATCCATCAAAAAATTGCTATTCCATATTGTAAGCAGGCCTCCCGAGGCTCCTATTGAGGGAGAGAAGGCAAAGAAATCCATATGTCTGTTTTGCGAAACTTTTTGATATAAAAAACCGTCAAAAGACTCTCTTTTAGTTTCCTCGCAAACAAATGATTTGGATGGCACTTTCGAGAGATTTTATCCTTTAGAGCATTCCATTTATCTTGGGAATTAATCCCCGACATTCCAGAAAAAGAACTTTAGTCCGATGATTATGATCCATAAAAAATAATGACAGAGTAAGCGGATGTTCCCCAGACAACCAACCGTGCGAATTCCAAGCCACGAGTAAAGATGGGGAACAAACACTCATGAATACGAGATAAAAACATAGGCAAACTTAGGGAATATATTAAGACTTAGGAAGATAAAGGTCTTAAAGTGCCACCAAAGTGAGCACACCATCCACATATTACAAAAGGAGAGTTTAAACATCCAAAGACATGCACCGGGGATTCTTGGAAAGGCTAAAACAAAAGGCACAGCCATCATGACTATGCAAGGTGGGATCACATATGTTGCTCTATTCATCGATGTCATCTTGAGCAAAGAGGGCAGCCGAGACACTCTCAGCTGGATCTGCGGGAATCTGTTCCAATTCCCGCAAGCACATCAACAGAAGGTATGGAGCAGGGATCAACGGTTGAAGCGGTGGCATCTGGCGAGGCGGTATCATGGCCGAGGGGATGGGTTCCACCATCTTCTTGTTCTTCTTGGTCTTCTTAGACTTCTGAGCTGTGGGGGTTCCTTTAGCTGAGCTGGCACTCTTGTACCCCCTCTTCTTGAGAGAAAGCCTATAGCTGCGCCTGCAGAAGCTATCATCCAGCTTTTCCTTGAGCTTTAGGGTCTTCTTCTTCTTACTGGGGTTCTTGAAGACATCAGGAGTGTCAGACAGGATCTGGACATCATCTTCTAGGATCTCCTCTTCATCCAGTCCATGGGAGCTTCCTGGGTTGGATAGGCACCGGAGGATAGGACCGTAGCTCTTTTCGAGTTGTTCACCATCATGGGGTCAGAGATGGTGTCTTCCTCCTCCTCATCACTGTCAGCTTCCAGATAATCCAGAGAGATCTTACGCAGGGGATCATCCTCCAACTGTGGGGATAGAATGACAGCCAGAAAGAATAGAATTTTAGGGTCATTGTTGAAGCTTGGCACAAGGGTATCTGGGTCTATATCCATAAAGGATAAAAACTTGAATGACAAAAAGCTGAGGGATTAAAAAGGGATATTGAAAGATACCTTTTTGATTAGGGAGGGGATGACAGTGATTAGGGGGTCATCACAATCTCTTGGCAGAGCAGGCCCAACAATGACAGACTTCAGGAAACCAATCTGAGAGGGCCCTCCACTTGGGCCAGCAGCATCCTTGAAAAGAGCACGAGCAACTGATCCACTTCCATGGGCCACAGGGAGTGCAGGTGAATTCACCAGAGGGGCAACCTACATCTCCCAGCGATTGAAGACAACATCATCACCAACTGAGTTACCATTGTGGACACCATTTTGGCCATTTAGGTCCATTGCGGATCCAACATTTGAACCGGCCGGGAGAGGCCAGAGCCACCAGTGAGATTGGGCCCATCCAGTGAGGAGCCGGAGCAGGAACTGGGTGCGGGGGACCAAAAGTGGCAAAGCCATCTTCATCAGGAAATTCAGGGATACCTTTGCGCTTGAGGACGTAGCATGGGCAGGTCCAGGATTTGCCTCTAGTAGGGGTGCCCGCACAGACCTTCAGTGAGGTGGGCAGTCTGGCTTCATCATTCAGATACATCTGCACTACCACACGAGCAAGGTTCTCTGGTTCATACCACTGCAACATGATGCCGGCGAGCGAGCCCTTGGCGATGGCATGAGAGGACTTGAGGTCTTCGGGGTAGCCCACCACGAGGAGCCAGGGCTTCACGATCAAGGTCAATGCCCCGGCATTCTCCACTTCATCATGCTTGTGGACGGTCATGACGTAGTTGCCGAGCGGAATGCCATACCCGGGAACCTCTCCTGTCAATCGGATTGGAGAAGCGGACATATGCCTCACCAATGGCGCAAGGTTGGATTTCGAAGTGTGGACCTAGTGAATCTCGTGGAAGAAGGTGCGCAGCCCTGCAGCAAGATGCTTGAAGTCCTCCTTGCCCTTGTACACTGGTGGATCGAGCTTGACGACTGCTAGATCTTCGTTGCATTTGATGTAGCAGCCCGAGATGTAGACTTCATGGCGCAGCTCCGGCCTGGATCCTTGCTCCTCGACCTCGAATCCCGCTGGAGCGAAGAAGCGGGGGGTCACACTCCCATTGGCCATGGCGGAGGGGGCAGGGTTTTCCTAGAGGTGGGGGTTTCCTGTAGCTTGGTGCGCGGCAGTGGAGACGAGGCTCGGCTTGGGCTGAGCATTTACAACGGGGGAGGCGGGCGACTCTTCCGATTCCAGGAAAGAATGGGCGGTATTTCCATTTCTTTCCAAAACGGTGGAAGCAAGAGGCAGCCCGGTGCCCATAATTGAAGCAGGATCTACACCTGACTTTTGAGGAGCAATCTTTCCTTAAATGGCCCAGGCCCGGATAGTTTAGGCAAGTAGGCCCAGAGAAAGGAAGTATATCAGATTGAGAGGTGGGCTGAATCTCCGGGTTGATTGGGGCTTTTGAATTCAAATTTTCAAACGGGACTGTCTCCGGGGGGTTCGCCACTGATTGATTCGGATTGCTATTGGCTTTGGGAACCCAGCGAAGAACACATCGAGAGCTAACGGTCGAGGCCGGCTCAGGGGAGACTAGAAGAGATTTGATCTGTTGATCCGAGAAAGATAGCCGTGAGAAGACCGAGATTCTTGGAGGTTGAGGTGAGGGGCAGCGGACTGCATCGGCATAGCTCCTCTTACGAGCGATTAGAGTCCAAGAATCAGCTTCTTCCTTGCACCAGAGATTGAATTCCCGGCGCCAGTTTGGGCCTCCACCTCCCCAAAGGGAGAAGAAAAGATCAAAAGCATTGCAAGAAACATGTTTAAGCTTATAGATCATAAAACCAATCTCTTTGCATGAGGCAAGAAATCCAAAGACTCGATCAGAGAGTTGAAAAACGTGAAACTCATTAGCGAGGCCACCAATGCAAGATTGGAGGATTAGGCTAACCGAGTCCTCATCGAGGCGAAATTTGGAGCGCCCAAAGCTCACAACCAACTTGAAGGAAGACGGGGAGACAGGGGAACTGACCGACCGGCCGAACCATTGGAGAGCAGTCTCGGAGAAGGCCAGCCCCGCAGCGAGGGAGAGATCATCGGGGAAGGCCATGGACGGCGGCGGGGATTAGAGGTCGCCATGGGAGGGGAGGTCACATCCGCCGGGGAGTCGCCGAGAGAGAGACCCATCTCTCCAGTATAGTGAAAAGCCACGTTCGACATATTATTGTGGACAACTAAATGCATCTCTAATGAAGAAGTTGATTGTATTTACAAATGATTGTGAAGTGATTTTGGTATGTATCTTTAAAAGTTAATTATTGGAAACTCTTGGTCTTCGATAGAGGTAGCCCTATTTGTTGCTCCTATAGTAATTTTTTGGGAGTCGGAAAACACCATCCTTTCCGGAAGAAAACGTGAAGTACACATGGAGATGCTCTCAGTCACAAAAGATTGGCATTCTGGCTTTCGTTCTAAGGCAAACATTTCATAGTAGACCATCAATTCTTATAAATATATATCGTTTAAAACATGTGAGTTATATATTTCAAAAGTATCTGTGATAGTAGCTAATCTAGAGCATAAACCTCAAGATGTTAGGGCATCTCGAAGAGCCTAGGTAAAATAAATCTCTAAAACCCAATATTTAGAGAATCTTTAAATAAAAATATAGCTCTCTAAATACTTGGCACCACAGCAGCCTCTTTATCTTCCCGAAAAATTACCAGTCAAAAAATAGAAAGAATTCCATTTAGATAAATGTATGACTTCCTCAAAAATTCGGTTGGAGTACAAAAACTTTTCTATATAGCAGCTGACGAGATCACGGAGCAACAATAGCCAGAAGCTCCTCAAGAACGTTAGGGTAACTGCTTGTCAAATGCTCAAAACCATCAGTCGCCATTGCAGCCTTCAAATTGCTACCTAACTTGAGAAATTGGACGCATGCTTTCTTAAGGCCCTGGCAACCATGCTGCTCAGCCAATGCCAACGTAGTTGCCACAGTACTGACGTTGATACGGCAACAAAGGTTGTGCTCGCAGATTAACTTCAACCTCTCGAGGCCATATCTATCTGCAGCGACGAGTAGATGCTGCGACATGACTACGATAACACCCTCGTCCATCTCAGGCACCCAGTCCGTGTAGATGAAGTCCAGCAAGAGTCTGAACACTCTTGCCTCCATGTCGTCAATCCGTACGCAAGTTTCAGTCGTCTCCTTCATTGGGCCGTAGAGCTCCGCCATGAACACCGGCGACCGGGCAGCGAGGATGTACCTATGCGCGCGGAAAGTCTCGCCGGCGACCTCTCGAATGACACATCCGACCCCTCTCCGTCCCAAAGCAGCTGGAGAATGTCCAGGCCCACGTCTGGCGGCGGCACGTCGACGCCGCCGTCATCTCGCTCTGCAGTGGTGCTGATGCTGACGATCTCCATGGAGACGATGATGATGTCGCACCTGAACCTGATGCAGTCGTCTCTGAGGTAGGATGAAACTTCGAGCAGGCTGCTCCTGTGGTACACCCGACTTGCCCATGCGGATGAGCCGTCGGCCTTCCACATGTGTACCTTGCTTTTTTCGAAATCATGCCACGGGACGGACTCCGCGTCCTGGTAGTCGTAGTCGAGCAGGCTGATCCTGAACCGCGCCAACACGTCCTCGCCGGTGGCGTCTTGCTCGCGCACCAGGTAGACTGTTATGTTCTCGGCATTATCCGGCTCTTCGCCGTTAGGGAAGTACTTCATGTACCAGCGGTGGCCGCCGACGGTGAACGGGCGGGTCGTGATGAACTCTCCGGTGCCGACGACTGCCTTGGCGTTGGAGTATCCGTCGATGGTGAGCACGTGCCACCCGTACTCGGACGGGGCGACGAGGGCTGACGCGCTCAGCTCGCCGGCAGGCGCAGAGCGGAGAACAGGCGTCCAAGCATGACGTACGGCGAAGGCGAGAGGTGGTGCTGCAACCTTTCTGGTGATCTAATCTACAACAAAAGAAGAGGTTTCACAGCTTTTGATGTGGGGGGAACTACTTTACGTCTTGAGGTGAACTCGGACCCGATTAGTTTTTTGCGTTATCGAGTTGGACTTGGATATCGGCACGATGACATATACCAGCGTCCGTGTCGGCACAAAATTCATATTTGGTCGCACGCACGCACGTTGCCATCGAACTTAACCTCGCCGTCGTTATGCCGATCTCCTCCGCGTCTGCCGTCAGAAGCGGCGGCATTGCTGCTGCAACAGGAGGCAAACCACCAGAGCTGAGCGCGTCGTGCATCCTCGCCAAGACGGCGGCGGGGTCGCACACGCTCACCATCGACGGCTTCTCGCGGAGCAAGTCGATGAGATTCAGGTCCTCCACCTTCACCGCCGGCGGCCATACCTGGTGTATCGACTTCATCCGTAACAGCTGCCGAGCAGGCAATCTTCCGGGTGGGGGCATACTCATGCTTCAAAACTTTGCTGCACGCAATGCACCGCCGGGGAGGAGATCTTGGCATCATGGAGCTACAGCTTACTCGACCAGAACGGGCAGCCGTCATACACCGAGTCCGTCACCGACGTCTGCAAGTTCAGTAAAAAGATGGGGATCGCCACTCCACTCGTCACGACCAAGTTCCTCGAGACACACGCGGCGACCTACCTGCCCGGCGACTGCCTGAAGATCAGGTGCGACGTCACCGTCTACATGGCGCCCCGGTGCGAGGACCGCGATGTGCCGTCGTGCCTGGCCCCCGTGCCGCCGCCCGACATTGGCCAGCAGCTCGGCTGCCTCCTCTCCAGCGGTATCGGCGCCGACCTCACTTTCGAGGTCTCCGGCGGGGAGACGTTCGCCGTGCACAGACACATACTAAACGTCCGGTCACCAGTCCTTCTGGCGGAGATTATCTCGGCTGCTGGTGTGATGGAGACAAAAACAGAAGCAACGACAACAAGCTGTGGCATACACATCTGTGGCATGGAAGCAGTAGTGGTCAAGGCCTTGCTCCACTACATCTACACCGACTCGCTGCCTGAGATGGACGAGGGTGACATGATGATGGACATGGTGCGGCAATTGATCGCTGCGGCGAACAGATATAGTCTTGACAAGCTCAAGCTGATTTGCGAACACATGCTTTGCCGCAGTGTTGATGTAAATACAGTGGCGGCGACATTGGCTCTTGCTGAAGAGTATAATTGTCAAGGGCTTAAAAAGGCATGCTTCCAATTTCTCATGTCTGGTAGTAACCTGAAGGGTGCCATGGCGGCTGGCGGCTTTGAGCATTTGAGTAGAAGTTGCCCATCCGTTCTCCGAGAGCTGCTCGCCATGGTAGACCGCCACTGACCTGTGCAACTCTGAATCAGTTAAAATTTCTGGGACCGCCAAGAGCTGAATCGTAGTCTAATTGTAACTGCATGTGCAAGGTTTCAATAAAGCAAGTTGGTCGATGGATGTGTTACTATTTGGGCTCTTTGGATATACAAGGGCGTCTCGATTGGTTACCAAATAGATATATACAATTTATAAATAGTTAGCTAGATTAGACATATAAATAAGAAAAACTAAACACTATAGTTGAGAGTTATACGAGAGAGATATTTCTTAGAGATCAAGCTAGATTAGCTATTTATTAGTCTCTAGCAATTTTGGAGTCGATAGCTATTTGATCTATTTCCTTGATAACAAAATTAAGTGTTACTTTTTTATTATTTTTATACCTCATCTAGCTAGTTACATGTAAATTGTTCCTAAGACTAGTCTCAATGGAAGGTTTCACCTCCCGATTTCGAACGTGAAACTTTGATATGAAATAGGGCTCTCTCTCTAGTTTCATGCACACTTTCATAGACTATTTCTAGACTTATGAGTCCCACAACCTCTCCTTTCTCTCTCTTCCCTGCATGGAGCAACACATGATGAAACCAATGGAGGTTCTCAATGCGAGTTTCATACGGTTTCATAGGCATCGGAAACAACGCTAGAGAATTTCACCATGATGAAACTTTTCTCTTCTCTCTACTCCCAATTTCATGTAAAAAGCTAATTTGGCACCCTATTAAATGTGTATGAAACCCTCCATGAAACCCCATTGAGACTGGCCTACTAGCCAATAGAATTCCTCCTAAACTAGCTATTTAGCCACACCATTGGAGACACCCCGCAAAACACATACCTGAAAAATTATGCATGCTTCGGTGGAAAATTTCAACTTTTTGATAACCAATTTGTTAGTTAATTTTACATATATCAATTCAACCTTTGGATACAAAGACACGTTCTATAATTTAGATGATTGGATTTTTTGGTTCTTTATGTAATGTCACAGACATTCTTCGGGTTTTACTTCGGAAGCCAGCTCACTACGTAGAAGAGAGACCGTAGGGGCGGCTGGTTTAGTATAGTAGGGGCGGTTTTACAGGGCGCCCCTAACTATCCGTTCCTACAATGGAACCACTGTAGGGGCGGTTAGTGATGCAACCGTCCATACTGTTTGAGCCACCCCTACTTGTGAATTCTAGATTTCGTGTTTTTAAAACTAAAAAAGCAAAACATTTTAAATTAATGGGGCAAGGCCAACCGCCCCTACACCTTAGGCTCGCACGTGGAGAATCCACACCACTGCGCTACATATGTCTATGTGTGTACACTCCATTTCGGTCCCCACATATTATACTAAATAGAGTAAATTTAAGTTCCAAAACGGATTCGAATAAAAAAGTGGTCAACTATAAAATTTCATAACTTTTCTAGAGCTACAATTTTTATTTTGGGTGTTTCTCCATCCTATGTCGTTCTTAAATTTGACTTTCAAATTTGAGACATTTGTACGTAGGTTTTGCAAGACTAGATGATTTCAAATCAAACGGTGGTCTTCTGTAACTTTTTCGAGATCTACAACTCTTATTTAGTAAGTTTTTTCCATCCGAGCTTGTTTGAAAAAAAATCAAATTTTAAAATTTAGACATTCAAACCCCACTTTTTGAAGCATCAAATTAAGTCTAATGAAAAGTTGTTACCAAAAAAGATTCATAACTTTTTCGAGATCTACATCTTTTATTTAGGTCATTTTAGCATACAAAATCATTTTAAAAAATTAATTTTTAGTGTCTTATTTTAAACTGGGCAACCTAGTAGGGGCGCTTCAATATAGAGACACCCCTACTATGAACATTAGTAGGGGTAGCCGGTGATGGAGCTGCCCCTGATAATAGTTGGGGCGGCTCATAACACCAGCCGCCCCTGTAGTGTCCATAGTAAGGGTGACTGGTCTTGTGAAGGGAAAATATCCATTGTAAGAGCGGCTCAAATTAAAAACCGCATCTACTTAAAAAGTGAGGTGTTCTTATAGTGACTCTTTTGTAGTAGTGAAGGGCCCGGATGGCCATCTTACTTAGTGGCATGTGGCCACGGCGCCACCATGTGGGCGCTGTCGCGTCGTCTTCTTCGACAACATGGATCACCATTTCTTCAGGGTCGACAACGTCTACATCCACTACGGCGCCCGACAAGAAAACACACTAGCTCCTTCTTGCATGTTTGACATCAGCTCCTTCATGCATGGTACGATGCCAAATCTTGCGGCATCCCCGCCTACACGCGCGATGTCACTATCCGGCGCTGCATGCCCGTCTTCATCACACCACCACCGCTAGATCGCTCCATGTTCTTGGAGAGCCCCCTCATGACATGCTCCATCAGCACCTGGAAGCCGGAATTCCAAGGGAGCTTCTACTCGCCGCCCGTAGGGAGACAACGGCTTCATAGGGTCGGACAGTGCGTCAATACATCTACCACAGCTACATCGGTAACCTTTACAACTTCGTGGAGTTTTCCCCGATCCGTACCAGGGAGAACATGATCCTCGAAAATGCGAGTTACTCCAGATCTTGCTCCCGGTGTCACAGAATGGACTTTTATCCAGCGTGAGGACGTCCCAGTCGGAGATGGGGGGAGATGTCACACACCAGGCGATGGGGCCCAAATAGGGTGGCCCGAGAGGCCCGTGGTCGGCAGAGGATGCCGCCTCCCTTCTGCGGATTTTTCTGGAATTAATGCTGGAGTTTGGTTATGATAATTTAGGACTTTTTGGTGTGAAGGAGATATTTCCAATCTATAAGGAAGCCTCCTATTAGGATAAGAATAAGGATTTGCTTGTAAAAGGTATTCCAATCTTATGAGGAAACCTTTATAGTTTGCTTGATATACAAGTTCCATAGGAGGGCTATATGAGTAAGGGCTCTATAATCTATTGGGGACATGCAATAAAAGAAAATATTTCCCTTAGTCTCTACTCCTGCCACCATCCCCCTACCCACGCACCCCCGCTTTGCCGCCCCCACTGCCGGCGCCGCGCTGCCGTCGCCGCCCCAAGCCACCGCCACGCCGCCGCCCAAGGCGCGCCGGCCCCTCGTCGCCGCCGCCTCCCGTCGCGGCGGTGCTAAACGACTATGCCACTTTAATCCACTTATGTCACTTTAATCCACTTATGTCACTTTTTACTTAAGGTGAACATCAAAAACGACTTTCTTTAGGAACATATAGGGAGTATAGTTTATTCATGATCAAGCAATAATGGTTTTTGAAACTACAACAATGGTGGTATTTTTATGATATTTAAGACATCAAATTATATATATCGGTTGGCATAACAATAGTTTGATGTTCTTTGTATATCGGTTGGCATAACAATAGTGCCCCTCTCACGGGAAAGCGGACTCGCCGCCCACGATCGTCGACATGGCCGCCACCGGGGAGGAGATGAAGTTATTTGTGGGCGCCTCGCCCCCTCACCAAGCTGAACGGCCTGGCCGACGGCGTTGGCCTGCCAAAGGTGAATTTACACCTCGAGGAGAGGGCCAACTTCTCGCCCTCCGGATCGACTCTCACGGCCGATACCCTCGCCGGGGATACCGGCCAAACGGAGGAGGAGGCCGGGGAAGGCGGCCGCCGAGGAAGCCGGCCAAGCGGGCGGCCAAGAAGGCCAAGAAGGCGGCCTAGGTTCTCTTCTTTTTATGTTAATTTATGTGTTCTCTGATTTGTGTGGATGTGTAAGATACAATGATCTGTGTGATTAATTTGCTAATGAATAAGTTGTTGGTTAATCTGTTGCATGTCAGTCTCTTTATCTTTTTTGTTAACTTGGGTCCCCACTTGTTTCCTTGTATCGGTTTAATATGGATCGAGTCAATCTTAATTTTCTATCATTTGCGTTCAACCTGTTCCCTCATCTTAGAAATTAACCGCGGCTGAGTCCGATTTATACATACATAACCCCCTATCTCAGTCCAGGCGTCCAACACTCAGCTCTCAAACACACTCCTAATTTGGTTTGTGTTGTTTGTTAATGGATCGAGTCGTTTGTTAATCGATTTGTTTACATTTGTTTGTTTTTCTTGTTCCTTGTCATTGTATTTTGCTTCCCCTCCCAAGTTAATCGCTATCGGTTCTAATTCAACCGGTTGTGTCAATCTTCAAATCGCTTTTCGGTTCTAATTCAAACCCGCGAGTGATGCTGTGTCCATCAATACCACTGTCGGGGAACAATTCAACCCGGTGGTTATCCGAGTCTTCACTTTGCCGGATTTAGTCGAGGCCCGTGGGTTTACGGCCGTCCAGCGCTGAGCGGTTCATCACCGCCGGGTGCGGTTCATCACTTTACCGGTGGACTAAATTTCGGTAGTGATACCAGCGGTAGTGATGAGCGATTCGTAGTAGTGAGTGATGCTCTTGGATCCATCGGGTGGTCGTGCGTTCTCGATGTCGACAAATATTGATAGCAAACAAATATGTAACTATGCATCTTTTACACCGTTTAGCACCTAGGAAAATATAATAATAAAAAAATTATTGATTTGAAAGACCTAAGATCATGAGTGGGGCATCATTTGGGTGTACATTGATGTAGAAAAAGTTTCAAGCCATTTCAACATTGTGGGATTACGCGTGCTTCACAAGGGTACAAAACCCCTTGCATCGAACCATGACTACACACCTAGATGTCACAAGCTTTGTTGGGTCATCTTCCTTCCGGTGCCGTATCAGCCTCAAACTTTTTTCGAGGCATGCACATGCCTTGTGTGAAGGAACCACAAAGTTTGAGATTTTTTGTATTAGGTTTGGTAATTTTTTTAGGTAAATTGAATTCCTACGCGACGCCACCGAGTAATTATAGGTTGAATTGGGGCTAACAGAGCCGGATGGTGCCCAAATTTTCCACATGGTATCATGCGCCCTAGGAGGCAAATCACGGTGTATGTTGGTGCAAAATGCTTTTGTTTTCATGATGTAACTAAGCTTCTTTTACACCGTTTAGCACCTAGAAAAATATAATAACAAAAATATTGACCAGAAAAACCTAAGATCTTGTGTGGGGTCATCATTTGGGTGTACATGGCTATAGAAAAAATTTCAAGATATTTTGACATCGTGGGATTACACATGTTTCACAAAGTTACATGACCCCTTGCATCGAACCATGACTACGTACACACCTAGATTTCATAAGCTTTGTTGGATCATCTTGCTTTCGGTGTCGTATCGGCCTCAAACTTTTTGTGAGGCATGCACATGCCATGTGTGATGGAACCACAAAGTTTGAGATTTTACGGATTAGGTTTGGCAATTTTTCAGTTACATTTAATTTCTACGCGACCTCACCGAGTAATTATAGGTTGAACTGGGGTTACCCACGAACCAAACACTATCGTGTTTCTAATTTAATTATGGACTTCAGAGCACTCGTGCTCTCATACATGCCCAATGGCAGTTTAGACAAGCTCCTGCACTCCGGTGGTGCATCAAGTAGCTTGGGATTCCTTAAGAGGCTGGAGATCATGCTCGATGTGTAAATGGCAATGGAGTATCTGCACCATCAGCATTTCTAGGTTCTCCTGCATTGTGACTTGAAGCCTAGGAACGTCCTATTTGACAGCGGCATGACAGCACACGTGGCAGACTTTGGCATCGCAAAATTGTTAATGGGTAAAGACAACTCCACGATCACCGCAAGTATGCCTGGAACACTTGGGTACAAGGCACCAGGTACTATCACTATACCTGTGAGTGGTGTGTATGATCGTTGTAATGCTCCATCTGATTTCCGAATTGCTGTATTCTTTGATTTTCTGATTATTAAGCAGAGTATGCATCATTTGGCAAGGCATCCCATCAGGGCGATGTGTTCAGCTTTGGAATCATGATTCTTGAAGTGTTCAACGGAAAAAGGCCCACTGATCCCATGTTTATAGGAGATCTAAGCATCAGGGAGTGGGTTCGTCAAGCATTCCTGTCAGAGATTGTCCATGCTATGGATGATAAGCTCCTGCAAGGTCCTTCCTCTACTGACTGCAATCTGAATCCCTTCCTTCCACCAATCTTCGAGTTGGGTTTGCTTTGCTCAAGTGATGCACCTGACCAAAAGGTTATTGATGAGCGATGTTGTAGTGGCACTCAAGAAACTAAAAGATGATTATATCAAATCCATGCCAGCAACAAGGCCTGAAGCTGCCCAGTGATATCCCTTATTGATCTGCAAATCTCTGTTATGATCTTTCGCTTTTGCAATACCAGAGCAGCACCAGCTGCAGCATACTCTTGCACATCTTACTTTCATTCTCCTTATTAGTCCTTTACCGAGTGTGTTTTTGTGTTCATGATTTTTATTGTTGTTGAGTTTGAGAGATGTTTGTGTACTGTGAAATGAAGATTTTTAATCATTGTGCCTACTTTTTAAATAATGGATAGTATTTCATACCGGGCTTTATCGACCAACAAGTATGATCTGTTGACACTCGAAAAAGGATGAATTGGTTTTGCTTTGCTGATTAAGAAAGATTATTAGGACAAGCATATCCAGAGGCCATCACGTGGAGCAAAGCAAAAGGAGATGTATTCATATATATGTGACTCAGTCATGTCCGTGTATCAAGGAGGCAAGAAGACGTATGATGTATATGTATATATGCATGCATGATCGGCTAAATGGCATGTACGTGTCGAGAGGAGCAGCAGATCAAGGCAAATGGATGGATATGAACGTGTCAAATGGATATCATAATTGTCTTGAAGAACGTGACTAAGGATGAGCATCAAGACAAGAAGTCTTCAGAATGATAAAATCGACGGAAAAGGAGCTTTGGGCTGCTGCAATACGCGACCGACGCCAGGACTCAGCATGGCCGCGTCGGGCGCGGGGGCTACTGACGCTCGCGTGAGCGTCTGGTGCGGTCTGCCTCGCGCGCGGGCGGCCACAATGTGCGACCGACGCGGCCCATGGAGCGTCTGGCGCTGCTGTTCTAGCGTCTGGTGATGGAGCGCGCCAACAATGCTGGACTGCGTCAGTTGGGCTCAACCTGGGCGTTCGGGTTACCTGAATCGTTGGGTCGGGTAATTCGGGTAATACAAATTTCGGGTATAAGAAATGCTACCCGAATTTAGCCCTTAAAAAATCACTACCCACAGTTTCGGGTACCAGTAATTTCGGGCAGCCCATAGCTGCTGCACGCCCTCACGGGGTTCGTCCGGGCATGTGGGGCTTCGGGTTTCAAGAGACTTCGCCGGCGTGTCTTGCATACCGCGCTCCCGGCGAGGCTCCTCCGACGGCGTGTCTTTGCGTGATCGCGCTCATCGTTGGAGGCACAAGGTCCAGGTGTGGATATCCCTAGGCGCTTGCCCGATCCCCGATTCGGCTTGCCCCTACGTAGAGCGAGATAGCTCTTGTTTTGGTGTGTTACTGATTTTATCGTCAACAGATCAGACCAATTATTACAAAGATATGGCCGAAAAAAAAACAAAAAAAATAGTCTAGAGCTGTAGAAGACTTTCGCTAGTCGGCCAAGATACGTATACAACAATCGTCGGGAGTGGCGCTAGACGGCCACCACCACGCCTCAAATAATCAGGTCCGGACTCACACCATCAGTCGCCGGGTCTCCTCCACCTCTGCTCCCTCTACCCGCACCTTCCAAGATCACCGCCACTGCACCGGACCCCAGCCCCACCAGGTAAAGGCATCACAGACCAGATGGCAGACAGACCGATGCCACCGGTAGCTGAAAAACTGGACATTCTCTTTTCATTGGCACCCACGCCTTGTTTAGGCGGCTAAAATTTTGCTCCGTATGTCACATCGGACACTGTAGCACGCGTTTCGTTTGTTAGTGATAAATATCATCCTACCATGGAGTAACTAGGCTCAAAAGAAACGTCTACGCAATGTACATCTAAAGTATGTAATTAGTTATTTTTTTTACCTACATTTAATACTTCAAATATATGTCTTTTGGTGTATTTAATGTGATGTGATGGAGAGAAAGTGGGAAAAATGTTAGAAACTTTAGCCATCTAAACCCTAAACCTTTTACAGTGGTGGTTATATAAAACCTATATAAAATAAGATTTAAAAAACATTGGTGCAGTGGGGTACGTTTGCCAACACAACTAAAATGGCAGGCTGGCTCCTAGTGTCTGACACAACTAAAATGGCGGGCACATTCGCTATACAGTGGCCAAATTCGCTATTCTGTTGGAAGCTCCCTATGTATAGGACCCATTCTCCGGAAAGTGCTTATCGCACATGCATCACAATTGACAATGCAAAGTGCCAGTCACCGGACCATTCAGCAAAATAGCGGACTCGTATCCAAAGTCAACCATCATGCATCATGTTTCATGTTTCCACGGATTGCTATATATAAACAGTAAAGGCGTCAAATAAATGTCGTTAGAAAAAAAAGATATATAAGATCGAAGATGAATAATGAGTCCCAAAATTGTCGATGCAAGCAGCTTTTAAGATTGAATTGAGAGGTCACAAAATTGCCTTCCCCGAGCAAATTTTAAATAGCAGCTCCTTGACGGAGGGGCAGCTGCTGAGCACTTGCTCCAAGCCACCGGTCAGTGCAGCCGCCACCAGATTGCCACCGGACTCGAGAAAATCCAGGCACGCCTTCTGAAGCCCGTGACAGCCATGTTGGTCACCCAACGCCAACATTGTCCCAACACTAGCCGTGTCGATGTAGCCGCAGAGCTTCTCTTCACATATCAGCTTCAGAGTCCTCCTCGTTTTGGACCACCTTCAGCACAAATATGTCGAACTGGACCCTGAAATGGTCGTCCTGAACAAGATCCAAACTGTCCAAATCCTTCCTAGTGATGAATCTCGACACACCCTGTAGTAGGGTACAGTTTATTGGAGGAGTGTGGAACACGCTCTTTCTGCTTGTGTAGGCCAGTTTATTTCCGTCGTTGTCGAGTAAACATATCGATGATCCTGCCTTGACTCCTTTATCAGCACAGGATAGAAAGAAAGAGATGTAGTCGGAATCTTGGAAGCGATGGCCCTTGGGGTAGTACTGGATGGACCAACGGTGGCCTGCGGCAGTGAAGGACGAACTGATGGATTCGCCCACAGGATAGTAAGCAGATGGGAGACGGACAGTTTCGTGACCTGGATCTCCGACGAGCTTGAGTCGACACAGGCGGTTGGCATGATAGAGAACGTTATGTGTCTGGAGGAGACGGTGACAGCAAGTTCGATCTGCTCCGGCGTGCGTAGGTTTCAGCGATGATGGAAGAGGTCAGGGGGTGCAGATAGTTTTATGCACGGTCGTCACACACGAGCTGGAGTTTGACTCCGACACCATCAGCTTTTTTTTTTTTTTTTTTTTTTTGGCGGAAGAACAGGACTCTTTCATATGCACGCGGCGCCCATATACAGAGCCGACTAATAGTAGGGCGCATTATATCATTCAATATTTGTGCACAAAAATTTGGAATTCTAGGAGACATAAACCACTGATGCATTATTTTAAATATTATTTATCAACTAATCACAATTAATCATGCATATTGACGAATGATAGCATAGAGGAAGTGAGGGCATATGCATTCTTGCTTAATCTGGCCTAAAATTTCTAGAGTACACCATATTATAGGACAAACTTCAAGGGGAGTACTCAATGCTGATCCTCTGCGTGCTATCAAACTAGATCTGTATCTTACGTACCCTTCATTAACATAGCGCCACAACCTCACAGAAAGCCTCGTGTCAGCCCAACCGCCATTGTCACCGCACTTACAAAGAACATAGCCTTGGTCCACCTCTCTTGTCTCCTTATCGGCATCCATGTCGGTGGACAGAGGAGCAGAGTCCTGATCTCCTTCTCACTACTACATAATTGATTTTGCGTTATGCTACGCAAAACATAATTGAGGCGGGCACAAAATTTGACTCTCATAAAATAGCAGGTATTAACAGAGGGCGCACCTGGGCTCGGTCTTATCTCCTTGTGGGATAGAACCCTATAGGTGGCCCGGCCGACAGGCAGGACCCACATGTCAACGACCCGAGTGAGGGACAAGGCGAGGGGCACTAGCAGAACGGCCTGGGCCGGATCCTCGCTACTGCTGGCTGGCTGCGGCTACTAATGAGCCACTATGACCAGGACAAGGATGGCCATAGCCAGCTGCTGGTGGCTATAGCCAGCTGCTGGTGGCTATGGCGGCCAGGGCTGGCCATGTGTTGCCGTGCGAGGCTGGGGCTGACCAAGGTAGGCCAGGCTAGCAGGATCAGGATCTGGCCAGGTAAAGCTGAAGGTGGCCACGAATGATGTTAGCTGAGGCTAGGGCAAAGAAGGGCTAATTAGGGAGTGGTTGTGGTTTACTCGGGGATAACCAGATCTGATAGGTTAAAATAGAAATCAAAACAAGACGGAGAGGACTAGGACACAAGTAAAACAAGTCAAAAAACAATACTGTAGCCTGAATGCAACAATACATGGTTGTTACCTTATGATTCAGTTTAATTTTTTTTTTTGTAAAATCATATTATCTCCATGAGACATTGAAACTTAAATAAATTTTGCCTCTACCATTTGAAAAGAAAAAGTTAGGGTGTCATATCTAGCTCTAAGATTTCCTAAAGCTACAGATCCTAAACATAAAGTCGTGTCTTTTCTCAAGGGGTTCCTTTTTTTTTTTCTATCAAACAGTATTTGCTTAAAAGTGTAGTACAGTCGACAAATAGTTTAGAAGATAGTGACCTCCACCTTTTTCAATATGAAAAGAATAGAACTCATGGGAGTACAAGCTTCGACGGGACAAAATTGTCACCTCATCAATTTATATAAATAGAGATTTGCTCGACGGCCACTGATTGTCCTACCTTACTTTTACTCAATAATATAAATTATTACAACTCCAAATATATCATGTGGTTGTAAAGTATGATTTTGCAAATAGCAAAAGTACATCGTAAAAAGAAATACACGAATTATATATACATGCATGTGGCATTTCCATAAGGAAGCAACTGAATTGTAAACAAATATTTTCCTTTTATTACATATCATTTGGAGTGCACTGATTACCTTATTCATTGTGTCTTTGCTTGGCACGCCCTTCTTTTAGTATCCCTGGAGTTGGATGTGGGTTTGGTTCCCAAAGACCTCTTGGCCCTGGAGGCTGAAGTGATCGAGGCCAATAATTGCTCGGTGTACTTGAGCATTCACCACGATTCGCAGCACGAGCTTCGATACAATCAGATTCTTTGTTGTCACATAATCCCATTGCTTTCATTACAAAGTTTTCATCATGCAAATCAAATGGAGTGCTGCATTTTTTAGAAATATGTGAGTCAGCAAGGATTCAGCGCTCAAGAGCCCTTCATGCTCAATTGTAATGACTTAAAGTCTTCAGAATGTACATAATACCTTGATAGCAAAGCACAAAAATTGGAAGCATCTATTTCGGAAATGAGAAAACACCCATCAATTCTTGTAAAAAAGGGTCTTTAGATGTATTGATGTGAATAATAATTCAATGAACCAGCATTCCATCAAATCATACATTTAGCATATTAAGATAACATAAGAGAGATAACCCCCCCCCTCGCTGTAGACTCTAATTGATTTGAGCCAACTTGGCATCCACAAATCATTAAAGATACTTCATATACGAATAGCAGACAAATCATGGAATAAAATTGCTGAATCATCCAGAACATGCAATTAATATATCAAACAAATTATTATGAAAGACTTCTTTTCACCGGCAGTCCAAAATCAGGAGATACATATGTTAATAAACACTGTTTGTATGGTTCACAAGATAACGCAAAGGGGAACAAAATGTAATTCTCTTCTTACCCATTGAAGTCCAAATGCACTGACCGTGAATCTCCAGTCAACTCCACTTCTACACATGCATCACGATGTGTCTAGTTACACAACAAATGAAAGTAATTGCCATTTAGCACATCACGACCAAAAAAATGGAACTTGAATAACGAAGTTGAGAAGGCATAGTACAGGGGAGTTAAAGTAATGGACGAGTGGTAATGATAGCAAAGTAACAAGAGTTCACTAAGAATGTTTCGTTGATGGCTTCAATTCAATAGTCATAACAACAGACACATGTCACTAATGCTTAGTTCCTCTAGCAATGGTTCACACATGCCACGAGGCAGTTGGAGAAGAGCCAGCTTTGTTTAGGATGCTTGCCGATGGTGGTGAATTTCTCGGGGCTCAATGGTGAGCCAGGCAGTGGATGCGGAGGCATGGCGTTTCAACAGTCCTGACTAACTTGTTGGCTTGTTGTAGATCATACCGAGGAACGGATGATGAAAGGGAGGGTGTCCGTGCACATGGAATCCCCATTGGACTCCTCATGATCATCATAGCGACATTCTTGTGATCAGCAGTGTCCTAGCAATCCTTGGCAGTAGTTGCAGCAGTGCTACGCTAGGCGTGTGCAACTTCATCAGCTTTGATGGTTGCCACACGCCCTATATCGGCAACTCAGCTTGGAAAGCAAAGGATGCATGTCGCAACTCAATAGGCATGACAGCTAGAGGGTGTAGTAAGGGTTTAAGCAAAGGTTGAAAGTTGAGGTCTACAAGCCTAATACCATGTATGATTATGCCATGGAATTGATGGATTAATTATGGAGGACAACATCTTACACATATATCTCCAAGGATGATGGGATTACCAGCTAGGGTTTGGCTTATGGAAATAGACCTAATATGTGGTGCTCTTTGCCTACAATGAATTAGTCATAACCACTTGAACAACCTATAGGTGCAGGCACAAGGCCCATGGTCACATCACGAGAGCAACGCTTTGCGCCATGTGTTGTCTAACATAAAGTAACAACAAGACAACCCCAATTTCAAAAAAAAAAAAAAATTGATGCGGTACCCACCCACAAAACAAAAGATGAACCATTCAAGTTATTTTCAAGAACTTGCTCAAATTCAAAATACTGACCTGCAGCTCCCCTTGTTCAAATTCTTTGTTACAAACTTAACAAAAGGAACCCTTATGGAAATTAGAGTATATGGAAACCTTGTTTTTAATAAAATTGAAGACATCATATAAATATCAGTTGGCACAACGAATAATAAATTTCTTATCAATATGTAGAGTGTGACTTAATGATGAAGCATTTTTTTTTAAAAAATTAAATATAGAAAGTGGACATTAGGACTGTCTTATTGGTTAAATAAAACCTTGGATGGTGGAACATTTCTATTCAAATCCATAACGAAGTCCATTTGCCTCAAGGATATCTTGCTTGATATGATATCTCTGGAATGGCTCAAATGTTTTATTTTGAAACTAGCATTGAAACATAAAAATGATATAACAAAAGATCTTTGTATCCATGTTTGAAGAAGGTAAAGCATTATTTTTACCTGAACTAAAGTAAATGGCAATGCCACTCTACCACTGGAAGGTTCATCCCCTGACCCATATAGCTGCATATTTCGTTCAACCAAGTTTCGGACACATGCATACTTCAAAAAAAACTCATAAGGTTCACAAAGCATGAACGTAAGAAACAAATGATTTTCGAAGCATTTCAGAATCAACATTAAAATTGAGGACCAAGTATCATTACTAACTCAATTTGCAATGGAGAAATATAGTTAACAATGCATGGCTCATTTATGAAAATTGTCTTCATATACAATAATGTTATGGAATATTTATTTACAATGATTAATTCTGATCAATAGATACTTAGTAGCTCAAAAGTCCACTTAGTAGCTTACTAGATAAAAAATCAATCAGCCATACAGGACCCTCAAAATATATACAACGTCCATCCTAAAATAAGTGCACATTCACATTTTGAATGAACTATATTCAAGTTTCAGCATTTGTATATCCAAATAGATTTTGTATGAAAATATCGAGCTCGATTAATCTAATGATGCTTATTTGGTATCATGAATATTAATATTTTTTAATATATAAAACATAAGATTGATTGGCTGAGGTACACTTCTATTTGGAACAAAGGGAATATTTTTGAAATCCACGTAGCAACTATACTCACCTTTGATTTAGTTATACAATTAAACAAACACAAAAAGGTATCTCTAAGCAGAATGATGCAGCGACGTGTTCATGCAACTCTATTTGTAGTTGGTCGTTGTGGCACATTAGCATGCAGAAGCGACTCCAAATTAAAGATGTACTGGAGTTAATCTTATTAATGCTATTCTCAGGATATTCTCATGGACAAATAGTACAATTAATTTTGAGGGCAACTCAAATCATGAAATGAACTATCCTAGGTATTTCACGTTTAATGTGTATGAATCAATTAGCCGATGTCATGAGGAAATTAAAAGGAGGGTACTAATCAATTCTTACTTGTTCTTGTAAATCCTTCAAATATGCTTTTTTCATTTCAATCCGATCTTTGCGTTTAATGACCTCTGTCTAAAGCATATGCAAAAACTCTGTGAAATGCGCAGAAAGGGTAAAACTGTTTGCAAATAAATCCACATTATTACAAATAAGGAGCAGTACCTTCAATTCTTCAATATCATTCACTCTTGTCTTGGGCAGGCCTCTCCACTGTATTTCCTTTTTATCTTTAGATATAATGTCCATAGCCCTTAGGACATTTAACGCATCATAAACTCTTCTACGAATATTTTCTCATCAAAATGTAGCTGCAATATTACCATAATTAGAATGCCATAAACTACTTGATAAATCACATACCAAAGTCACAACAATATTTCTTACCATTGAAGGATCATGATCTGGAGAATCAATATTAACATTGAGGTTTGAAAACTCAGCAACCAGTTCATCTGCCACCTGAAAAATGTACGCCAAATGCACAAATTTTCTGATGCTGCAACAGATTGATAGCAGGAGATGCAGGAGAAATAGGATTAAATGGTTTCGGTGAATAATATTTTTTGTGAGATTACACAGTACAACGTATAGGCTGAACACGCACGCACACTCACCCCTGTGAACACAAGTACGCAAACCCTACCCCTATGAGCACCTTCGAAGAACTGCGCTGGCAAATCTTGAAGTTCACGAAGTCACCATAGGCGCCTCGCTAGCGACGGGGGACGTCGCCTACCACTTAATGAATAGCGCCCGAAAAATACTGAAATAAACTCGGGATAATGTGTCGCACCTAGTATTGGTGGGAGCCCCCAACCAATAGCCTTTGCCATTGCGCCTCGTATAGATCAATATCAAATATTGTGAAGTTGTGACAATCCACAAAAGTTTCTTTCCAGAATATAGTTCATTAGTTAAGGATAATTTTTTTCATGAAAATAAGAAAGTTTAAACAACAGTTTGATGTTGTTTGTGTTTTTTTCCTGCCCCAAAGAGGTATTAGTATACTGGCAAGATCCGACAAATCCACACAACGTTCTACTTACACTCAACATATGATGTATTCCCTCCATTAAAAATTGTAAATCGTTCTGGCCTTTTATTAGATATATAGATATACACATGGACATACCTAATTTCTACGGGCATAGGAAAAACTATGCACAAAGAAAAACTAGAATGAGTTACAATTTGGAATTCAAGGAGTAAATATAACAGTTTATCGGCCACCATTTTAAATATGAACGCTTTTCTGGAGATGCTATTTTTTTCTACTAAAAATTCACACAGGTGTACATCATATACGATGAAATAAGCACATCTATTTTAGTTATAAAGACTCGAGGTGACTATATCTTTTGTGGCACTCCTAGACTCCTATGACAGTACCTGAAGATGACCGGTTGCTTATGCTAAATTCTGCTTTGCAAAAAAGGCTATTCTCAGTGAAAATTTCATTTGCATTTAATAAAGCTACCACGCAAGCATGTATTATGATGCAGCGACGTTTTCACAGAGAGGGAGAACAAATGAGTTTCACCCAAACTCTCTCAGCATGATTACCACCTCTATATGAGTCACAAAATTAAATAGCTATGAAACCATATAGTTAAACATTTCATTAAAAGGGGTGTTTCTTCCAAGTTTCATTTCATTCTATATGATGTGATGTTATGGTGAAGCATGCAGTGGCTAGGAGTGCTTAGTTGTTTTTAGACATGACACTATTACACTATTGAACTTGCACGATGTTTCCAAAATATTTTCCGTGGCGGTTTTTTGAGAAACCACCACGGGAAATAGGTGGCCCGGCAGCCCCTGTCCGGGAGAAAAACCGCAAGCGGTTAATAGATTAACCATGGCGGTTTTTGTAAAGAAGCCCGCCACCTAAAATTGGCCTATTAAACAAGACGGACTACTTATAAGGCCCACCATGGTAAATATCCCCAAGGCCCGGGAGCCCGGCCGAAGTCCAAAACAATTCTCCTCTATCGGGCTTATATAAATACTAGAACTTAGGTTTTTCACTCCTCTGTCTCTCTCGGACACTCTCTCCCTCTCCCTCACCCCATCCCCCTCTCCCCTCGCGAGATCAAGGAGGCGGGCGTGCAGCGCCGCGAGCTCGCGGCGTGCGAGCTCCTTCCGGCAGCGGGTGGCATCCCCTTCTTCCTGCGGCGGAACGGCGATGCAACGTCCCAGCATGGATCCGCGGCGAGCTCGAGGAGTGGGGCCGGCGCGGCTGTTCCTCACTCGTGGATCTCGCGGCGGCAGCGAGGAGCGGTCGGCCCGAGCGGCGAGGCGGCTCGTCGTCCTCCGGCGCGCGTGGATCCGGGCCCCTCCTCCTCCGGCGGGCGGGATCCGACGAAATGAAGCGCGGAGGAGGCGTCGGCGGCGGCTGCGGCGGTGCTCTTCCTTCTCCTCCGGGCGGCGATCTCCTTCCCTCCATGGCGGCGGCGGCGGTGGCGCGGCGGGTCCAGCGCGGTGGAGCTCCCGCGGTGGCCAACGTCTTCCCCTCCATGGCGGCGGCGGCGGGGCGCCACTAAAACCCTAACGGGCCGATGGCCCGCATCTAGGCCCGTTAGGGTTTCAGATCGAGTTTTTCTTTTTATTTACCATGGCAGTTTTTGGGGTCCCAAAACCGCCACGGTTAATCCTTCATTTTCGGCGCCATGCAAAATCCAAAAAAAAAAAAAAACGCCATGGAAGTTCATTTGAGTAGTAGTGTAAAGTGAGTGGTTAGGAATTAGTCCTGCTCATGTAGTGGATCAACGAGATAATCACTCTCACTTTCGGTGCTGCAGTTCTATAAAGCACTTAGAGAATGTAATATGGATTATCGAAGAAGAATAGAAGTTCCCGTGAGGGCTCTGTTTCTTCAAATGACCTGGCTGGGTTGCTTGCCCGACCACGTGTTCTAGTCCACTTGCTCCCCATATTCTAGTTATTCCATAGCATATGACAATGTTGGAAACAAAATTATGAAACTCCTTACTGAGACTAGTCTTACACAATTTACAGTACCAAATAATACTAGGTGTAGCTATAAAAGAAAAGAGAGTGAATACCTCATTGTAGGTTGTTATCCCTTTGCTTTCGACTTTATCACAAACTGAAAAGGAATAAATTAAAACTTCCTGAGACTTCTTAAAACTAAGATTCGGTGAACTACAATACAATAAAGTGGCCTCATTATACGTTGTACAACACAGTGCATAACATGTATGATACAAACAAAAAATAATAATAATTTGGAAATTGTGGCTGGGAGAGTTGAGAAAGGAGAGACATTTATGTCGTTCTAACTTCTCTTAATTATTTATAAGTGGTAAAGGAACTCTTTAAACAACCTCTCATGCTAAATTGGCGCAATCCACGGCCATTTTTATCAGAACCATCTGCACGTGCCCCTCTCCTTTTCTTGTGGCTGCATCATAAATAGAGAACAAGCAAGGTTTAGAATAAGTGAAAAAAAGAAGGTACAATGCATGATATACCAAATATGAAACAGTAGCAAGCCAAAGTTACAATGAGGTAAAGCAAAACAAAATTGAAGTTATTTACGCGTTAGTAGTTCTGGCTACCGTACAATGAAATATAAACCTTATTAAGAAACCAACACAAAAAAACAGAAAACCATCCAATAGTCACATTGTGTTCTGTGCAAAAGGATAAATACCAATGTTTCCGTTTCAGGATAGGATTAATAAATGCAAAACCAGTACACTTATGATGGCACAAGCACTAACTATAATTCATAATATTAATAACTAGAAGATGAGAAACAAACTAAACAATAAGTTTGTCAAACATGTAATTACACTAACAACAATGCTAATGTGTGTGGCTGGTTTTAAGATGGCCGTAAAGAGCCAAAGCAATTTAGACGGGTTGAAAACGACCATCTAAAAACACTAGCGACCACTTCCGCAAATTCGACCATTTTCCTCTGAGCATGTCGTGAACATCAAGCCAGGGGTCACGCACCTCACGGCTGATTGGGGCGATGGCGTGCTGTTGTCTCCCTGAATATCATGTCCGTTGTGTCCAAGGGCAACCGTGCTCTCGCTGGCTGGCATGGAGACTGGCGCACAGGCCGAGGGTGCTGCGCCACCCCTGTCGGAAGGGGAGCCGCCGTTGGCCGCGGAGTGGGGTCCGGCGCCGGTGAACATGGCGAGCTTTTGGATTGACGTGAACTCGGCAGAGGTATAGAGGAGAGAAACTCTGGAGGGAGACGATGAAAGATTTATTTGATCTGTGCTGTGTTGTGACAAATATAGAGTACAACACAGCCTTGGTGCCGGGTCTTGGTCGCTGTGCGGTGCCTACTGCCTACATATCGATCTCTGGGAGTTCAACTGCACAGACGAGATGCAAGGGAGTTGAACGGTAGAACCGCGACCTAGGAGTGCGGAGAAAACAGACTTCAGATCGATGTGCATGCAGTCAGTGCCTGACCGCTTCCACCGGAAGGCGGCCTCAATGTGCGGAAAAAATTGGGGACGGCAGTGCCGTACAGATCCAGCACGTACGAACGGGTACGTGGCCGTCCGTCATTGGGTCGCGTGATAGCTCGCTCCGCATGGCCTGGTTTCCGTCGTGCGTCGGCTCCGTATCCGTATCCCAGCTTCGTATTCCAGGCTGCCGCTCGGCTCGCTGCGTTGCCCAGGTCTCTCGTTCGGCTCCGCATTGTAGATTCGTAGACCGCAAACGCATCTGACTCCGCCTGGACTGGATACCTACCGCCGCCATATCTCCCATCGTGGTGGCTGCGAGTCTGCGATCGACTTCGGCCGTTGCTGGACATGGCGCAAGAGCGACGCGATGAAGCCTCACCCAACGATGGTCAGGGCAACATCGTCGATGGAGGTAATCAAGAGGCTGTTCAGAGCGCCGCGGCCGGGGCGCTACGCGTCGCACCGATGCCCTACCCGACGATGTCGAGCGAATCGTCGTTGGGTCACAGGCACTCGGCTCCGTCGTCGTCGGTCGTCAGGTAACTGATGCAGCGTCTCCTTGCTTCGCCATGTGTTGGGCACATTCTGTGATCATCGCTCCATGTCAAGATCCTATTACTTATTAGATCTTATGATGTAGATTGAATACTCCATCTTTGATTGACAATGCCGGTGGTGATCGAGGAGAACAAGAACAAGTGTTGGATTAGTGGAAAATGAAGTATGTAATGAGGTAAAAATGAGTAAAAAAATTGATAGAGTATAAATTAATTCGTTTTATTATACTGTACACCTATAACTAAAAATTCATATGCGCAGGAGGTGGTTGATAAATCTAGATTACATTTGATCAGACCAGAAGTTGGAATGACGTTTGAATCGAGGAAAAAAAGCTTATGAAATGTACAACACCTATGCTGGACAGGTTGGGTTCAGTGTTAGAAAGAGCACGACAAAGCGCCGCCCGGATGGTAGTCTAAGTCAGAAATTTCTAGTTTGCAACTGGCAAGGGTATCGAAGGAATGAAAAATCACAAAAGGATATTACAAGGACCGGTTGTGATGCTCGTGTTCAGTTTAGTGTCACCAAGGAAAACTCCCAAAGATACCTATTTAGGATTCTGTTTATTTTTTTATGTGAGACCAGATTTACCCCTCCTATTCTGTCAATGAAAGCATATATATATATCTTATAAAAAACTTGTTTGTCAATTTTATATCAAAATTCGTTACTTTTTTTGTTAGGTACAGTTTTAATGACCATATAGCATGTTTATTTGGTTTAAATGTACGATGAAGCTTCGCTAGTTCGTATTCACAATAAAACAAATATTATTTAAATTGATTTTAATTTATGTTCCACAAATTAAGGTCCATGCATGTATATGGGACAACTGAGCTTTATTTTGACTATGAACATAGTTAAAAACAAATAACACGACCCTAGAAGGCTTTCTTAATGCAGGGTGCTTATAGACAGTTATATGGCCTATTTTTTGGCAGCATGTACTCCACCAGCACCAAACCGGGCGCTTAAGGATGGTTCTGCCTCCATGTGCATGCTCAGCGCGCAGTCTGGTAGCCTGTTCGAGTAAGGTCGATCTTGTTATACATCCCAAATTCCATGTTTCTTCACTCACTCCACATTAATTTTTGAACGCATACGTGAGAGTCTTAAATGTTGATAAAATAAATAACAAATTGCATAGATTAGTTAAGTAAATCACAAGACAAATCCTTTGAGCCTAGTTAGTCTATATTGAACAATATTTACCAAATACAAATGAAAGGGTTAAATGAGTTCTAGTTGAAAAAATGTGCAATCTAAATGAGGCCTAATATAATGCAATCCACTGCCTGATCGCTTCCATCACTACGACATGCACTCGCTTCATGTCAGTGAACTTCAAGGATTTATGTCTTTGAATGGATATATCGTTGGAAAATCCTGAGCTTTTGAACTCAAGATAGCAAGTTACAAATTGGAGCAGTGTGTATTTAAAACTAGCTATAAATTGGAGCAGTCCATATTTAAAACTCCCAAAGATACCCATTTAGGATTCTGTTTATTTTTTTTTTATGTGAGACCAGATTTACCCCTCCTATTCTGTCAATGAAAGCATATATATCTTATAAAAACTTGTTTGTCAATTTTATGTACTTATATGAAAATTAGTTATTTTTTTTGTTAGGTACAGTTTTAATGACCATATAGCATGTTTATATGGTTTAAATGTACGATGGAGGTTTGCTAGTTCGTATTCACAATAAAACAAATATTATTTAAATTGGTTTTTAATTTATGTTCCACAAATTAAGGTCCATGCATGTATATGGGACAATTAATTGGAGCTTTATTTTGGCTATGAACATAGTTAAAACCAAATAACACGACCCTAGAAGACTTTCTTAATGCAGGGCGCTTATACACAGTTATAGTTTATTTTTGGCAGCATGTACTCCATCATGCACCAAACCGGGCGCTTAAGGATGGTAGCTACGCTCTGCTAAAGATAGCTTGGATGCGGGGCACTTGGATGCTCTGGCTCGATCTTATAGAGGCGGGCACTTGGATGCGGCACATGCAGTTTGTTAGTTGAACCCTAAAGATAGCTAAAGCGCCTTCAATCAATTTTTTTTTCCAATGTAGCTAAATGCGCTTGTTTTTCTCTCACCTCCGTAAGAACATGGCCTTATAGTCCCTCCATACCCGAGATTAATTTTGGACATTGACCAAAATAGCTTTGACACCTTTTTTTGCTATAATTATAGCCAATATATACTTTTATAAGACTATGTTTGGAGATTAATCCACTTATGTCACTTTAATAATTTCAAACTCAACCCAAATTAAATTTATTTATAGTTGAAATATCAAAATGACTGCCACACCCTAGGTGATGGGGCCGAGAGGGGTGGCTCGAGAGGCCCGCAGCCGGTGGGGCGCCCCCGCCCAAAGCGCGCCTCCTCCCGTCTTGTCGCCCTTCCGCAGATTTTTCGGAAATAATGCTGGAGTTTGGTTATGATAATTCAGGACTTTTTGGTGTGAAGGAGATATTTCCAATCTATGAGGAAGCCTCCTATTAGGATAAGAATAAGGATTTGCTTGTGAAAGGTATTCCAATCTTGTAAGGAAACCTTTATAGTTTGCTTGATATACAAGTCCCATAGGAGGGCTATATAAGTAATGGCTCTATAATCTCTTGGGGACATGCAATAAAGAAAATATTTCCCTTCGTCTCTCTACCCTAGCCGCCCCCCCCCCCCACGCACCCACGCCTGCCGCCGCCCCCGCCTACGTGCGCCACACCGCCCCAAGCCACCGCCGCCAAGCCCCCCCGGCGCGCGCCGGCCCTCGTCGCCACCGCCTCCCGTCGCGGCGTGTGGCAACAACTATGTCACTTTAATCCACTTATGTCACTTTAATCCACTTATGTCACTTTTACTTAAGGTATACATCAAAACGACTTTCTTTAGGAACATATAGGGAGTATAGTTTATTTATGATCAAGCAATAATGGTTTTTGAAACTACAACAATAGTGGTCTTTTTATGATATTTAAGACATCAAATTATATATCAGTTGGCATAACAATAGTTTGATGTTCTTTGCATTTTTCATGCCCCACAGAGTTATTGGTGAGCAAATCCGTTACTGGTGTATTGACAAAAAGAAACAAATCCACACAATAAACAGTTTGCTTACATATATCAACCTATGTTGTACACCCCACTACTACCCAAAATCTATTCCACTTTGCAATTTTTATTTACCGTGGCAATTTTCATAACTGCGATGAATGGAAGGCCATGATTAATTAATGGATTAAACTTTGTGGTTTTCCTAAAAACCATCATAGTTAAATCAGCCAACAAAAAAAAAAAAAAAAGCCCATCCCGGACCCTAATGGGCCAAGATCGGGGCACACACCTCCGGATCTGCTGCCACCCGAGCTAGATATCGCTAAAGTTTCGAAGGAGGGTTCGCCGCACACAGCTGGGCCTCTACCCCTATGTTGTCATGGCTTTGCGCCCACTCGGAGGAGCTCACGCCGCCTCCACCCCGTCGCTTTCTGGATCTTACCATCAAGCGCTTTGGAAATGCCGCCGAGCACGTCCCTCACCACCGAGTTGGATCCGACCTCCACATTGCCGGACCGCGAGCCCAAGGTCAGATCCGCGAGAGCGCTATCGCCAAACCCCTCACCGCCTGCACCTCCTCCTAGATTGGCAAGGAAATCAACCAAGAGTGAGAGAGGGGGATAGGGAGAGCGAGAAGAGCTACTTCCGTCCGACCTACGGTTGTTGCGGTCTACACCACCGTCGCCGTGCATGGATCCTCACGAAGGGGAGCCCATTACCGCCACCTCCACTAGGTACCTTGCCACCGCCACTAAGAAGCCCACGTCTGCCGCCGCGTTGCCTCGACCGCCCGTTGGGGAGGTGAGGGGATGGAGTGCAGTGTCTAAGAGATGGAGGTGGGGAAGTGTGGCGGCGGCCATGTGAGAGAGCAGCGCGGTAAGAGATTGAGGGGAGGAAGTGTGGCGTGTGGGGAGACAGTAGTTCACATGTTGAGTGAAGTCCTAACGGCGTGTCGTGAGTGTAGGAAATGGGAGCGCGTCACAAGAGAAGGGGCAGGAGGGAGTGGAGGCAGCTTCTGAGGGATTGAGTGGAGACAGTTGGAAACTCTACTTCCTACGTCACATGAGAAGGGGGGGGAGAGAGTGGAGGCAGCTTCGAGGGATGGAGTGGAAACAATTGGAAACTCTACTTCACGTATATATACGATGAGTGATACTTGGCTAAGATGAGCAACCTGTTGGGCCCAATTTACCGTGTCGGTTGGAGTTACAACTCCGCCTTGGTTAATCAAGGCATTAACCGTGACGGTTTTCATCAAAACCACAACCGTTAAGATTTTCTAAAGAGGTCCATTATAAATTGTAAATCATTTTAGCCTTTTTAAGAGATACATAGATTTTAATATACATCTGGACATACCAAATGTCTAGGTGCACAGGAAATAATATGCACAAAGAATGACCTACACAATTTGGAATTGCGGGAGTAAATATAACAGTTTATCTGCCACCGTTTTCAACATCTACACTGTTTCTCTTTTCTGGTTGATTTGGTTAAAAAAATAGGGTGCTATTTTGGTCAATTACTCAAAATTTGATGGATGTTGCCTTGCTTATGAGAGGATCGAAAGAGAACAATTTGAGATGGAGAATATCCTATCACGTAAGTATGTATCCACGAGATCTTTTCAGTTAAGTAATTTTGCAAGGTATGACAGGTTAATGCTTGATAGGTCTTACATGAACATCTGTTATTAGGCACTTTGAACGTCCTTGGAAAGCTCTTGGGCCAAGAAATTAGGCACTTTGATATCCCCTGTATTTTGTTTATGATGTACTACCTTTTGGAGAAAATTCAAGAAGCCATTGGTACATTGACTGTGTACACACTACATTTAAGATTCTGCCTGTTCCTTGCACCCTTCATACTCACTTCGTACTGGAAACTCTTTTACTAACTGGGACAGGAATCCTTTATGTATCAGATATGTATCATTTGCCACAATATTTGATTTAAGAGTTGTAGACTGGAAAACTACTTTAGCAGCTAGTGACCTCAGCCTTTTCAATATAAAAATAATAGAACTTAAGGGAGTACAAACTTCCTTATATCTATTTATATAGAGAGAGAGTTGTGTGACCGCCATTGAATGTCTTACCTGACTTCTGTTCAATGAGAAAAAAAATATTTACAGCTTCAAATATATCATGAGGCTGTAAAATATGATTTAGCAAGAGCAGAAAGTACATGGTTTATCATTTGGATGTAAGGAAGAAACTAAGCTGTTAAAAACATTAAAACTTTTTCCTCTTATTGTTTATCATTTGGATGCACTGACAACCCTATTCCTGGTATTCAATTCATGCCTGGCTCTAACCTTCTTGGCCTGGACTACTTGAGCAATAATAACTGCTTGGTGTACTTGAGCACTCACCTCCATTCGCAGGAGGAGCTTGGATACAATCACTTTGTTCATTGCCACATAATCCCATTGTTTTCATTACAAAGGTTTCATCATGCAACTGGAATGGAGTGCTGCATTTTTTTGAGAAATATGTGAGTCAGCAAGGGTTCAGCGCTCAAAAGCCTTTCAAGCTAGCTAAATTACATTGACTTAAAGCCTTCAAAGTGTACATAACACCTTGAAGGCAAAACATAATAAATTAGAAGCATCTATTTTAGAAATGAGAAAAGACTCATCAATTCCAGCGAATAAAGTGGGTCCTTATATGTTTTGAAGTGAATAATAATTCGGTGAATTGACATTCTTTTTCCATCTGCTAAAACATAAAGGGAACATAATCTTAGTTGTCTTACCTCTTGAAGTCCAAACACGTTGCCTGTGAATCATCAGATATCTCCACGTCTACATGTGCATCGGGGTGTGTCTGGTTACACAACAAATGAATGTTGTTGCCATTTAGTACACCACCGCTAAAAAAATTGAAGAACTTGAATAATGAAGTTGAGAAGGCATGACATAGGAAGTAAAAGTGTGAATAGTGAGAATAGTAGCAAGACAACAATAGTTTAATAAGAAGGCTTCTTTACGGCCTTAATTCAATAGTCATATGAATTGACACATGGCATGCCTCGAGGTAAGTGGAGAAGGGCCAGCATGGTTCTGCCGATGGAGGGGAATTTCTCGGGGCTCAATGGTAAGCCAGGTAGTACATGCGGAGGCATTGTGTTTCAACAGTCCCAACTCATTCAGAACGGAAGAAGAGCTCATTCCACCGAGAGTAGTGGTCGTTGGTGAGGTCATGGTTGAGTGACAAGGCTGTGGACGTTATGCATAGCAACCATCTAGGCGTGGGCATGTGGGTGACCATTGAGGTTGGAAAATGGTTTCATGGAGGAGTGATCATGAAGGGAGAGGGTCCATGCCCATGGAATTACCATTGGACTCCTGTGGATGTCAGTGCACTCCATAGTAGTGGCGATCTTGTGGTTAATGGTGTCCTAGCGGTCCTTGGCAGAGGTGCCAGCAATGATACGCTAGACATTGCATGCAGCTTCCTTAGCTATGGTGGCTGTCACATGTTTTTACCGGTAACTCACACCAAGGTAAGTGAAAGATGCAAGTGGCAACTCAACAGTGGCAAATCAATCCATCAATTCAATAGGAGGGCGTTCTTAGGGTTTGAGCAAAGTTGAAAATTGAGGATCTACCAGCCTAGTAACATGTGCGACTTTGCCACGGAATTGATGGATTGATTATGGAGGACAAAATCTTACACAAATATTGCCAAGAATGACGGGATGACCTAGTGTTTGGCTAATAGACATAGAACCAATCTATGGTGATGTTTGCCGATAGTGACTTAATCTTAACTATCTATCTAAGAACCTAAAGACTGAATCAGAGGAGTGCATTGGGCCATGTGTTCTCTAGCATAAAAGACACCCCCAATTTCAAAAACAATTATTGCGGCACCCACCCACTAAACAAATGATGAACCAGCTAGTTCATATTGTTTTGAAGAACTTTGGTAAGTTGAAAATACTGAGGTGCCGCTCCCCTTATTCAAATTCTTTTTTGAAACTCAACAAAAGGAACCTTTATGGAAATTAGCCTATATTGAAACATTGTTTTTCTATGAAATTTAAGACTTTAAATTAAAAATCAGTTGCATAACAAATATTTAATTTCTTGATCAATATCTAGAATGCGACGAATTGATGAGGCATGTTTATGAAAAAAAATATATAGAAAGTGCACATTAAGCTCTAATCAATTAAATAGGACCTTGGATGGTGGAACATTTGCACTCAAATCCATAACAGAATCAACTTGCTTCCAAGTATATCCATACGATATCTCTGGAATGCTATAACTATAATGTTCACTTTTGTAGCTGGCATTGAAACATAATTATGGTATAATGAAAGTATCTATAGATCCATATTTAAAGAAGATGTTGCATTGTTTTTACCTGAACTAGCAAAAATGGCAACTCCATTCCACCGAAGGTGCTTCTTTCCCCCGACCCATATCGCTGCTTATTTCGATGAACCAAGTTTTGGACACGTATGTACTTAAAAAAAACTCATAAGGTTCACGAAGCATGAGGTAACATAACAAAAGAAAGAGTTTCAAAACATTTCAAAATCAACATTGAAAAATGAAGGAACAAATATCATTACTAACTCAATCTACAGTATGAGCAATGCATTCACTTACAAAAAATGGCTTCATACTAGAAAAGCTTTTTAGCTCAAAAGTTGAGTTAGTAGTTTACTAGATAAAAAAACATCATTCAACCAAACAACTTTATAGCTCAAAAGTTCAGTTAGTAGTTTACTAGATAAAAAACATCATTCAACCATACAACTTTATAGCTCAAAAAGTTCAGTTAGTAGTTTACTAGATAAAAAACATCATCCAACCATACAAGGACCTCCAAACTAAGCACACGTCTATCAAAAAAGATCTAGTGTGATTATTCTAATGATGCTTATTTGGTATCATGAATATTAGTAGTTTGATATATTTGATCAAACATGATATCGTTGACTCCTGAAAATACCAGACATGCACTTATATTTAATTTGCAACAAAGGGAGCATTTCTGAAATCCATGTAGCAACTGAACTCACTTTTAATTTAGGTATCACTGCCTTTTGGTTCGATAATGTAACAAATCAGCTTGCCATTCATGCAACTCTGTAACTGGTTGTTGTGGCACATCAGCATGCAGAAACGTTTCCAAATTAAAGATCCATTGAATTCAACTTTTTCAATTCTATTCTCAAAAAATTCTCATGGATAAATAGTTCAATTATTTTTGAGTGTGACAGAAACCATGAAATAAACATTGTGGTATTTCACATTTGTTGTGTATGAATCAATTGGCCGATGTCATGAGGACATTAAGAAAGAAGGGATGATTCAACTCTTACTTGTTCTTCTAAATCCTTCACTGGTGCCTTTTTCTCTTCAATCCGGTCTTTCAGTCCAATGACATTTGTCTACAACATATGCATATACTTAATCACATGAGAAGAAAGGGTAAAACTGTCAGCAAATAAATCCACAATATTATAGAGATAATGCGCAGAACCTTCAATTCTTCAATATCCTTTATTCTTGTCTTGGGCAGTCCTCTCCATTGTATTTCGTTTTTATCATAAGATATAATTTCAATACCACTTAGAACATTCAATACATCATAAAGCCTTCTACGGACATTTTTCTCATCATATTGTATCTGCATTGTTAATATAATCATAATGTCTTTATTTACATGATTATCATAGACCAAAAAGATACAAAAGTACTTCTTACCGCAGAGGGATTATCGTGTTCTAGAGAATCAATATTAGTATTGATATTTGAAGACTCTGCAACCAATTCATTTGCCAACTGAAAAATGTAGGAAAAATTAAATGACCAAATTTTCATATGCTGCAACAGATTGATATAAGGAGACGCTAGAGAAAGAGGATGCAATAGTTCCATTGAACTAAAATATTGATAGAAGAGGGACTAAAGCAGAATATCCATCCCACACTGTTAAACCAAGATATATTCCTGGTACAGATCAATATCTAAGGTTGTGAAGTTGTGACAATCCACAAAAGTTTCTGTCAGAATATTGTTCATTGGTTAAGGATTATTAGTTTTCTGAAAAATAAGAAACTACAATTGTTTGATGTTGTTTGCATTTCTCATGCCCTGGAGAGCACTGATATAAGTTGACAAGAAATGGCAAATCCATATTGCGAAAAGTTTACTAACCCATATCAACTTATGGTATACTTCCTCCATTGAAAATTGTAAATCATTTAGCCCTTTTAGATACATAGATTTTACTATACATCTGGACATAGCTAGTATCTAGATGCATAGGGAAAAAATGCACTAAGAAAAGCCTGGCGCTCTACATTTTGGGATGGAGAGAGTGAATATAACAATTATTTATCTGCCACCTTTTATCAATGTCAATACTCTTCTAGAGATGCCAGCTCTTCTACTGCAATCCAGGAGGTGTAAAGCAGATGGGACAAATGGTAAGCACATGTCGTTTACTTCTAAAGTTTGAAGGTGAGTTTATATATATCTTTTGTGCCACTCCTATGACTGTAACTGATGTTGATTGGCTCCTTATGCTGATTTCTGCAATGCAGAAATGGTTGTTATGCTATTCCCGGTTCAAATTTCATTTGTATTTATTAAGATGCCACATAATTATTTTTTTACGATGTAGCAATGATTTGAAGGAGAGTACAGAAATGAGTTTAATGGAAACTATCTCATCACCGTTATCAACTCTCTATGACTCGTTAAATTAAATGCTTATGAAACCATAGAATGGAACATTCCTTTGAGAGTGGGTGTTTTGTGCATGTTTCATTTCATGCTATATCTTATGACACTCTCTGAAACAACGTTACGGAACTCCTTGCCAAAATTAGCCTTATACAACGCAATTATACAAAATATGACTAGGAATATATAATGAACTTTGGAAAGACAGTGGATACCTCATTGTAGGTTATTCTCCCTCTGCTTTTGACCTTGTCACGGACTGAAAATGATTAATTTAAACATCATTAGACTTGGTAACACTAACATTCAGTGAAATCCAGCTCTAACAGTTGAAAAGGAGAGAAAGAAACTTTTGTGTCAATCGTAATTCTCCTATGTATAAATTATAAAGGAACTATTTAAACCACCTCTCTTGCTAACTTGGGACAATCCAAGGCAATTTTTGTCCGCGCCAACTGCGTCTGCCCCTCTCTTTTTTTCTCTTGCTGCATTTCAAATAAGAACCAGGAAAATGTTTTAGAAATTTGCTACATAAATGGCCAGATAAATAAGTGAAAAGAAGATATAATGCAACATACCAAATATGAAATTGTAGCAAGCCAAAGTTAGTACAAGGCCAGTAAAGCAAAACAAAATACAAAGTTGAAGTTATTTTGACATTACTAGATCTATATCAATAAATAACTTAGAATATGCAACCCTATAAACATATAAACCTAACGAAATTAACAAAAGGATACCAATGTGGCAAAAAACAATAAATCAAACAAAAGTCGTATGTTCTATGAGCAACGGTGGCATGAGCTGCTACAAGGGCTAGCAGAACGATAAATTCCAGTGCTTTCATAATTTTCATAATAGAATGAATAATTAATCAAGCCGGCCTGGGAGCATATGTACCTCGTGGCTGGTTGCGACGGTGGCGTGCTGTCGTCTTCGTCGATGTCGAGTCTGATCAGATGGCGGGCGTATGTGCTCTCGCTGGCTGGTTCCAACGGTGGCGTGCCGCCATCTCCAAGGATGTGATGTCCGTTGAGGTGTGGGGCGGCGGTGCTCCCGCTGGCTGTCGTGAAGACTGTCGCTGAGGCCCAGGGCGCCGCGCCGCCCCTGTCGGAGTGCGAGCCGCCCCACCACTAGTGGACGCAGGGTGATGTCCGGTGCCGGAGAACATCGCGAGCTGTAGGATCGACTGGAGGAGAGATCGAGCGAGGCGCCGTGGAGCGTGCGTGCGCCGGATCTTGACGCGCTGCGGATCGAACCACCGTCGTGGAGACCTGGCGTGAGTGGTGCGAAGCCACGGAGGGAGTTCACTGCTGATCGAGTCCATCGCTGCCCATGCAGTCGCGCGCGCACGACGCGCGCTCGCCTCAGCGATCGTGCTCAAACTCGCCCCCGCTCTGCACGCTCCACCGCTGGCTTCATCCGCTCCTGTGTAAATACTCTCGTTTCATTCGGTACGCGCCGCACGGCGCCCTGCTCCGCTCCGCGCGCGGCCCGGCCACGTGTTGCGGTCACGTACTCCCTCCGCCGGTATGTAATGTACATGTGCTCCTCCTGTGTAGGCTTGCCATGTACAGCGATCAAATATTTATACATGCTCAAATATTTGATCACGGCGACGTGCACAAATACGCTCCTGTGTAGACTTGTCATGTATAAATAAACGGTCCATGTATGTGATCAATACAACCCGATGCTTCCTTGTCAAAAAAAAAAAAAAAAAAAAAAAAAAAAACCTCGATGCTTCATCCATTAATCCTGTTTCAATTACGATCTGCTATTTTTTTTTTTTTTTTTTGATTTTGATAAAACTGGTGGGGCCCCTACCCTACACAGATTTATTGAAACGAAAGCGGCAGTTTAACAACCTGTTGACGATAAAATCGGTAACACACCAAAACAAGAGCTAGATCGCTCTACGTAGGGCAAGCCGAAAATCGGGGATCGGCAAGCGCCTAGAGATATCCACACCTGGACCTTGTGCCTCCAACGATGAGCGCGATCACGCAAGACACGTCGTCGGAGGAGACTCGTCGGGGCGCGCGCGCAAGACACGCCCGGCGAAGTCTCTTGATACCGAAACCCCACACGCCCGGGGCCGGACCCGTGAGGGCGTGCAGCGGCTATGGGCTGCCCTAGCCGGCCTGACCGCTCTAGGGCGTTGTTGTCGTCGATCTTCCGTTCATGGCATCGGCGGCGAAGAAGGAGGGAGGATGACCTACAAGCAAGACGGTAGTAGATGTGTTTTTGTCGATTGGATGTAGATGGGATCAAATCGCCATGAACCCCTTCATTATATAGGGGAGGGTGGTCTTATCCTTTTAGGAAGGCGTCCTAGGACGTTTCCAATCACCAAAAATCGCACCAAACAAGTTTGGAAACAAACCGATTTGGATACGATTCGGATCAGCCCGAAATCGGGCTGACCGGACGCTGCTACAGTAGCACCGGCGCACCCGGTCAAGGCGTCGGCAGAGGTCTGCGGTAGCGACCCGACCGGACGCCTGTGACCGACGCTGGACGGACGCACGCGTCGGCGTCGGTCGGTGCCCCGGCCGGCTTGCTTCGCAGGCGCGACCCGACCGGACGCACTGACGGACGCTGGACCGGACGCGCCGGTGAGTCCGGTCACCTTCCGAAAAGCCGTTTTCGACCCTCCTCGAGAATTTGGCTAAGTCTGCGGAAATTTGCGGTGACTTGGACCTCCAAAATATGGCTAAGTCTGGAATTTTGCGGTGGTTTAGCCTATGCCATTTTTGGGTGTCAACACATGCCCCCCTGTTTTCAGGTGAGAGGTGCACGAACCTGAAAACAAAACAAAAAAAAAAAACAACACGAATGCCCATCGTATCGGTCGTCCGGTGGCTAAGGGCGATACTATGTATCGCCATTTTATTCTAAGGGCGATGCATGCATCGGCCATTGTTTGGAGAGCACTAGGCCTCTTGCCAAACACTAGGGAAATACTTTTTCAAATACCTCCCGTTAATCGCCTTATCTTGGCGTTTTCCATCACTCGTTGACTCAAGCACATAGGAGTTTCCAAATATCACTTTGACCACCTTAAAAGGACCTTTCCAATTAGGTGACCACTTGCCAAATTGATTGCTCTTCGACCCTATCGGTAATATAGTTTGCCAAACTAAGTCACCGATTTGGAACGATTTGCTCTTGACTTTCTTGTTGTAAGCTCTTGCAACACGGGCTTTGTCTTTCTCAATTTCCTTTAGAGCTTGTATTCTCTTGTCGGTTACCTCGTCGATGTTGTCCATCATCAAATCATGATACATAGTAGGAGATAAGTCATTTTGTTTAGCAAATCTATATGCATCCAAATTTACCTCAACAGGTAACACCGACTCTTGTCCATACACCAACTCATAAGGAGTGACTTTAGTTGCACCATGCCTCGATATGTGATGAGCCCACAAAGCTTCTGACAAGACCTCATGCCACCTTCTTGGATGTTCTATTATTTTCTTCTTAATAAGCTTGATCAAAGTTTTGTTAGTTGACTCTGCTTGACCATTGGCTTGAGCATAATATGGAGATGAATTGAGCATCTTAATCTTATATGATTCGGCAAAATCCTTCACTTCTTTAGCCATAAATGACGTCCCTTGATCCGCAGTTAATGTTTGAGGAATGCCGAATCTATGAATAATATGCTCTGTAATGAACTCAATTACCTCCTTGTGTGTCATGTTCTTCAATGGAACTGCTTCCGACCATTTAGTGAAGTAGTCGGTAGCAACCAAGATGAACTTATGCCCCTTCGAAGATGGAGGATGAATCGACCGATGAAGTTCAAGCCCCAACCACGGAAAGGCCACGGTTTTGATTATAGGATGAAGCATAGCAGCCGGCACTAGCTGAATATTCTCAAACCCGTGACACTCTTCAAACCCTTTGTAGTAACGAAAGCAATCGGCCATCATAGTAGGCGGTAGAAACCAGCCCGCCTCAACAACCACTTCATCTTCTGAGCCGATTGATGCGTACCACAAATGACTTCATGAACTTCTCCCATTGTCACTGTGCTTGATCAGCCCCTAGACACTTTAGCAACAAGTCTTCGGCAGTCCTTCTACAAAGCTCACCATTGTGCAATGTGTACTTGAAAGCAAGCCGCCGAATATTCTTGTCAACTTTAGTACCAGGATCCTGCAAAAAAGACAAGAGAGGAGTTCTCCAATCTTCTAAATCGGTGCTACCATTGTCCAAAACAGAGATAGACCGATTTAAAAGAACTTTACATTGCTGTCCCAAATCATTAGTAACATCGGTTTGTCCAATTAATTTTGGTCGAACCAATTCTTACTAGAATTTGAAACAAGCAAATTTTCATGCATCGGCAAATGTTGTAAATGAAAATATTTTCTTTTACCTCAAAGCCGGATGCCTCTTGAGCAAGCAAGTTTGCTCTTTGCACATATTTTACATGCAAGTGATCTTCTTCTTGCCCCTCGGGCCTTAAATCATCGAAATAAAATTCCTAGGGGCCTTTCATATAGCACGATGGTTCTAAACATTCATCGGCTATATTGCATCTTGAGGGCGATAATAAAGTATCGACCATATGAATTCACACACAGGAATATGCATGACCGAAATAAAATATTTCGGCTCTTGATCATTGATAAGCGTGATAATTCGACATCCCTCCATAATATAAAGACCCATACCAAGGATCAACATAAGAATATGAGGGATAACCATGCATACCTTGAGGTGAATTCCACATATGCACGTGCGCAGAAAAATGGATGATGCCATGACCAATGATTACGATGATTTGGTGCAAACCTCCAACTTGGCAATTGTGTCCTGCATCTTTTCCTTCTATTAGTTGTTTGTGATGCACCACTTGCTTGATCATCATCCTTTCGATCTTTAATGCTTCCTTTTGGGACCCATGCTAAGCCCCTTTCTCTCAGCTTCTCTGCACTAAGCTTCTGCAATTCCTTTTCTTGCCATCTTGGTAAACCGACTGAGCATATCGGTTTAGTCTCTCTTGTGGACAGCAACAATTCTCTTTTATTTTTAGGCACTTGCACCTTCTTTTGTTCAGATTTGACACCTACAACATCAATAGATGGTTTCCCCACTTCTTTGCTATTGATGGCCGGATTTTTCAACAAAGTAATCGGCTTTTCAATAGTTGAATTCAGATCTGAACTTTTCTTTTTCCGTCCATCATACTTCACGCGGTAAACTTGCTTTACCACCTTCCCTTTTGGTACAGCTCGAGACCGATTTTGATCAAATTGGTCTTTGTAAGATGATGACTCTTTCAAGTGTTTTGGAGCTGCATACTCCACATGTTGTGGCTCGAAATATGACAGAACATAAACCTTCCTTTGCCAATGTTGTTTTTGAGGATTATGTTTTGGAGGCAACTTTGATGCTTGGACTTTCTTTAATCGATTCGCTTCCCTATCTTTGTATACTTGGCTAAGAGCTCCTCGAAGCTAAGCTTCAGTCTCCTATTGCCTTTTTCTTTGTCATGCTCCTTGCCTCCACTAGCTTTATGAGCATCCTCCTTTCCTTCATCTTGATGGACATACTCCACGAGAAGGACCTCCGGCCGATTCCCCTTGCTCAATGGAATCAACCGGCTTTTGGCGAGATGGAGAGATTTTATTTGCCCCCAAGTGTTCTCTAACATTGAAGCAATATTGTTATCCTTTGAAACATCTTCAATTTTAATTTCATGGACAACAATCCTGTCTTCACTTGAGGGTCTTCCATCTCTCTCTTGAGCGTTAGAGTCTTGAGCTTCAAATGAATCGGCTAGTAATGCAAGCCGATTTGAAACCCAGATGCCATCGGGCCCGATTGAATCTAATCGGTCCACTTGTTGAGCCTCAAAAACCTCAATCGGTCATTATCAATGTCCGATTGGATCTCATGATGAAATACATTGCAACTATGAGTATTATGATCAAGCGAATTACACAACTTGCAATATATAAGCTCTTCCAAGTTCTGAATTGATGGCAAAACATTGTGATCAACATGCCTAATAAATTTATTTTTCATCAACATGTTAAAGACATGATCACGACAAATAGAACCAAAGGTGAGCATTAAATTTGTAAGCCGAATTTTGTGTAGAATCGGCTTCAATGCTTGGCAAACGAAAAGACTAACTTTAACACCAATCCATTCGGCCACACCTTTACAATAATCTTTCATGCGAAATTAAATGTAGAACAAACGTCGGCATGAGCAATATTCTTCAGTCTTAGTCCCGAATCGTAAAACCCAAAGTAATTGCAAAACTTATATTTCATTCGGGACCAAGTATGAATTGAATTTAAAATAAGTAAAGCAATCCCCATATATGTATAATTCACATTAAGCATTGGGAAAAGCTTTAACTTTAACAACACATTATCATCGGCCTTCCAATTGAAGACAACATGTAGGCCGATGTAATTTTGTACCTTAGTGACGAAAGATGTAACAACCAAGGTTTTGCTCTTAATGATCTCATCGTTAACAATACCTTTGGAAAGATTTTGTGTGCTCTCTCTAACGTCACTAATTTCCTCCACAAACTCTTCTTGTGTCTCGATGCCCACCATAGTAGTGGCGAAACTTTACGAAGCACCTGGGAAAAATCTACAACAACAAGAATCGGCTTAGCCGACTCGGAAGTCGTCAATGCCGATTCATGCTCAATGGCAGCAACCTTAGCCAATTCGGCCGCCTGCGGGGTCGGCTTAGCCATCTCAAGTAAGGTAGTTGGCTCTTTCTTATCGAAGCACGATTGGCTATGGCTCAATCGGCTCACGAGATAAGTATTGCTGCCCATTGTGAGTTTCATTAGCACACACCCTCTTTTGGTGAAGATTTTGACACATTAGTATCACGAGGAACCAATACTTCACCTTTATGTGTGTGCTGCACCTTTTTCTTATGAATAGCTTGACCGATTTGAGCAATCGGTCTTGCTGATTTTTTCTGCCCACTAGTTCTAAAAATTGATTCCAGCAATCCCTTTTGGACAATGACACTAGTGGTTGACCTCTGCTTATGAATGGGAACATGAGCTTGCCCCCCGAGCCCAGAAGACTTGATGGTGATCTTGAGGCTTTCCCGATTATCATTAGATTTTTGTAGCACCACCTCACGATCTGAATTTTGCTTTCTCTTCTTAGGCTCTCTAGGCTTGCCGATTATAACATTTTTCCAATAGTGGAATCGGCTTGCCCCTACGAATTAAGATAGCTGGATTATTTTTTCTCAAGATTTCAGCCATCGGATGTGTCTTTCGGCAAGGCAAAGATTGTGTATTTCCTAAACTGGTTTTATCGGTTTTGGCGCCGAAGAAACCAATTTGGTTTGACTAAGCGAAATAATCGGTTTATCCGACCGACAAGTCGGTTTGACCCGATTCAATGTAAGTCTCGGGGAGTAGCATGTTTTGATGTTCCTCACACTTTTACGTAGTGAGACTTGCCTTTTGATAATTAATTAGCCATCCTTCCTCAACCATTGTCCTAATTGTGATTGGCCTTTTCTCGGTATCTCTCCCAAAGAATTCATAGAACGACTTCTCTAGTATAGACCATGACCAAGCGTAGAATGTTTGGGTAAAGACGTGAACCATGCAAAGGCAATACCGGTGAGAGATAAAGGAAAATTCCGTATTCTCATGTAGTCTTCTTTCTTGGCTGAACCCAATTGTGAGAGATATATATTAATATGCTCCACGGCAGTTGTACCACTTTCTCCACAAAATAAATGAAACTTAGGTATCTGCCCGGCCACTAGGAGATCTCAAGTAATCATAACATAGCATATAAGGTCGGTGTATATGCGGGCATTCTCCAATTAGAAGATCCGGGTGGATTTACGGCATAACTTTATTTGTTCATTAGCCCAGTTTGCTTGGAGAAAGTCGGATAAAGCCGAGTCATAATCAACATCTTCACCGTATCTTGTTGGATTTTTTATTAATTAGATAGAATCTATGATCATTATCAATAATGTGTGTAGCGAATCATGATAGTTAACACCTGCATAAGATGTTGACTTTGGAGAGCAATTGATTAAATCATCATCATGCATCGGCATGTCACGTTGTGAACTTATAGCCGATGAAAGTATATATGACATGTTGCTAGAAGAATTAGAACTCAATAAATTTTCAGCATGCATCGGCTCTTTGTCATGATACACATAATTATGATGTAAAGAAACATTATTAATGAAGTAGCCGATGAAACATATCTAGTACTAGCAACATCATCATAAGAATTAACGGTACTTGCAAAATAATTATTGGAATCACCATATGAACTTGCAAGTTTTCCTTAGACGTGGAGTGATGATCTTTGATGTAATGTCTTGATATGCCTCCATGGATCTTTGTATTTTTCTTGGAGTCGTTCAAATCCGCAGAGACGACACGCCCAAATTTGCTTCACTGCGTGCGTGATAAACACCAAGCGACAAATTGATAGATCAATGATGAATTAGGGCTAGGGTAAAGATATATTCGGCTGCAAAGTAGAACCGAAACAATTCTTTTCCCCAGCGGAGTCGCCAAAAAACGATGTTGACGCAAGTTAGGGTTCGCGCCAACACACCAAAGAAAGAGCTAGATCGCTCTACGTAGGGCAAGCCGAAATCGGGAATCGGCAAGCACCTAGGGATATCCACACCTGGACCTTGTGCCTCAACGATGAGCGCGATCACGCAAAACACGTCGTCGGAGGAGCCTCGTCGGGGGGCGATACGCACGCTAAGACACGCCGGCGAAGTCTCTTGAAACCCGAAACCCCACACACCGGGAGGGACCCCGTCGGGCGTGCAGCAGCAATGGGCTGCCCTAGCCGGCCCGACCGCTCTAGGGCTTGGTTGTCGTCGATCACCTGTTCATGGCAGCGGCAACGAAGAAGAAAAGAGGAAGGAGAAGGAGATTAGGGTTTGGTAGTAGTGTTTTGACGATTGGATGTAGATGGGATCAAATCGGCCATGAACCCCTTCATTATATAGGGGAGGGTGGTCTTATCCTTTTAGGAAGGCGTCCTAGGACGTTTCCAATCACCAAAAATCGCGCCAAACAAGTTTGGAAACAAACCGATTTGGATACGATTCGGATCAGCCGAATCGGGCTGGCGGCCGGACAAGGTTCTGATAGCACCGGACGCGCCGGTCGGTCGCGTGCGCGGCGAGGTCTGCGGCGTGACCCGCCGGGCCCACGGCCGGACGCTGGACGCGCGCACGGTCGCGTCGGTCCCGGTGCCCGCAGCCGCTTGCTTCTGCGGCGCGACCGGCCGGGCGCCTGGCCGGACGGGCGGACGCGCCCGGTGAGTCCGGTCGGTGAGTCGGTCACCTTCCGAGCCGTTTTTCGACCCTCCTCGAGAATTTGGCTAAGTCTGGAAATTTGCGGTGACTTGGACCTCCAAAATATGGCTAAGTCTGGAATTTTGCGGTGGTTTAGCCTATGCCATTTTTGGGTGTCAACACAACCAAACAGGCTTCATTGAATGGAAATGCAAGACGCACTATTGACAGTTAAATCGATTACACACCAAATAAAGAGCTATGTCACAAAGCTGGGCGGATTCGCGCGTGTGACACGATCGGCAGCGAGCTCGGTGGCGGAGATTGGGGTGGGCGTGGCGGTGGTGGAGTTGGGGTGGCAAGGAAGGAGAGGAAGGGGGGGGGAGGTGGCGGCGGTGCGGCGGGGCCGCCCGGCGGCGGTGCGGGCGGCGCGTGAGGAAGAGAGACCGAAATCATTTTTGTATTGCTTGTCCCTTTGGGCCGGCCGTCGCCGGTTGGGCCACTCTAGCTCGTCCCTGGGCTGGCCCAATTCGGTATGTGACTTCTCCCCACCTTACGACGAGGCGGGGCATCCACGCACCAACCAACCCACCAGGCGGGAGCGAATGTGATGCCGATCAGGGACGTCGTGACACCTGGTCCGTAGCTGAGCATGAGGTAGCCCGACTTGTCGTTGGAGTCGTTGCGGATCGTAGTTTCCTCATCCCCTAATGAGAAGTCGAAGTGCAGGCTGCCAAAGTAGACGCTGAACTTATAGTTTAGCGGGGGCTGCACGAAGGGCGGATCCATCCACGCGCCCCTCATGACTGAGGCACTGAGGATGCCTGTCAGCTCGAGTGTCTAGCGGGAAGCTAGGGGTGCTGGAAGTAGTAGGTGCACGACACATGTACCTGAGTGTGGATGTGCCTGCAGAACACGTCTCGAGTCGAGACGAATGGTGTCGAAGTGAGGCGAAGTAGACGGCCATAGAGGAGGTTGCTGGCCGTCTTGACGGGCAGCCCGAGCTGGGGCACTGGCGCATCCATCGCGTCTACGCTGATGTTGTCGATGCAGGGAACTCCTAGCCATTGTCGTCGAAGAGGACCATCATGACATCATCAAGTGGAACGTTGGGTCACACCATCAGGAGCAGGACACTTGCCGGAAAGGCCTGTTCCTCGCGAGGACGTGTGGGAAGGTGGAAGCCCACTGCAATGCCATGCAGGGGAACGCCACCGTCGAGGAGGAGGTCCTAGAGTAGCTCGGAAGCCGCAGGGTCATAGTAGCGGTGGAAGTACTTCATGATGCCGTTGTCGAGGGTCCACTCAGGTGCAGTCACCTGTAGCTCTATGGCACTTGCGATGATGCCGAGCTCCTGGTTTGTCATCGCGCCTAGGTGTAGCCCGGTGCTGAGGTAGGCAGCTGTCTGATCATCGATCGCCTCCATGGCAGAGGGCAGGCGCGGCCGCCCTAGCGCCCTGTCTGCCAAGGCTGTGTTGATGTCGGCGACGTCCTCCGGCACTACTGCTGGTAGCTCGTCGTCATAGCGACACGCGAGGTCAATGGCCTCATGCATCGAACGTGGCTCAAAACCACTCGAGGACCTAGCAAAGAGTATCACGTAAGCCGCCCAAGAGGCCGACGTGGTGAAGCTAGCTATTGAGATCCATGTGAGTTGCATAGGCCTCGAAGGCATCCATGTAGTCGTTCAGCCCACCCTCCCGAGCTGAAGGAGTGAACTATCCTTTGGTGTTGGGGTGGTCTGAAGTCGCACGCAGGTAGTGGGTGAAGGCATCTCACTCGTCCAACGGACTCCTCCGACAATCAGGAACCCCCGGACCGCAGCAGCGGACCTATCGGGACGGAAAGCCGCATACCGGGTGTGGAACTTGGGATCAATGTCATCCTTCAGCTGGAACAGTAGATCCATCTTGTTGATGCGGAGGTCGGGGTTGTCACCGCCGTTACCGCTGCGGTACCTCCAGCGTCTCTGCGTAGAGAGGGGTGGGTCTGTGACCTGAGGCGGGGGCCCCGTGGGTGGCGTCGGCTGAGCTGCCTCGAACTCTGCGCGGTTGCGGTGTCGGTGGAGAGGAAGAAGCGGCCGGTGCCGCGTTGTTGTCGATGGCAATGCCGATGACGGCCGGTTCATCATCTTGGGCGACATCGCTGCCCTCTTCCAACCGGAGGATGGCAAGCTGGTCGTTGTCGATGGCGTCGTCGGGAGCGGAGGTGGTGCCTAGGGGCACCCCCGGCCACGGCGGCAGGCTGCCGCTGGGTTGTCCTCGGTGTCGTCGTCATCGTCGTGGCGCGGAGAGGGGGTAGCTGAATCTTCGGCGCGGTGTAGAGGTACTCCGGCAGCGAAGACACATCCCGATCTCATCAAAATGGCGTTTGATCTTAGCACAGTTGTCGTCGAGGAGCTCCTTCAGCGCCTTGGTGAACTCATGCATCTTGGAAGCCATCGGTGGTGGGAATCATCCGGTCTTCGATACCAATTATCACAAACCGGACGAATTGCGGCGATTATGACGTGATCGGCGGCTAGCGGGCGGAGATTGGGGTGGAGGTGGTGGTGGTGGAGTTGGGGTGGCGGGGAGGGAGAGGAAGTGGAGGGGAGGTGGCGGCGGCGCGGCCGGCTGGGGTCGCCCCGGCCCGGCGGTGCGAGTGGCGCGGAGCAAGAGACCGGGAATTATTTTGCATTGCTTGTCCCCTAAAGAGATTACACACCCCTATTTATATGGCCCTCCTATGAGACTTGTAATCCAAGCAATCTATCTAAAGTTTCCTTATAGAGTTGGAATACCTTTTACAAGCAATACCATTTATTCCCTAATAAGAGATTTCCTTATAGAGTTGGAATATCGCTTGCACACAAAAAGTCCAAATTTAACTCAAATGTCATGGAGAAGTAGGGGTAGAGACGATGATGGTGTGGCGGCGGCGACGCCGCCCCCCTTGCTCTAGCTCATCCCCCGGTTGGCCCAATTCTAGCACGTGACAAGCTAGATCACTTGATTTAGGGCAAAGCCGAATTTGTGAATCAACAAGAGCATTGGGATATCCACACCTAGACCTTGTGCCTCCAGCGATGAGCGCGATACGCAAGATACGTCACCAAAGGAGCCTCATCTGGAGCGCGATACGCAAGACACACCGGCGAAGTCCCTTGGAATCCGAAACCCCACATGCTCGGGGACGGGGCCCGTAAGGGCGTGGAGTAGCTACGGGCTGCCCTAGCTAGCCTACCCGCTCTAGAGCCTTGTCATTGACGATCTGCCATCCATGGTAGCGGCGACGAAGAAAAAGGAGAGGTAGAGATGAAGATAGGGTAAAAGAGGGGTAGTAGATTGGTTTTTGTGTCGATTGTGTCTGTTGGGCACCTCAATGAGCCATAGACCTTAAATATATAAGGTGGGGATAGTCTTATCCCTCAAGGAGTCGAAACATCAAAACACGAGCGGACCTGATCTAGACATGGCAAAGTCGGCTAAGACGACCTCTAGGTCGGCTAAGCCGAGTTCATTGGTCGAGCGGGGCTGTTTTTTTAGCGGTCAAACCGGCTAAGCCGACTAGGGGAGTCGGCCGGGCGATTAACAACCGATATTTCTGGCCAAAACCTTCCAAAAATATTGATTAATTCATCCCGACTCTAAACGGGGAAATCATATATGTTTTTCGATCAGCTCAATGAGAGGAACACAATGGTAAAGTCTGTTCTTCCATTTGAGGAAGTTATCCAAATCGGCTTAGCCGACCTAGGGGCCGGCCAAGGCTGGATTTGAGGTGGCCGGCCTAGCCGTCTGGACAAGCGAGCTAGCTTAGCTGGCTTGGGCACCCGGCTAAGCTGGTTTAAAGGGGGAGCCCTGCCTGATTGCCCGGCTAAATTGGCTAAGCCGGCTGGGTAGGCTCGCTGTGGCTCGCCATCTTTTCCGCCCGGTTTTCGTTGCTCCTTTAGTGATGCCACTTGACCTCAATTATGTCCATTTTCATTGCAACTTATTCATCACGCCTAAAATATACCTTGGACAATTTTGAGTGTCAACACGCACATGTTTCGATGATATATGTTTATAAATGCTACAATTGGTACGTGTATAAATATGATTGCTGGTAATTAACGTGTTTTTTGGCAGCATTTAGCATATAAAGGAGTCATTGATTAGGAGTTATTAATTTTTCCCTGTTTTACCTTACCAAATATGATTACAAAACACGGGTTTGGCTAGGAACTGCGCCTCTCCCGGTCGCCTCCCAGCCGGGAGACGCGGGAGCCCCTCGATACCCTAGCGCCGCCCCTTCCCTCTCGATCTCGGGCCGCGCCGCGCCGCCTCAGGTCGCCGGCAAGGCCGGATGGCTGGCCGGGATAGCGGCGGCGGGGGCGCATGGCGGCGATCCGGTTCCCCTCTCGCTCCGAGCGGTTGGGGAGTTCGGCGGGGGTAACCAACGGCGGCGGCCGGTCCGGGGCCCTTGCGATCGGATCCATGGCCTTGGTGGCCTGATCATCCATCGGCCGTCCGGATCGTCGACGCGGGCAACGACGGCAGGACGGGCGAGGTCCGGCATCTTCATGCGGTGGCGGCGGGTCTGACCAGGCCGCGGTGGTGGAGGTGTCGGCGGCGGGGTCTTCGGAGGCAGTGATTTGGAGGCGATCGCGGACGCCGCGGCGGTGGCGGTGGAGCGCGGGGCTTTGGGCCGGAGTAGGCGAAGAGGATCGCCCCATGGTGGCACGCCGTCGACCACCCATATATGGGCGCTGGAGAACCCAGTGCGGGCTGATCCGGCGACCCCAGGACGAGGGGCGTCGCAACATGTTGACCATGGTGGTGGTGCTCTCGGACGACGGCGGCGGTGAAGCAATTGGGTTGGCCGTATCGGGGATGAACCCGGTGGCCGGCCATGGTGGCTTCCACAGCGTTTGTCAAGGTGGAGGAGTCGTGGAAAGGGACGGCGAGGATGGCAGTGGACGTCGGCATTTGTTTTCTAGATCTATATTTCGGCGATAGTGCACGTCGCCGATGGTCGGCGTGGCCCTAGGGGACTTGGGCATTGGCTGCTCACTACTACGACGGCGGTGGCGCCCGAGGGTTCCTCGCTGGAGGCGCCGTCTTGTTCAAGTGGATCTCTACGGTGAAAACCTATACCAGTTCGGTGGGCGACGTTGGCGTCTTTGGATGGCATTTTCGTTGGAGACGTCGCCGGTGGAAGATCCCTTGGATGTCTGGCGACGCCGGCATCAAGGTTGCGGATCATCGCTCAAGCTTATGTGGTCTTATGCTGTTGCCGGGTTACGTGATCCGAGGTCTCCAATAGTGGATGAGTTTTAGTTGTTTTTATTTTTAAAAGTGTACCAAAGTGTTTTTCGGGTGACTTTTGTCTTATCTCAGAACACTTGTTTTTCAGATGTAATTTTGTTGGCCTGATGCATTCTCGGATGACTGAAGCCGGAATATAATTTCCTTTATCTAAAAAAAAAAAAATGATTACAAGTTCCCTCATGTAACAAACGTCTTGTAGCATTGTGCGTTTAGGTCCGCGCAGGATTTTCATGCCCCAAATTTTAGGAACCCACGCCCTCCCAAAAAGCCGTGCATCGTGCGGGGGATCATGCAGCGCCCTCTCAAAAAACCGAAGACACCTACTCCCATGGACGTGATCATCGAAGATCCCCGGGGCGTTAGCGTCTTATCAAACCTAAAGCTACATTCTTTAGCAAATGACGCCGAACGCTAAAATGACGTTTTCACGGATACGGCTCATGTATGTTTTAAGAAGGCGACCTGCTGGCGCTGGCGCTGGCGCGTACGATGGGGATGAAATACATCGTAGCCGCCCGTAGACATCCAGTCCCAGCGTGGCAACAGGCACTCTTGTCGTATATGTATGATCTTTAGTAAATGGAAATATTCATTGTATGTGTATACCGTTTCCTTTCACAGTTTTAGCAACCAAAACTGTTACTCCCTCCATTTCAAATAATAAATCGCTTTCGTTTTTTCACGCGTCGCTTTTACTTTTTCAGGTACATGGAGCAACATAATTTGGAACAGAGGCTGGGGCAATGTACCAAAAAGATCCAAGCGATTTATAATTTCGAACCGAGGTAGTACATCAGACTTGATATAGGCCATATGTCAATGCAAAACAAGGTACAAAGACATTAAAGGCGTCAAAGGACGTTATATATTATACTAGATTCAGCGTATCAAAATGGAATAATGATTCAGTCCTAAATACTGATGCTTGGTTTCATGATACATATAATGAAATTAAGACACAACACACAACAACAATTACGAGCATCTTTTCATGAGATACTCCTTGACGACGGAAGGGTAGCTGCTCAGCACGTGTTCCAAGCCACCGCTCACTATGGCTGCCATCAGATTGCCACCGGACATGAGAAAACTAAAACATGCCTTCTTAAGCCCATGACAGCCATGGCGTTCAGCCAATTCCAGTATTGTCCCAACACTGCTCGTGTCGATGTAGCCGCAGAGCTTGTCTTCACAGATCAACTTGAGCCTCTCCAGACAATACCTATCCGCAGCGACGAGGAGATGCTGCGCCATTACCATCGTCTCGCCCGCATCTATCTCAGGCAGCTCGTCGTTGTAGACGAAGTGAAGCAGGGCCCTGAACACCCTCGGCTCCATGTCCTCCACCCACATGCACGTCGCGGTGCCCTCCTTCATGGGGCTAAACAGCTCCGCCTTGAAAACCGGCGACCGGGCGGCGAGGATGCTCCGGTGTGCCCCGAAGCTCGCCGTCGACCTCGAACATCACGTCCGCGCCATCGCCGCTTGAGAGGAGATAGCTGACATGCTGGAGGATGTCAGACGGCGGCACGTCCACGAACTTTGCGACGGCGGCTGCGGCGTCTTCTCTTTGGACGACCAGCTTGAGGACACTTATGTCGCACCGGATCCTAAAGCGGTCGTCCCGGACATGACCCCGCGATTCCAACGCATCCCTCTTGATGAACTGTCTGACTCCCAGTCGGTTACTGTTCTTACCTGTGCGCATGTACGTCTTGTCGCCACTGATGCGGCGGTGGCCGGTAGGCTTTCCCTCCTCGTCGACCAAACTGAATGTGCATCGTGCGTTGACATCGGTCTCACATGAGAGATAGACAGATATGAACTCGGGTTCGTATACAATGTCGGGCGAATAGCCATTGGGGAAGTATTGGAGGGTCAAACGGTGGCCTGCGGCTGTAAAGGAGGACGAAAGGATGTATTCGTTGCGACCAACTTTGGTTGTCCAGGAGTAGCCGTCGATGGTGACCACGTGCGACCCGGACACTTCGGTGGCGACGATCTCCGACGTGCTTGTGTCGTCGGCATTGCCGGCGGTAGGCTCGGAAAATAGCGCCTGATTTCCCATAATCCGTGAGCTTCAGAGACGAAGATATGCGCAATAATCAATTATCTGGGGTGGGTCAATATATTATAGTTTTAGGTTCGATCAAAAAGAATCGAGACGGAGTCGGACACGTACGTACGCCAAGTAAATTCCTCGTACGGTTTCCTGCTCGGATCCTCCCCGGGACAAGCTGTATCTGTAGCTTGACGTGGATATATTGAACCCCCAATCCTTACGGCTTACCGCATCTCACTCATACTTCCACGGAACCCAGATTTTTATTTGAATTCGTTTAGAGGCCCTCAACAAGCAATTTGCATCCGATTTAGTACAATATTTGCTGAACCAAAACAAATCAACACACTAGTGTGATGGAAGTAGTGCGGTGATAGAGGAGGAACACACACGTGTCGGAGGTCGCGGGTTTGACGTCCCGCGCCGTGATAAACAATATAGTGTCTGCTGGTGGTGGCTCGCTAGCTAGTGAGGGCCTCCCATGAAAAAAAAAAATGCTATTTTTGGCTCTTTTTTTATTTTCTTTGCTGAGTGTACAGTCTACTTTTAAAACATCCAAATACAATTATTGTAACATATGTGTTAAGGTAGTTAAAGCAGTTTAAACAAGCTTATGAAACACATGAAAAACACATCTAAAACACTATCGAAAGTCATTGCAACTATACACAAACATTCGAATAAACACACATGCAACATATGTGTAGGACTTATGCAACATCTAGATAGACACAACTGCAACATGCATCTCGAAAACACAGATGAAACATACCACTTTGAAACATCTGAAACACTCAAAACATACGCTTGCAACATGCCTCTGAAACAATTCCATCAAATGCGACATGTGGAACATCCCTAGATCCACTTTTGCAACATTCATATTGTTCAATTGCAACATACCTCCCAAGAATTGCAATATAGGGGAGAGAGCCTAGCGCGTAGTGTGCCATGGGCACCAGATTTACAGGAACTAGGGGCATCTGGTGGGGCAGAATGTTTGAATTTATGTCTTATATGGGCTTAGCCTAATAAGAAAATCCAGAAATTCCTAATAAATCTCAAAGGTCCATTCATGAATATGGAAAGCAGGGAGTGGTGCAATCCTTCAGTACTACATTGCTAGTTGAAGGTGGAGAGGACCAACTTAAATATGGAAGTTATTCTCACCTTCTCAAGTCTAGTGTGAGAAGGAGAAATGGAACTCCACACACGCGCGCTTGCTCGCCTCGCCGGTGAAGGGCGCGGGCGCACGACCTGCGCGTGCATGGTCCGCCGAAATCTTGCTCCTCACCTTGCGGGTGTGTGGTCTCATTTACAGTTTTAGTTTTTGGTCTTTTGGTTTGCAGAGTTCTAAACGAACAGTCCTAATCGGTTTAGATCGCGAGTGTGCCACGAGGTCGGTTACCCGGACTATATAATTAGACCACCGGCCACGCTAAAACGCATCCAATTAATCGAAAGCTAGGTTTTGCCTCTTCTCGCTGCTACGCCGTCGTCGCCAATCTCTAGCCCGATCGTTAGCGTGCACCAGCGACTGGGCGAGCAGGTCCGTGGAACCGTCGTCTTTGCGATTCTATATCGGGGAAAAGGCGAATAAGGTTTTGGGAAGCGCTCTTCAACATCTTCCAGGAAGGACAAGTGGTGAACCGTCTCAACGTCGTCTTCATCGTCAACATCTTCGAAGCGCTTCTACCGCCGCTGATCGGCGACAACGACAGCGACCTAGAGAACCCTGGCCGCTTTGAAAACCTCTCCATCACGCTGACATCTACGAACAGTTGGTATTATTTCAGTAATCCAATCTTATTGTTAGTCATGCTCAATCTGTTCAATCTAACTGGTGTGCTAGTTATGCTTACACCTATGGCTATGATCATGCTACGCTTATTATGCTACATGATGCTGAATCATGCTATGATCTGTGATATAATTTTGAATCTTGCTAGATTGTTAAACAAGCTTAATCTAGTTACTCAATTCATCATGATTTATATTATGAAATTAATCTAAAAATTTACCTAATATTTTAACAGAGAACACCAGTGTGGGGAGAGGAAGGACACCATTGTGGGAGAGGGACACCCGGGGTGGTGCAAGGAGGCAGCCACCGAAGTTCGAGGTACATAGGGTAGGGGAAGCTGCCATGACTAGGCGAGAGGAGAGAGAGGGAAGCGGCAGGGGGAAACTTTTACAATAATTTTTGTTTGTGAAACCCCTTGCCTAGGCTGTGGTGAAACTTTTTGCAATTTTAACAAATTTTGGAGCAAATCTGGGGAGCTGACTCATTCTTTGTCTGGGAAAAAAAAACGTGCAGGAATAGAAATTTCAATTCATTCTCTTTCAGGTAAATAACTTCCAGGGAAAATATCTACATCTACAAAAATAAAATTAAAAAGATCAGGGGCATTTCAAGAATTAAACTCAAGAGTCACCTCTCGCATCCTCAGCAAGAATCATCATACGACTAGGGCCTTGTTTAGTTTCGATTTTGGCTCCAGATTCACTATGCAAAAAGAAGATTACCCATCACATTAAAATGTCGGCACATGCACGAGTACGAAATGTAGATGAAATCAAAAAAACTAATTGCATAGTTTAGTAGTACTCTACGAGATGAACGTTTTGAACCTAATTAGTCAATGTTTGGATAATTTTTTACCAAACACAAACGAAAGTGCTACAATGATGCTACAGTGCGTTTTGCCACCTTTGCACACCCAAGTTGGGGAATTAAACAAGGCCTAGACCAAATATCTGAATTGTTTCTACTCCCTTCGTTTCAAATTGAAGTTTATTTTGACTTTTCTAGATACATTGATTTTACTATGCACCTAGTTATACACTATGTCTAAATACATAATTAAATTAAAGTATCTAGAAAAGCTAAAGTGAACTAAAATTTCAAACAGAGGGAGTATTTGATTTATTTTGTTTACAACAATAAACCAGACGGCATCATAGCAACAGCAGTAAATGTAATTCAGTTATTCAAGGGGAAAAAACACAAGTAAATGTAATTTCACAGTTACACAAGCATACACCTAGCACGCTCCGCCTTCAAACAGCACAAAACACCCACACGTGAGCACTCAAGCTCTGGACCTCATCCGACATCCTTGTGGTCCAAAACCAAAGCCTCATCTTCAGGGAATTCAGGATAAGCCTGAGCTCTGAATTTGCATTGCCAAAAAAGGATTTCAGATTGGGGATTCCGAGAATTGAAATCGGGACCTTACGCTCCCTAAGCGTACATCTTACCGCTAGACTAAATCCCCAGCTGTGCCCTATGAATGCCTGCAGTGTTTGAGAAATGAAGAAAGACAGCAAATTCAGATGATTTGCTTTAATCCATTCGTCTCTGAAGCTCTGTTCTGCAGGTCCTATGAATGTATTATGTGTCACGGCAAAGTTATTTGCTATTAATTTGGTCAAATCAAATTGAATGCAAGACTGCAGTGTGAATCTGGAAAATGTGATAACAATTTTTTTTTAGTAATGGAAAATGTAATAACTGTAAAGGCCCTCTTCAGCTTCTGGTGGCATGTTCATTACCAGCACTCCAGCAGGACTGATGTGCCATGGCATATGAATTCTAGGTGGAAGTTGGATGTCCATGGATGTCCAATGGATACCCTCTAGTTCAAAAAAAATGAACTAGGAAGAGATGGTCCTCTACCAAAATTTGAATTTCTAAGTCATTTATCAAAATCCATGGATGTTCAAATTAGACTAGGAAGAGATGAATTTCTAAGACTTTGTGGCCCGCACATTATTGCAATTACTTTGAAAGTTGTAGGAGCATTTCTGATTAAGTATGCCTTGTGCAATTGTGGTCCACACTTTAATGTGTCACTATATGAATGTGGTCCATATATACTCCAGACTCTACATAATATATATATAATAACTTCTCATTTTGTGAAATTTATTGCAGACGCAATTTTCTCCTGTTGGCAATTGGAAGTTCACTCTTGCTTGTTCTGTGAGGAGAAAGAAACTATGCATCGCCCTTCTTTGTTTGTGGAGTAGAAGGTAGGATGCCCTCTAATTTTGCTAAAACTCAGTGACAAGTGGAATACACATAGATTTTCAGACTGAGAATAGATCACTAGCTAAACTCTGGAGTCTGGACAAACTTTTTCTAAAACTCTGAAGTGATAATTGATCACTATCTTAATCGTATTGTGCAAGTTTCTATTGCTGAATTCAACAGCATAAGCCAAACAAAGGTTTTCTGTAACCACTCAGAGTAGTATGTTGGGCTATCTGGAAAACAAAGGAATAAAGCTTGTTTGGAAAACAAGAAAATTCTTGATCCAACCCAAATTGTATGTTATGCATGTTCACTCATGAGCTATTGGGCAGGCTTAAATTTCGATGGCGACAAAGAAGCCCTGGTGGAAGGAATTAATCTGATGCTGAAGGTTGCAACAAAACTAGTCAAGAAGAAGATGAAGACAGAAGCCAAGATGCTACAGGATGGACAAGGAGGGAGCGGCTCAACCTGAAGACATGGAGCCGGGGTTGTCAGTAACCTGTTGATTTTGGGCTCTGTTGCTTTATGACTGGCAGTTGTCTCATGCTTGTAATTTCATTTGGATGCTAGTCCAGTGAGGCGGACTCTTCTCTGCCTCTTTAGATTTGAGTTGAGTAGCAATGTCGTAGTCTGTTTACTTTCCTTTTGCCTTATGTTCCGTGTAAAACTCTGTATTTCCGTTCTCTGTTAATGGAAATGGGGGATCCCCCTCGGAATGGGAGAGGCAGGAAGCCGAAGGGGGCGCCGGCACGGCAGGACGACGAGCGCTGTGCTCGTCGTACACCACACTTCGAGCACTCTTCTGTGGCTCTTCCCTCTCTTATGTGAGCACTGCAGGGAAGTTGCGACATCAGCTCGTGGGAGACGAAGTGCAGCAGATGGGAAGCCGAAGAGAGGGAGGAGAATAGGCTGCCGCGGAGGGGAACAGATCGACGCAGAAGAGAATTCGACCGGTCCGAGCGAACATTTAGTTGATGTAGGAGCAAACAGTAACGGAAGGAGAGGTTGATGTGTCATGCCTGCATGTGCAGAGAAATCCCCTAGTGGGGGTTTCCCATATAGGTGTAGTAGATTTGATCTAATTCTAATACTTTCTTTTCGTTGACAATCAATTCTTATCACTAAATCTGTATATGTTAACTTGAAATTAACAGTCAATCAAACATAGAAACAATTGATCTTCGATAAAGTTTGGACCAGCATCACTTTCTAGAAATTAACAATAAAAAATATAAAGAATTAATACAAGAACATTGATATATAGGAGTTGAGGAGATCATGGAGCAACCATGGCTAGCAGCTCCTCAAGAACATTAGGATAAATGCTTGTCAAATGCTCAAAACCATCAGTTGCCATTGCAGCCTTCAAATTGCTACCTAACTTGAGAAATTGGACGCATGCTTTCTTAAGGCCCTGGCAACCATGCTGCTCAGCCAATGCCAACGTAGTTGCCACAGTAGTCACGTTGATACGGCAGCAAAGGTTGTGCTCGCAGATTAACTTCAACCTCTCGAGGCCATATCTATCTGCAGCTACCAGTAAATGCTGCGGCATAACTGCAATAACTCCCTCGTCCATCTCAGGCACCCAGTCCGTGTAGATGAAGTCCAGCAAGAGTCTGAACACTCTAGGCTCCATGTCGTCAATCCATACGCAAGTTTCAGTCGTCTCCTTCATTGGGCCGTAGAGCTCCGCCATGAACACCGGCGACCGGGCAGCGAGGATGTACCTATGGGCGCGGAACGCGTCTGGCCTGCGACCTCGAAGGACACGTCCGACCCCTCTCCGTCCCAAAGGAGCTGGAGAATGTCCAAGCCCACGTCCGGCGGCGTCGTCGACGGCGAGCCCCGCCGTGACGTCATCTCGCTCCGCTGTGGTGCTGATGCTGGTGATCTCATTGGAGGCGATCATGATGTCGCACCGGAACCTGATGCAGTCGTCCCCTGAGGTATGATGAGCCCTCGAGCAGGCTGCTCCAGTAGTACAACCGACATGCCCATGCCGATGAGCCGTCGGCCTTCCACGTGTATACCTTGTTGCTTTTTGCCGAAATCATGCAACGTCATGGATTCCACGTCATGGTCGTGGTCGACCAGGCTGATCTTGAACCGTGCCGACACGTCCACGCCGGCAGCGTCCTGCTCGCGCATCAGGTAGAGCCGCTGTCCGGGTCTTCGCCGTTAGGGAAGTACTTCATGTACCAGAGGTGGCCGCCGACGGTGAACGGGCGAGTCGTGGACGAATTCGCCGGTGTCGGCGACTGCCTTGACGTTGGAGTATCCGTCGATCGTGAGCACGTGCCACCCGGACTCGCCGCGGGCGACGAGAGATGGCGCTCAGCTCGCCGGCAGGCGCAGAAGTGGTCGTCGGCTTGTTGCCGGCCAAACCGACAGCGGCGAACAGGCGTCCAAGCATGACGTCGGCGGTGAGAAAAGCTTTTGGCGAAAGCGAGACGTGGTGCAGTAACTTTTCGGTTCATCTAATCTAAAACAAAAGAAGAGGTTTCACAACTTTTCATGGAAGATCTACTTTACATCTTGAGGAGAACTTGGATCCGATTAGTTTCTTGCGTGTTATCGATCGAGTTGGACCTGGATATCGGCACGATGACACATATACCAGCGTCCGTGTCGCCACAAAATTCCACGCACGCACGTTGTCATCGAACCTAACCTCTCGCCGTCGTTCCCACTTCCCAGGTGATTCTGCGTATGGCGATCTCCTCCGCGTCTGCTGTCGGAAACGGCGGCATAGCTGCTGCAACTGGAGGCACATCGCCGGAGCAGAGCGCGTCATGCATCGTCGCCAAGGCGGTGGCGGGTCGCACACACTCAACATCGACGGCTTCTCGCGAGCAAGTCAATGATGTTCAAGTCCGCCACCTTCACCGTCGGCCCATACCTGGTGCACCGAACTCATCAGAGTAGGACCTCTTGCTAGTGGGGGTATAGTCATGCTTCCACGACACTGCTGCACCAACTGCACCGCCGTCGGAAAGGAGGTCTCGCATCGTGCAGCTTCAGCTTACTCGACCAGAACGGGCAGCCGTCCTACCGCAAGTCCGCCGGCGGCGTCTGCAAGTTCAGCGAAAACATGTCCACCGGCGTTTCACTCGTCATTGTCGACACCAAGTTCCTCGAGTCACGGGCGGCGACCTACCTGCCCGGCGACTGCCTCAAAGTCCGTCGCGACCTCAGCGTCTATATGGAGCCCGCTGCGAGGACCCGCGACTTGCCGTCGCTCCTGGTCGCCGTGCCGCCGCCCAACATAGGCCAGCAGCTAGGCCGCCTCCTCTCCAGCGGTGTCGGCGCCCGATCTCACGTTCGAGGTCACCGGCGGGGAGGCGTTCGCCGTGCACAGACACATACTGGCCGCCCAATCACCGGTCCTTCTCCAGGAAATTATTTCTGCTGCTGGTGTGATGGACATAAAAACAGAAGCAACAACAAGCTGTGGCTTAGAGATCCGTGGCATGGAAGCAGTAGTGGTCAAGGCCTTGCTCCACTACATCTACACCGACTTCGCTCCCGGAGATGGGCGACTTTGACATGATGATGGACATGGTGCAGCAATTGATCGCTGCGGCCAACAGATATAGTCTTGACAAGCTCAAGCTGATGTGCGAAGACATGCTTCGCCGCCATGTTGACGCAAGTAGAGTGGCGGGGACACTGGCACTTGCTGAAGAGTATAATTGTCATGGGCTTAAGAAGGCATGCTTCCAATTTCTAATGTCTGGTAGTAACCTGAAGGCTGCCATGGTGGCTCGCGGCTTTGAGCATTTGAGAAGCAGTTGCCCATCCGTTCTCCAAGAGCTGCTCGCCATGGTAAAAACGCCGCTGACCTGTGCAACTCTGAATCAGTTAAAATTTCTGGGACCACGATTGTTTTCTTCTTCAATCAGATGCATATCGTAGTCTAAATGTAACTGCATGGTTCAAGGTTTCAATAAAGCTAGTTGGTCGATGGATGTGTTAATATTAGGCATTTAGACCTCTTTGATATATATAGTTACTAAATAGCTAGCTAGATGAGACATATAAATAAGAAAAACTAAACGCTATAGTTGAGAGTTATGCGAGAAAGATGTTTTTAGGAGATCGAGCTAGAGTAGCTATTTATTAGTCTCTAGCTATTTTAGCGTCGCTAGATATTTGATCGCTCTCCTTTATAGCCAATTTAAGTGTTACTTTTTATTATTTTTATACCTTATCTAGCTAGCTACTTGCAAATTGTTGCTCACAGCCAACAAAATTTTTCCTAGACTAGCTATTTAGCTACCATTGGAGACGCCGTAAGTGGTTTGGGGATGAGGACCCCTGTAAAACACATACCTGACAAACTATGCATGTATCAGTTGAAAAAATTCAAGGTTTTTATAACCAGTTTGTTATTTACGTATATCTATAACCTTTGGATACAAAGATACCTTCTACAATTTAGGTGACTGGATTTTTTTGGTTCCTTACGTCATGTCGCAGATACAGCAACTGGAGCATCTGGAAAAATTCAAACATACTCTTGCAACTTGCCTGTGAAACAATTAAAACAAATACAGCATGTGCAACATCTATAGATCTACTTTTGCAACATATCATTCAATTGCAACATACCTATGAAACATACAATTACAACCTAGGGGGAGAGGGAGCTTGGCAAGAGGAACACCATGGGCACCAGATCTGCATGCATTGGGAGTTCCTGGTGGGGGACAACGCTGGTGCGGGGAGACGAGTGCCGCTAGCGTGGCGAGAGGAGCACCACCAGTGCGGGAGAGGAGGGACACTAGGGTGGTGGAAGTAGCCACCAAGGGTCAAGGAACATTGGTGACGGGAAGCTATGCTAGTCGCTCGTGACAGATCTGTGTGTCATGTGCTCAAACAGCATGCTGGATCTGCGTCTTGCCGGGGCAATGTATGTCGGGTTATAAACCGATGGTTGCGGTTGTCATTGCATCGATTGTCAAGGTGCCCGTTGTCGTGCTGATTGTCGCAGCAGTCGGCAGGGCATCGATCATCACTGCGGTCATCAGTGCAGCGGGTTTGTAGCTCAGGGCGATAGGAGTGCCCCACTTCATCGTAGAAATACCGATCAGCCTCATCTGCGCCAGCATAGGCCTTGTCTATGTCGAGCATCTCATTGATCATCCCTGGCCGCTTTTGGTCGAACTTCTTACGGAGGGAATCGTGGTTTCGGAGTCCTTTGGTGATGGCTGAGATAACTTTGCCGTTAGTGATTTCAAGGTCAGAGATCCTAGTTTCTGAGAAATGGCATATGAAACTTGCAAAACTGTGCAATTGCTCGCCTAGAGTTTCGCAAAGCTTGTCCAGATTGTACTTAGTACCAGGGCACCAGGCTGGTGGTAGTTAGCCATGTAGTTTTCGTTGAATGTCTTCCTGATGAGCTCATCCTAGGAGTCGTTGGAGCCCTCCATTAGACTGAGAAGCTACTAGTTTGTCGATGCGTTGATAACCACGGGGAGGTAGTCAACCATCACGTCTTCATTCCTACTGGCGGCGTATCCTTGTGGTCCAAAATCAAAGCCTCATCTTGAGGGGCATTCAGGATAAGCCACTAAGCCAGAGCTCTGAATTTGCACTGCCAAAAAGGACTACAGGATGCCGTTGGGGGGCGTGTGTGACCACCCGACATAACTATCCGGTTCCTGCACAAGCAAGACAAAATATTAGTAAAGAGAAAATATTTCAAATTTAAAATTGGTGATAACATCGGGACAAAATATCAAGAGTTACTTACACTTGCCCATCGGGGCAAAGCACTGCCTTGTGCTGGTGGTGGGGAACCGGAGGGAGGCTCGCGGGACCTCGCAAGTACACACGGGAAGTGGTGGACCCACCCTCGTCCCCTCGTCCTCGTCCTCGTCCCCGTCCCGTCGTAGCCCTCTCCTCGTCCTCGTCCCCCGTCCTCAGCCTCGTCGGTGCTCGGCGGGACCTCCTCCGCCACCAACTCCTACGTGGGACCTCCTCCGCCACCAACTCACGCTCGAGTCCGTGAAGTCGCCGCCGACGCCCCCTTGCCCTTGCCCTTGGCCACGCGGGGCCTCCTAGTACTCCTCCTGCTGGGTCCCCCGTGCCCGTCCTATCCTGCTCGCCACCCTTGTAAAAGGAGGACACGGGCCTCCTCGACCTTGAGGCACGGCTGGGTCACCATCTTCTTTTGATCACCTGCAATTTAACAAAATGTCAACTCATCAGTGAAATCATTAGAGAAATCATTAGAGAATGGTAAAAATTAAAACTATCAACATTGTGCAAATCAACGAAGAACGTAGTATTACATGGTATTATCTGGATCATATGTCTCGTCGTCACTATCAACATTGTCCAAATAATCAAAACTATCCGGAGGAGGATTGTTGTCTTCAGCGTCGTTCCCTAATCGTAATCGCTCAAGCATTTGTAAGTCTCTCTCATTTGTGACCTCATCTCCAGCGTCGTCATCGTCCGTAGGTATTTCATTGTCTACTTCCATTTCGAACGCGTCAGGTAACTCTATCACAAATCTCCCTGGTAGCCCATCTTCTTGAAAGAACTCTCCATCATATGTGTTTGGGTCGATCCGGTTGTAATCTTCATCGATTAGCACGGGTAGTTTACCGTGTGGCGCTACCTTATGCACAATATCCCAACCACGAAGACACGTTTTGGTTTGGCAAGCATATGGCAAGTAATAAACTTGCACGGCCTGTTGAGCCACAATGTAGACATCGGTTCCTGAATACACGTAATCCCGTCGAACTTCGACTAATCCAATGTTTGGGGTCCGTCGAACACCTTCACGACCAGGGTCAAACCAATGACATTTGAATATGACAGGTTTAAGTTGCTTAGGGCCGTAGAACGAAAGTTCATATATTTCTTCAAGTCTGCCGTAGTAGTCATGGTCATCATTCTTTGGGCACAAACACTCCACTATTTGTGGTTTTCCGATTGGGCCGGCTCCGTTAAGTAGCTTGTCGTGTGAAAACGATAACCGTTCACATCATAACCCTTAAAGGACCTAACCCTTTTTTCACAACCGATTGCAACTTGTCTCAACTCGGCACACATAGAGGGATCAGTTTGGGCCTATAAGGTCAACCAGGATAGATCGTCATATTATTGAAAACGTACGATGAACTAGAAATGTCAAGATAAATAGAGTTGGAATGGACACTACCTTTCTTTTGAACCACGAAATAAAATCAGGGCTTCCTGCCGCACCACTCGTGAAAAAAAAGGTATCTTCTTCTTGCGGGTAGGATCCCTCGATTCATGCCAGGATTGTCGAATGAATTCCCTATACCAACGAGACAAGGGGGTTGGTACAAATGAAAAGTGACAGCTTATTGAAACTAGTTATTTGAGGGCTTACTGTCTGTACGATTGAGTCTCGTCAAGGTTGGTCAAAATGTATATCATGATCTTTCGCCACTCTTCCATGTTCAGTTGCTTAGTGTTCCAACCACTTGCGGTACCGAGTTGGCCTCGGAAAAGGCTGAGGGTCGATTCATTTTCGCCGGCATTGTATCGAGGTAGTGGATTGTGCACGCCGGGTAGCTTCTCGGTATATAGTATTTTACGTGTGAAGTTTGACACCTCCTCCACAAGATATTCTGTGCAATGGAAGCCTCGGGTCCGGCTTTATTTCTACATTTTTTGCGTACGGTCTTCAGAACTCTCTCGACTGGATACATCCAACAGAACTGCTGTGGCCCCCCCCATACGAGCCTCATACGGGAGGTGCACAATCTAATGCTGCATCGGCACAAAGAAACCAGGTGGAAAGACCTTCTCCAACTTACAGAGCAGCACAGGTGCCGTTTTTTCCAAACCTTTGATGACATCGGCAGATAGCTCCTTTGCAGAAAGCTAGCGAAAGAAATAGCTCAACTCTGCCAGCAATAGCCATACATGCTCAGGGACATAGCCTCGGACCATCGCCGGAAGAAGCCGCTGAATCCATACATGGAAGTCATGACTCTTCATCCCGTTGACTCTAAGAGTAGTTAGGTTCACTCCCCTCCTCAGATTCGCTGCATACCCATCTGGGAACATTAGTGCCTTCATCCATTGAAGCACTTCCCTCCTTTGTGGGATGGTCAACATGTAATCGGCCTTAGGCCTAGTCCATCTCTTTCCACCTACGGGAGGCCTCATTTCTTGGCTTGGCCTATCGCATAACGTTGCCATGTCCACTCTAGCCTTAGGGTTGTCCTTAGACTTGTCAGTGTCCATGATTGTTCCAAATAGTCCCTCGGCGATATTCTTTTCGGTGTGCATGTAGTCAATGTAATGAGGTACAAGAAGGTCATCTACATATGGGAGCCTCGTCAGGCCCGACTTATGAGTCCACATATGCTCCTCACAATATCCCTGAAAACCACCTTGAGGATTGGCCACAAGAGCTTCTATCTGAGCATGAACCTCAGCAGATGTCGACATGTGCGGGGGAGGATCTAGTACTTTGACACCTTTTGTAAAGTTCTTGATGTCTTGTCGAAATGCGTGGTCAAGAGGGAGGAATTGATGATGTAAGTCGAACGACGAATACTTGCCCCCCTTCTGCAACCAGTGGAACCTTGCAGCTGTCTTGCATACTGGACATGGGAACTTCCCGTGTACACACCAAGCGCTAAATAAACCGTATGCCACGAAGTCATGGATGGATTACTAGTACCACACATACATTTTGAAGCTTTTTTTTTGTAGCCCGGTCGTATGTCCATACGCCATCATTCCAAGCACTTATCAATTCATCCCAAATAGGATCCATGTACACGCCCATATTATTCCCCGGATGACCCGGAATGATCAACGAACAGAATACATTTTGTCGTTGAAAGGCGATACCAGGGGGGAGATTAAGGGGGATAACAAACACGGGCCAACATGTGTATGGGTCAGCCATCATCCCGTAAGGATTGAACCCATCGGTTGCTATCGCAACACGTACGTTACGAGACTCTCTGGCTTTGTCAGGATGTTTCTCATCGAAGTAGCGCCAAGCTTCACCATCGGATGGATGTACCATCTTGTCAGGATGGTATCTTTTGCCCTGTTTGTGCCATGTCATCTGCTTCGCTGTTTCCTCAGTCATGAATAGTCATTGGATCCTCGGTATGAACGGAAGGTACCGTAGGATTTTCTCGGCGATGTTAAGCTGCTTCTTCTGACCATTACCGCAGTCTACCTCCATAAACCTAGAGGATTTACACTTTGGGCAGTGCGTTGCATCCGCGTGTTCATTCCTAAAAAGGACACACCCCTTCGGGCAAACATGTATCTGCTCGTAAGGCATCTTAAGTGATTTGAGCACTTTCTCGGCCGCGTGTTGGTTAACAGGCAGATTGTGGGGCTTCGGAAGCATGCTGGCAAACACAGTCAACATCTTATCAAAACCTTCTCGACTCATGTTTAGGTCGGACTTCAACCCCATTAAGCGTCCAACGGCATCCAGCTGAGAAACCTCAAAGTGCTCGTGGAGGGGCTTAGTTGCCGACTCCATCATCTTGTAGAACTCCTGTGCATCTTCCATCATCCCCTCCCTTTCATGAGAGTCGAAACATGCTTCGTAGACATCGTCTACCATGTCTGCTACCCCAGCATCAGCATCAAAAGATTCGAGACGTGGTCTCACCACCTCCTCTCTGATACGTCCACTTTCACCATGGTATCTCCACACGGTATATCCCGGTGTAAATCCATTAAGCAGAAGATGTCTACCCATATTGACCTTGTCTTTCCTTCTCCTATTTTGACATTTGGTGCAGGGACACAGCAGTAGAACAAATGCTGGAGAGTTGCCAAATGCACGCTCCAAGAATTCATTGGTCTTGTGCTGCCACTCATCATCAAAATCCCATCTGCTTCTACGACCGTCGTACATCCACTTACGGTCATCCATCCTTTAGCATAGGTAGTCACACAATGACATATCCACTTAAGGTAATCTATGACCATAAAGGTCGTAGTCCTACTGTCTAATAGGTGAGGATAGGTCCTAATCCCACCCGCGGATGCGTAGATGAGATTAATTTCCATTTCCGCTCCTATACAAGACAGAATTTCGACAGCACCTCCCCGCTGTTCTCCTGATACACGTCCCGCTAGGGAGAGTGTGTATCCAGAGAACAACAGGGGGTGATGCCGAAATTCTATCTTGTATAGGAGCGGAACATGGAAAGTAATCTCATCTACGCATCCGCGGGCTGTCCAAAAAACGTGGACAATCCGAAACAGATACAGTGAAGCTGTATCTGTTTCAGACGGGAGACGCCTAACTAGGTTACGCAATCTATGACCATGAGAGGGGTTATTCATACCTCGGGTCACAGTGGCGAGGCAAAGCAGGGCACACCCGGTACTCCGGCTCGACTCCGACGGGACTCTCTGCACCAAAAAAGAAAACATAAAGGGGCTTAGTTCAGAATTTTGGCAGAACCTCCCCTGCACGGTGAGGCATCTAAACCTGCAATAAAGGCACGAAGGCCGACAACCACATACGCATTCGCATTGAAATCAACATGTCATTTCACCGATCACATCCACATACTACATGTCATAAAGTGTAACGCACGAAGCCTCACCTTGCTTGAGCGGCGGACACATGAAAACAGCGACGGATGGGCAGCTCCTCTTTCCTCCTCCTCCTCCTCCTCCTCTTCCTCCTTGTTGATGCTCACTAACTCATATTTTTATGCATCAACAATTCATGGAAAAGGACTAAAATATAATTAGATAACCTTATTAGGGGTTTCTACTAATGATTTCCATGAGTTTTGGTAAAGTTGTGATTTGCAGGGACTTAACAGAAAAACAGCAGAAATGACGTGTCACACGACCGACGTAACGCAACGCAATCCAACTCCAAAACAAGTCTAGAAGGCTCCGGATTACTCCCGACGTAAACCAAACTTGACACCGAAGAAAACATCATCTAGAAGACTCCAGAAGCTACGACACACGACGGGACCCAGAGGGGAACCCCCTCTGGGCCGATCGGCCCAATAATGGGGCCGATCGGCCTCCCTTGGCGGCCACGCAAGCCCTGTCTCCGGAACCTTCCTCCACCGCCTCTAAGACGCAATCTAAACCGGTTGTTTGATGTCGGTTTGATCCGAGGGCGTCGGTAGAAGCACGAGATGAATCGAAGATTAGTACCACATTGCCTGCTGAAGCTGAAGAGACATAAGAAGACCCATATATATAGACCCCTAGACCCCCCTGTCTCAATCAATCTGATCTGAAGCCTCAAGTCATCATCAAGAAGGAGATCAAGAAGAAGCCAAGACAGGAGTAGAAGAGGAGACACCAAGAGATAGGATAGCTAATTCATAGCTCTAATCTAGAGCCTAGTTTAGATAGAAAGTCGAGTTTAGAGAAGAGAGAGCATCCGCTCCCTGTTACGGATCTGTAAAGTTACACTATGGATCAATATTATTATTGTTCTCATACACCTTTGTGCTATTTCATTACTATGTATGCAATTAGTCTACTTATACTTTATTCTAGTCATAGCATATTTGATATGATCATTATTCATGATAATTCAAAGCACTTATTCGTAGAGCTCCTAGTATATTACACGTGTGTGCTAGGTAGTAGAGAGTATGTAAGCATGGTGCTTAGATATAATTTACTTGCGGATTCACCTTATATGCCGGGTCGTGTGGTAGATCGTAGTGGTGACAAACACTATTGAGTCCTTTGCAATCCATCCCCGTATATAAGACTAGTCGATAATGGTTCTTGGGATTATCTTGTTTTTCGCTCCTGATTTTCTTAAGTAATCTTCGGGGTGCACATTCTTATTTATGGTTTTGATATATATATGATCTTATGCTATGCCTGTCTAAACATTTTGTAGATTCTTTGTATGCTACCTAAGAACTGTCCCTTTGTCATAAATCCAATCCTAATCTTACTAGGAATTAATCTTATGCTATGCTCACCACGCACACCTCTACCCGCCTCATATACCTTATTATTATTATTGGCTCACCTTGTTTAAGTATATGCTAAATACTACAAAATCTCATTAGTCTTCTATCACTATCTTCAATCAAATGAATTGTTTGTCATGTCTTCCTTGTGGATTCGATATTTAAAACCCCTCCCGGGTGAAATGCTCACTTTGGACATCCGTGCGCTTGCGGATCTATAATTATTTCTCTGTAAGCATAACAAATACCAACAAGCATTTAACGGCGCGTTCTTGGGAAGATTTTGATAGCTATTCTTTTTGATTATTGATAGATGAATACTAAGTGTGGATTTTGCTACTTAGCATCCCCTGCTTAAAACAGATTTTACCCGTTTATTGTCTTTTTCTATCTTATTCACGGGGGTATTAACAGGTTTGATTGTGATTCACTACACATTGATCATCTGAATCAAGTCAACCCAAGAAGCTACACCAAGTTCCCGAAGCCATGCACGAAAAAGACGTTGCGAGAGTTCTCTCGCTCCAAACATCAAGAACATTCGCCTTTGGACCTACACTTCCAATCAATCATGAGTTTGAGCTCAAGGCAAGCCTCATCAACATGGTGCAAAGCTAACCCGTTTGAAGGAAAGACACATGAAGATGCAAGCACTCATCTCCGGACTTTCATGGAGATAGGCGCCACCATCAACATCAAGGACATTCCCAAGGACACGATCCTGCTCCGCTTATTCCCTTTCTCCTTATTGGGAAGAGCGAGGCAATGGTTCTACTCAATGAACAAAAGATAAACACATGGGAGAAATGTTCTACCTTATTCCTAGCAAAGTATTTCCCCCACGTGCAAAACCAATGCCTTACGTGGAAAAATTGCCAACTTTCGGCCAGCGAGAAGGGAGAATCTATTCGAGGCATGGGAACGTTTGCAAGAATACATATCGATTGTCCTCACCATGGAATGGAGGAATGGATGTTCTTACAAGGATTCTACCATGGACTAAATCGAAAACCAAGAGAGCATCTAGACGCCACCTTTGGAGGATCATTCTTATCACTCACACCGGGGAAAGCCGACATACTTATGTGCAAGATATCGAAAAATCAAGGCTTTGGACCCGAAGAACACCCAATACCGTCATCAAAGTGAAGAAGTACAAGAAGAACAAGAAGAACTCAAGGCAGTATCAATCGGGATGGACGTGCTACTAAATTGGCTTGAGGAGCGAGCCAACTACAAGAAGGATCGACAAGCTTTACAAGACTCCATGAACGCTTCAAGAAGTTCAAGCTTGGTGGTCCACAAGTCAGCACCAACCCAAAGAGAAGACCACGCAACCACGGCCCGACTTACGCAGGTAAGTATTCGGGTAATAACTTTAATTCGGGTAATAAATTCAAGCAACCTTCTTTACGAGAATTAATTGAAGAGCAAGTTAAAATTAATGATAGTTTCTCTAAAAGGTTAGTTGCTAATGATAAAATTCTAGAAGATATAAATGCTAAAATGGATAATTTTTCTGCTATGATAAAAGAACAAGTTGCTTTTAATATTAAACTAGAATCAAAATTATCAAAATTGTCTGCTGCTATGCCTGTTGCCACTAATCATGAGCAGGTACATAACATTCGAACGAGAGGTGGTAAGCAAACCACCGATCCACCATATCCGACGGGCGCGAAAGACCTTCGGCTAGGAAACCTACGGCACTTTTGCAGCCCCCGCACCACCCGTAGTACCCCGGCCAACATTCCGAAAGATAAGGACGACGACGTAGAAGAAGTTGTGCGCCAAGAACCCACAGGACAAGACTTTCACGACACCAACTTCCTACCATATCCAAGAAGAATCGAAAGACCTCAAATTGATGATCAATTCGGCAAATTCGTAGAGGTAATCCAAAAGCTTTATGTCAATATACCTCTACCGGATGCCATGCGGGTCCCGACATACGCCAAGTACATAAGAGATATCCCGAACAAGAAGAGACCGTTGCCAACCACGAGATCATCAAGTTAACAGAAGAGTGTAGTGCGGCAATCCTAAACACATTACCCATCAAGAAAAAGGATCCGAGGATGCCCCACTATAGAGTGCTCAATCGGAGATCAATATTTCAACAATGCACTCGTGATCTTGGAGCAAGTGTCGCAGTGATGCCCAAGGTTGTCTTCGACAAGCTCAAGCACCCTACCTTGGTTCCAACATCAATGTGTCTACAATTAGCGAGATCAATCGGGTTCGTTACCCCGTCGGGGAATCGCCGAATGTTCCAAAGAGGATCCGGGAGTTCTTTACGCGCGATTGACTTTGTTGTACCGGACATGCACCCGCACTCGAGGGTCTCACTAATTCTCGGACGACCATTCCCTAAGCACCGCCAACGCTCACATCAACGCGTCGGTATTTGGAGAGATCACATTTGAGATCAACGGAAAGGAAGAGAAGTTCGCCTTCAAACCCAGGACCAGAACTTCGCCACCAATGCGAACATGATCGATCAAGAGAAAACGATGCGAGACGAACCATCCTCTCTCGATGGAGGATGCACAAGAGGACTAGAAGATTGGAAGGTCCCCGTTCGAGGACCTTAACTACGGACCCTCGCCGTCGGGGTAACTCGGTAAAAATCCAAAAATATTTTATTCCTTGCATTTATTTTCTCGCAATTTAAATTCTGTACTTTTACATTCACCTTAAAAAAGAAAAATTTACGCCCCATGATTAATAATTTTTATGGAGTGGAAACCCGTATAATTACTTTTCTTTTCTGGTGGCATAAAAATAATTTTACTTTTTAATGCTTTATTTATTTTTATTCAGAAAATACAAAAATAATACATCCTTACAAGTGGGACCTACATGTCATAGGGACAAAACATCAAATCACCACTTTTTTTATTCCCTTTTCTCCTCCTCCATCCATTTTCCACCAGCAGCACTCCACTTGACCAAACAAATACTATTCTAGCGTGGAATTTCAGCAAAGTTTAGATGGTGGAGAAGGCACCCGAGTGGGACCCACTTGGGGGCCGACCGCCCCACTATCGGCCGGACGGCCTCCCCTCCTTGCACTATAAAAGGGCAGCCAGCCCATTGCCATTCTCATCCCAAGCAACACAGATTTCTGGTTTTCAAGGAGAAGTAGAGCTCGAGCAGAAATAGGAGAAGGAGAGAAATAGAGGAGAAAAGAATAGAAAACTAGGAAGAAGGAAGAATCTTCGGAGATAATCCTCCTTTCCAGCCAAAAACCCTCTAGCCAATCTTCTTCCCCTAAATACCAACCATGCTTGGAAGGATTCTCAGATCCCGCTCCCGGGCTAGTTCCGCAAGCAATGAGCACCGACACACAAGCGACGCCATCGCCAACCGCTTCTCCATCATCAATGGCCTCACCTAGCCAAGGTAAAACTCTAACCTTGGACGTACACCTTCATTTACGAGTAGGAGAGGAGAGAAGTCGGTATGAAAAATTGAAAAATAGAGATTTTGTATTAACTCCTATGCTAGATAACGAATTTATGGACCATATAGGGATTTTACCGGAGTTTACTTTTATTTTTCAGTTATTAGGCTGGTCATCTTTTTACGACACTTCTGAAAGGGGGTGCCGACTTCTTACTCTAGAGTTTCTGAGCACTTTAAATTATACTGAGGATGGGAACGGGTAACCTTCCGGTTATTCCGTCAACCATACACCATGACACTGAAACAAGCGAGCCTTTGCATTAGGCCGCATCAAGCTGCCCAATAGACGTAACCTCTATCTTGAGTGACTTTAACAGGGGGAGATTTTACGGCAAGAAATCTCTGGAAAGGGCATGTTTCACCGGCCACGCACTAATGACATCCACCTCCCAACTTTGAGATTTCTCGCATAAATGGATGGCCCTTACCATCTTCCCACGAAAAAGACAACATCACCGTAAGAACATCGAGCTGGCACTTATGTATGCGCCGTTACAAGAACACCCGTCTGCGGATTAAACCGTTAGTAGAACATCGGCTATCGCTTCCCAACTTAGTTGGGGACATAAGTACACTTCTCTAATCACACGAATAGCCGCTGATCTCGGCTGCTAGGTGATGACACCACCATCACTTACATAACCACTCCACGGGAGATCATAGGGTATGATTACTTCCGGCGGGGGCATTTGGGTAAGAAAGGATCAAGAGCAATACTACTACCTTCATAATAATGACGCAATCCCGCTTCCTAACCCGGGATTGGGCATATATCTTTAATGCACTCTTTTCTTGATAAATACGCAGGCACAGCCGGTCCATCGTCGGCCGTCGGCGTCAACGAGCTTCAACATCCCATTACGGAAGAGTCGACCAAACCCGGGAGGGTGCAAAGATACCCCGGCGTCACGAGGGCTTCGTGCCACACTATCCACGCCGCGCCTACCCAGGAGGACCGCTACCCACACATGAAATGCCAGAAGGTAGTAATGCAGCATTTATGCCGGCCCGCCACTCTTTTGCAGGATATGAGTACCGTGATCCAAAGAATATTCCGCCGGGGGTGTGCACAACAACATGCGCACCTTAATCAACACTCAGAACGCCCACTCCGACCTCCTTTACAATCAACAAGAGTGGATGCAACGAAGGGGAACATAGCTGGACGACATCCAAGACACGGTGGAGACTAATACTGAACAACTGGAAAGGCTCTTCGACTATCTGAGGCATGGGTAAGTACAATAAGCAGCTTGGGGGAGTGGTCCCCGTTAAAAACCACAGCTGAGGGGAAACCCTGTTCAACACCAACCAACCAATCAACCGTCAGACCCTTGGGGAAGAGTGCCCCCGAGGTAATTACCGTCGACCACCCTTGGGGAAGGAGTGCCCCCGAGGTAAGTATCTATCTATCTATCTATTTAATTATTTTTAGGCTATATTTATATTTAGGTTTGTTTAGCTAGCTAGTATAAATAAAGTTTAGTTTTTGATATATATATATATAGGTTTGCCGAATAAAAAAAAAATGATGAGAACAATAATAAAAAGAGTGATGAATTATGCTATAAGAACATGATAGATGTTGCTCCTCCGTGATAAATGCCTAGTTTACCATCTTTACTCTCCCGAACATGGATATAATTGTTTAGATTCTAAAACATGCTTTGAGCTTGAGTTACGTGGGAGTATGATCTTAGATTTCAAGTCTAGGCAATTGACTGATATGATATGATAAAAGTTGAGCTACTATCTATCTTGTTCATACGTGACACTTAAATTACGGAGTATTAATCTTTGAAAATTCTAAAAATGATGAGTTTCTGTATGACATAAGCCCGATAAAATAAAATAAATGCCTTGTTGAAAATATGCTAAAATTGCTTCTGTTATATATCTCTCTATGTTTTCAAGAGACTTGGGCATGACAAGTAAAAATAAAAAAAAAAAAATATATATATATATATGAGAAAAAAGTGAGACGAGAAAAAGAGGGAGAGAAATGAACAAGTGTTCTACTAGGCGAGAAGGGCCTACCTCCCTAATAAAAGAGATGAAAAATGGACAAGTGTTCAGGGCAGTAGAGCCCACATCTCGAAAAAAAAAAAGAAAAGGAGAGAGAAGAAAGTGACAAAAGTCAATACGAGCGAGAAGAGCTCACCTCTCCAAACAAGTTGTCGTGTAACCCAAGGTTCTTTTAAATTTATTGCCATAAAGAGAGATATATTCAGAAACAAAAAGAGGCAAAAGAAAAAGGCTAAGAAATTAAATGTTTACTCTTACCGTCGTCATACAGGGAACACTCTTTGCTTTCACCTTGAAAAATCTTACGTAAAACTCGAGTTATAGTGAAACCACGAACTTGAGACATGGTGTTTGACTTAATTGTTCTATCTTTCAATAGTCCAAGACTCATGTATGATGAAAACCCCATGCTCTCAAGTAGATATAAGCAAGTTTATGATTCTGAATTTTTCATCCTACCTTGGTTGAGAATTGATTTGGTAACACACCGCGAGTCTTGCTAGGGACTAGCAAGAGGTAAGCTTGGGGAGTTTGTTGATGCTCACTAACTCATATTTTTATGCATCAACAATTCATGGAAAAGGACTAAAATATAATTAGATAACCTTATTAGGGGTTTCTACTAATGATTTCCATGAGTTTTGGTAAAGTTGTGATTTGCGGGGACTTAACAGAAAAAGCAAAGAAAATGACGTGTCACACGACCGACGTAACATAAACGCAATCCAACTCCAAAACAAGTCTAGAAGGCTCCGGATTACTCCCGCGTAAACCAAACTTGACAATCAAGAAAACATCATCTAGAAGACTCCGGAAGCTATGACACACGACGGGACCCGGAGGGGACCCCCTGCAGGCCGATCGGCTAATAATGGGGCGTCGGCCTCCCCTTGGCGACCACGCAAAGCCCTGTCTCCGGAACCTTCCTCCACCGCCTCTAAGGCGCTTAATCTAAACCGGTTGTTTGATGTCGGTTTGATCCGAGGGCGTCGGTAGAAGCACGAGATGAATCGAAGATTAGTACCACATTACTGTGAAGGGGTGAAGAGACATAAGAAGACCCATATATATAGACCCCTAGACCCCCCATCTCAATCAATCGTGACCAAGCCTCAAGTCATCATCAAGAAGGAGATCAAGAAGAAGCCAAGACAGGGAGTAGAAGAGGAGACACCAAGAGATAGGATAGCTAATTCATAGCTCTAATCTAGAGCCTAGTTTAGATAGAAAGTCGAGTTTAGAGAAGAGAGCATCTGCTCCGGTTACGGATCTGTAAGTTACACTATGGATCAATATTATTATTGTTCTTATACACCTTTGTGCTATTTCATTACTATGTATGCAATTAGTCTACTTATACTTTATTCTAGTCATAGCATATTTGATATGATCATTATTCATGATAATTCAAAGCACTTATTCAGAGAGCTCCTAGTATATTACACGTGTGTGCTAGGTAGTAGAGAGTATGTAAGCATGGTGCTTAGATATAATTTACTTGCGGATTCACCTTATATGCCGGGTCGTGTGGTAGATCGTAGTGGTGACAAAGACACTATTGAGTCCTTTGCAATCCATCCCGTATATAAGACTAGTCGATAATGGTTCTTGGGATTATCTTGTTTTTAGTTCTGATTTTCTTAAGTAATCTTCGGTGCACATTCTTATTTATGGTTTTGATATATATATGATCTTATGCTATGCCTGTCTAAACATTTTGTAGATTCTTTGTATGCTACCTAAGAACTGTCCCTTTGTCATAAATCCAATCCTAATCTTACTAGGAATTAATCTTATGCTATGCTCACCACGTGCACCTCTACATCTCTCATATACCTTATTATTATTATTATTATTATTATTATTGGCTCACCTTGTTTAAGTATATGCTAAATACTACAAAATCTCATTAGTCTTCTATCACTATCTTCAATCAAATGAATTGTTTGTCATGTCTTCCTTGTGGATTCGATATTTAAAACCCTCCCCGGGTGAAATGCTCCTTTGGACATCCGTGCGCTTGCGAGGATCTATAATTATTTCTCTGTAAGCATAACAAATACCAACACTCCTCCTCCTACCTCGTTCCTCCTCCTTCTCTTTCCACCTTCTTCCTCCTCCTCCTACCTCCTTCCTCCTCCTTCTCTTTCCACCTTCTTCCTCCTCCTCCTACCTCCTTCCTCCTCCTTCTCTTTCCACCTTCTTCCTCCGCCTCCTACCTCCTTCCTCCTCCTTCAATGGCAGCCGGGCCGGCGGTGGCGGTGTAGCTTCTGGCCGCCCAAGGTGGGGAGGGGCGGCGGTCCTCGCGGAGCGGTGGTGCGTGGCCGGCCAGGTGGGGAGGGGGCCGGCGGTTGTAGCCGGCGTGAGGTGGGGGCCGGTGGCGGAGTCGGGCGGGCGGGCGGGAGGGCGGGCGGGCGTGTGGCGTGGGGTGGGGACGCAGCCGGCCCGGGCGGGCGTGGCGGGGGTGGAGGCCGGTGTGGGGCGGGCGGGCGTGGTGCGGGGGTGGAGGCCGGGGTGTGCGGCGGCGGATGGGGAGTGTTGGGGAGGGACAACGGCGGATGAGAGAGAGGAGAGAGTGAGGGAGAGTGTGGGGGGCGGTGTGGGGCGGGCTGCGGGGGAGGGGACCAGGGCGGTGGCGGATGGGGAGAGTTGGGGAGAGAGTGAGGAGAGTGAGACAGAGGAGAGAGTGAGGGAGAGTGTGGGTGCGGTCGGGGATAGGGTTGCCCCTGGTTAGGGCCTTTACCGGGGTCCAAAATATGGGTTCTCGGTAAACTTTAGTATTTTATTTTTAAAAACCTATTTCAACTCTACCGAGAGTCAATACAACCCTCGGTAGATAATGGTCATTTCACCGAGAGCTCTAAGGACAGGTGCTCGGTAAAATATCTTTACCGGAGAGCTTTGGCATAGCCCTCGGCAAATTTTCATCTTTTTTTTGGAATTTTTGGACCAAATTTTTTCTGTGTGCTTCCAACATTGCCTCATAGGCGGTGTCCAAATATGAGATTTTTTCATAACTCTTTACTATATATTTTGATTTAATTTCTTTTAATTGAATTTTCTTTTAAAAAGTCAAATTTGAAGGGAAGGCATTCTAATAGAAGGGAGACATGAAAGGAAAAATGATATTCAGATTAAGTGAGTGAAATGTGAGGCCTCGTGCAGGGATAGACCGAAAAGTTTGAACATCTGGTTCACGGAACATGACCATCGACTAGCGGGTGTTCCGTTTATAAATTTAAAAAAATTCAAACAAAATCGAAAAATTATGAAACTTGTCGAGATGTCATGACATGATATGTCAATACTGTGGAAAAAATTTTGAAAAGGTTTCGAGCATGTTGCCTCGTATGATTCTTTGAAACCGTCGACATATGCCACACATATCCTATATCACATGAGGTATATGGGAAACGTATTAGCCAACGTTAACGAAACCTTTTTAAATTTTTTTTCACAGTCTTCACATATCATGTCATGACGTGTCGACAAGTTTCATGATTTTTGAATTCGTTTGAATTTTTATAATTTATAAACGGAACACCCGCTAGTCGATGGTCATGTTCCGTGAAACGGATGTTCAAACTTTTGGTCTATCCCAGCATCAGGCCTCACATTTCATTCACGAATCTGAATATCATTTTTTTTCTTTCATGTCTCCCCTATATTAGAATGCCTTCCAGTTCAAATTTGGCTTTTAAAAAGAAAATTCAATTAAAAAGAAATTAAATCAAAATATATAGTAAAGAGTTATGAAAAATCTCAAATTTGGACAATCGTATATGAGGGAATGTTGGAAGCACACACAAAAATTTGGACCAAAAATTCCAAAAAAAATGAAAAATTTACCGAGGGTCGGTTGCAATGCTGCTCGGTAAACATAGTTTACCGAAAGCAAATTTGTCGAACAGCTCTCGGTGAAAGGTTTTACCGAGGACCCTGAAAGGGTGCGGCTCGTAAAAAGACCTGAATTTAATCCTTTTCAAATCGCCGTATTTGAGCCGAATTTTACTGAAATTTAAAAGTGTTTACCGGCGCCCGACTCATCCGCTCGGTAACGGCCTAAACGAGGGAACCCTATCTTCTTCCCTCCCTCACTCTCACTCTCTCACTCACTCGCTCACTCTCTCTCTCTCACTTTCGATCACGGGGCGCCCCCAGCGCCCGGCGCCCACCCTCGCCCGCCGCGCCCGCGCATCCAACTACGCCGGGCCTGCCATCCTCGGCAGCGCCGCTACACACCGTCCTCGACAGCGCCGCTTCGCCGTTTCGTCCCCGCCGCACCGCCATCGCCCGTCCACAGCTCCGCCACCGTCGCGGCGGCGTCCAGGCCCTACACTGCCGTGGTATATATTATATAGTTATGATTTGTTTTTTAATAATATTTGTTGTGGTACATAAGCCTATGGTCATATTTGTACTTAACTGACTAAAATAAATGAAACTAATTTGTATAACATTTTGTTAGATGGATAGACGTAATCTTCCACTGCGGAAGTTATAAGTTTCAATGGACACATAACGAGCAGCGGATTTGACCCTGATATCCGCTCTCTGCCCACCATAAGGCCTGGGCTTCTAGTAATAGTAAGTTTATTTGAATAACTATAGTTGTATATTATAGTTTAGAAGTTGTATTTATATATAACCATCTATATGATTTTTAAATGTTTTGCAGCCAATTGACCATGTCGCTTGGCTTAGACAAACTCTCGCGTACTTTGGGGTTCACGAAGTGGTCGTCCAGCACCAACATGATCATGAGAGTCGATTAGGTCCACGGATCCAATGTCGAATTAGCTTTTCCATCGCCCCTAGGGCGAGAAATAGAAATCAATACGAATCTCACGAGGCGGGATTAAAAGTACCTGCGGATCAGGTCACGAATGCAGAAAAAAATATGCTGTCATGGGATGTGTACACAAGCTTCAAGAAATAGGGTACACTCTGTCTACATACTCATCATTGGTGATGGCAGCTATTAGTATGAACATGAGTCATGATGTTGCAAGATTTGCTGCAAACAGGGCTCAGAGAAACCGATACAATGTGGTAATCTCGATATGTTAATTTATCATCTATCTTATATCTACAAATGATGTGGTAATCTTGATATGTCCTAATTAATTTTTTCCAATGATTACAGGTTCAAGGGCATGACTTAACCTACGATGGGTGTAGTTATGAATCCATTCTTTACCGGACAATAGCCCAATTGGGTTATGTATGGAAATGGGCTAATCCATTGCCAACACTAACTACAAATGGATATCAGGAAAAGCTGGTTGTCTCTCGGTGGTCTGACCCGGATACACGCCCAGTAACGGTTAACCGTCATGAGTACACCATGTCGTCGAAGTTGTGAAGCAAAGGAGGATGCATTAGTGAGAACGTTGGACCGTATTTCGGAGATCCATGCAATCAAGATCGGTGACCTACACTTCACCGAGTTACATGCACAATTGTGGCGGTTGCCGTAGAAGTTGTCGGCGTAACATCTTTTAATTAGAGTCACGTGTTTTAAATTATGCAGGTTTGTATGGATTATGCACATTTTAAATTATGCAGGTTTGTAACATTTTAAATTATGCAGGTTTGTATGGACTATGCACATTTGAAATTATACAAGTTGTTTGTGACTTATATCTGTGATGATTTGTTTTAATCTCTGTTTGTGGAAGGAAAAAATAGAAACAACAATAAAAACTATGGTCATTTTACTGAGAGCCTGCCCATAGAGCCTTCGGTAAACATATTCTACCGAGAGTCTCTGTGCAGACTCTCGGTAGATTGACCATTTTCTACCGAGGGCGCGTCAACGCTCGGTAGACTGACCAATTTCTACCGAGGGTCTGACGGCGCCTCTCGGTAAAACTAACAGCAGGCACCCGTCAGTGTGGCGTGCAAACGGTGGCATGAATTGTACCGAGAGCATTGTTTTATCGAGGATTTTTGCTCGGTGAAACACACTTGTACCGAGAGGATTTATTTACCGAGGGTTACGCTCTCGGTACCGAGGCATTCTACCGAGAGGCTTATTGTACCGAGCGTTATACTGAATATGTGGCCTTTGGTTCACCGAGAGAGGCCATCGGTAGACACATATTCTACCGAGGGATTGGCTTCCCTCTCTCGGTAAACTTATCCGCTCTCGGTAGAGATCCACTGTCTTGGTAGTGGTCGTCGACCAAGTCTGACAGCTGGCAGGCGTTTGCCGAGTGTATTCATGTTCACACTCGGCAAAGAGATTGCTTTGCCAAGTATCTATGTCAGGCCCTCAGCAAAGCTTTTACACTCGGCGGAGTACCGCATTCCGGTAGTGATTCTTTCATGTACAACCTCAAGTATATGTCTGTGACATGACTGAAAGAACCGAAAACTCCAATCACACGTAGATTGTAAAAGGTGTCTTTGTATCCAAAGGCTGAATACATATATGTAAATTTAACTGGTTACAAAAACATTAAATTTTTCCAATGAAACATGCATAATTTTTGAAGCATGCATTTTACATAGGTCAGCGGCAGTCTGCCATGGCGAGCAGGTCCTGGAGAACGGATGGGCAACTACTTCTTAAATGCTCAAAGCCACCAGCCTCCATGGCAGCCTTCAGGTTTTACCAGACATGAGAAATTGGAAGCATGCCTTCTTAAGCCGATGACAATTATACTTTTCAGCAAGTGCCAACGTCTCCACCACTCTACTTGCGTCAACACGGCGGCAAAGCATGTCTTCGCAAATCTGCTTGAGCATGTCAAGACTATATCTGTTCGCCGTAGCGATCAATTGCCGCACCATGTCCATCATCATGTCAGCCTCGTCCATCTCAGGCACCGAGTCGGTGTAGATGTAGTGGAGCAAGGCCTTGGCCACTACTGCTTCCATGCCAGAGCTTGTTGTCGTTGCTTCTGTTTTGGTCTCCATCATGACACCAACAGCAGAAATTATCTCCTCCAGAAGGACCGGTGACCGGACGGCCAGTATGTGTCTGTGCACGGCGAACGTCTCCCCGCCGGCGACCTCGAACGTGAGATCGGCGCCGACACCGCTGGAGAGGAGGCGGCCCAGCTGCTGGCCTATGTCGGGCAGCGGCACGGCAACCAGGCTCGACGGCACGTCGTGGTCCTCGCAGCGGGCTCCTTGTAGATGGTGACGTCGCACCGGACTTTGAGGCAGTCGCCGGGCAGGTAGGTCGCCGCCTGTGACTCGAGGAACTTGGTCGGGACGAATGCGAGGAAGGCGACGCTGGTGGAGATCTTTCCGCTGAACTTGCAGACGTCGCCGAAGGACTTGCGGTAGAACGGCTGGCCGTTGCCGTCGAGCAAGCTGAAGCTGCACGATGCCGCCTCGCCGGCGGCGGTGCAGTGGGTGCAGCATTGTCGTGGAAACATGAGTATCCCGCCACTAGCAAAAGCTACTCGGGTGAGTTCGGTGCACCAGGTGTGGCCGCCGACGGTGAAGGTGGCGGACTTGAACCTCATCGACTTGCTCCGCGAGAAGCCGTCGATGGTGAGTGTGTGCGACCCGCCTCCGTCTTGGCGACGATGCATGACGCGCTCTGCTCCGGCGATGTGCCTCCAGTTGCAGCAGCTATGCCGCCGTGTCCGACGGCAGACGCGGAGGAGATCGGCATACGCAGAATCACCAGGGGACGACGGCGAATCGAGGGATTTTGGACGAGAGGTTCGGATCGATGGTAACGTGCGTCGACCAAATAGGAATTTTGGGCCGACACGGATGCTGTTATATGTCCAACTCGACACGGTGCCAAGAGGGTGTTTGGTTGAGGGACTTTTTTTTTTTTTTTTTTTTTTTTGTCCCTGGGACTAAAAAGAATTCCTAGAAACCAAACAAAGAGGGACTTTTCCTCTGTTTAGTCCTAAAAGACTCTTGGATGGGACTAAAAAACATAGGACTTTTTAAACAAAACAGCCCTCAATGCCCAAATCCTTTGTAGATTAGGTTGAACACAGAAAAGCTAGTTTGGGGCGCCGATATCCAAATCCAGCTCGATGAACTAACCAAATCGGATCGACTTCGCCAAGAAAAGTTGTAAAACCTCTATCTATGATATATATTAGATAAACAGAAAAATTACAGCACCACCTCATGCGCCTTCGCCATATACGTCATGCTTCCAAGCCTGTTCGCCGCTCTCGGCTTGGCCGGCAACAAGCCGACGGCGACCACTTCTGCGCCTGCCGGCGAGTTGACCGCGTCGGCTCTCGTCGCCCTGTCCGAGTCCGGGTGGCACGTGCTCACCATTGACGGATACTCCAACTTCAAGGCAGTCTTCGGCACCGGCGAATTCGTCACGACCCGCCCGTTCACCGTCGGCGGCCACCGCTGGTACATGAAGTACTACCCTAACGGCGAAGACCGGGACAGCGCCGACTACATCACGGTGTACCTGATGCGCGAGCAGGATGCCGGCGGTGAGGACGTGTCGGCACGGTTCAGGATCAGCCTGCTGGACCACGACGACCAAGACGTGGAGTGCGTGCCGTGGCACGATTTCCACGAAAGCAAGGTACACACGTGGAGGGCCGACGGTTCATCGGCATGGCCAAGTCGGTCGTTGGTCCACAGGAGCAGCCTGCTCGAGGGCTCGGCCTACCTCAGAGACGACTGCATCAGGGTAAGTTGCGACATCATCCTCGTCTCCAAGGAGATCATCCGCATCAGCACCACAGCGGAGCGAGATGACGGCGTCGTCGACGTGCCACCACCGGACGTGGGCCTGGACATTCTCCAGCTCCTTTGGGACGGAGAGGGGTCGGACGTGTCCTTCGTGGTTGCCGGCGAGACGTTCCGCGCGCATAGGTACATACTCGCTGCTCGGTCGCCGGTGTTCATGGCGGAGCTCTACGGCCCAATGATGGAGACGACTGAAACTTGTGTACGCATTGACGACATGGAGCCAAGAGTTTTCAGACTCTTGCTGGACTTCATCTACACAGACTGGGTGCCTGAGATGGACGAGGGAGTTATCGTAGTCATGTCGCAGCATTTACTGGTAGCTGCAGATAGATATGGCCTCGAGAGGTTGAAGTTAATCTGCGAGTACAACCTTTGCTGCCGTATCAACGTGACTACTGTGGCAACTACGTTGGCATTGGCTGAGCAGCATGGTTGCCAGGGCCTTAAGAAAGCATGCGTCCAATTTCTCAAGTTAGGTAGCAATTTGAAGACCGCAATGGCGACTGATGGTTTTGAGCATTTGACAAGCAGTTACCCTAACGTTCTTGAGGAGCTGCTGGCTATTGTTGCTCTGTGATCTCGTCAGCTGGAAAAATGGGAGCACAGCAGTGGCAAATACTCCCTATATACAGGCCTGCCTATATAGCAAAGTTCTTGTACTCCAACAGAGAGGATTTTTTTGCCGAGAAGATTTTTTTTTCTATTTTTCTAAAGTGAATTCTTTATATTTTGACTGTGATGTTATATAATAAACGCGGTCGGTGTTATCAACAACAAATAAAAATCGACTTTTAGCAACATACGGTTAATATAAGATGGACCTCCTCTATTTTTATGCAAAGAAATAATTATTTTTCAAATAAAGTAGGGTGACGATAACATTTATATGAAACTATAAAGTTTGATGACATCGAATGAAATTGTATTTTCAGTAAAAAATATCAGCAGTTGCAAATTGGGTATGACATAGGATGCAGATTCATCACACCTCCAATCCTTGATAATCGCCGACTCAGAGTAGCTGTCCTAATTAGAAGTGCCTAGAAGCACCTCCTTGCAGATAATGGCCACAAATTTGTTGTGTGTTGGAATCGACTCCTGCAATGTCGATCTTGTCACTGCAGATAACAAGATCCTAATAGAAAATAATTTGATTTCACTAGTATATTCACGTAGAGTAAAACCTAGGCATGTATAGATATAAAATTAAACTACGGGAGATGGGCCCCCCTTCCTAATCATTGGCAGGCTCACCAGAGAGGAAGGAGGAGAGGGCACACCTAGGCACAGCGGCGAGGAGCAAGAGTTGAGGCAGACAGACCCTGGTTAACCAAAAGAATCCAATAAGTTTGAAGACATTTGTGGTTGTGAGAGTGTTATGACCCAAGGGTAACCGGAATTGAATCAAGGGTAGAAATAGCAATAATTGGGGAAGAACCAGACGAAATGGGGCAGAATCGGTCATCGGTGTATATACCACCCATTACCCAGTTGTAACAGAGAGATGATTTTGTTTCTTGCCACCTTCTCCTCTAATCGGTCAACGGTCCGTTACAATGTCGGTTGTCAAGACACCGACCAGGCCGCAGCCCACTATGACTACCAGGCCATAGGCCCAGAATAGAGAGAAGCAACCTAAAAGGTTAATAATAGTTGTTGATGTGATTTAGAAAGTTTTTGATTCCTAATTTAAATTAACTTCTATTTTTAAGAAGTGAGATTTTAAAAATTTATTGGAGAAAGCCAATGGTCATTCGGCCGTATCCCCTGACGCAGAAGATGGGCTAGCAAGGGCTTAAGAGGAAAAGCAATCCCGCCACCGCAATGGCACCTGATGGGCCGGCGCCAAGGCCTAGGGCGGGCGCCCTGGCCGCTCACAGACATGAGGAGGAGGCAGTGCCCAAACCGCCACTGCCATGGTCATCACTAGTTACCATATCAAGTCCCTAGTTACAATATCGAGTCCCTATTAGTTTGGAAATTCAGTCCGTTAAAGGATAATCCGATTCGATAAGATCCCCTAGTTTGCTCACGGTGAAGTCTTCCTGGTGTTATAAAAACAGGGGAGTTGTAAGTTAAGTAAAAATAAAGTAGAGCGAAAGCTCTTTTTCTTTGGTCAACAAGCTCTCTTGGCTCTCACTCTCAAAACCCTAGCCACCATACCGCCATCGCCCGGGCGTGCCGTCGCCTGCCTTGGCACACGATGCCGCACCGGCGGCTACCCTAGTCACCACTCACCACACCAACCACCACCGGGAAGCACCCTCGGGTCACCCCTCACACCAACAAATGTGCTTCCAATTTACTAATGCACCAATGGAGATGCTCTAAATTATATTGTGGGAGGTTTAGGATCGATACACAACGCCGCTGATGCATTTAATCGGCCGACCGGGTCGTTGGTGGTCGGCGCCGACGCCGCTACAAACGGAACCGGCGCTAGCGCGCACTGGAACCCGATAGCGGCGCAAGACGCCAGCGGCTTTTCGCATAGCGGTGCACAACACACACCCATATGACTGTTTTTCTCGATTACGGGCTTTCTCGTTAATGGGCCAAGATTTTATTTTTACAGCCCGTCTTTGTTTACGGTTTCTCCTGTCAACCTTTTGGGCCAAATTTTTTTTTTTACAAGCTAAATTTTTCTCTTTAGGGACATGGGGATTGTGGGAGAAGTAAAAGGGCGGGGATGGTTTCAAATCCATATGTAAGTGAAAGTACAAAAATATTGTTTTAAAAAACCATATATCTTATGTGCATAAAAAATGCTTATAGTACGTTACCAAACGAAATAGTTCTAGAATGAAAAGAAAGGAGAAAAACTAAGTACAATTTATTTGTGACATATTTGAATTTCCAAAAAAAGAATAAAATAAAAAGGTAAATGTTGCTTCTGTTGTCTTCTAACACTTGAAAACTATTGAAATATTCGAGACACTAATATTCCTGTAAAAAAATGAAATTTTATTATTAAAATATAAACTTATAATGAACTTTAGTTTTCTATATCAATAATTTTAATGTTAGAAATCATGCATCACTTCTTGATGTAGAACTACAGTCAAAATTTGATTTGAAATATGACTATATATGATCTGAATAATGGATTGATTCTACATTCTAGAAAGGGCTAAATATTAGCAGATACTAATACATGTTTTATATATGATAAAATAATACAATTACTATCTAACCATAGTGGACCATTTCATTTAGCTTATATAAACATAATGATACTTTTAAGGTTTCATACTACCCTTTAAAGTGGACAATAAACAAAAAAAAAACAAGATGGATATAAAACACAGGAATCTCGTCCATGCAGCTAGCAGTCAATAAAAAATGAGTCTCACATGTGCGTGCATGCAACAATGACGAAAAGGATAAAAAAAAATCTAAAAAGCGCAGGAGATATGCATTTCATTACAATAAGAAGAAAAAAGGGTATAAGAACTCAGACTGCCAATTGCTCATAAATCAATCTAATTCTAGTTAGCAAGAAACAACAACTTTCAAAAACATATTTTAGGAAAGGGTACTGGTATGTCTCCACTAGTGGTACCTGATTCAAACTACAAAAACATTCTGAAGTCTTTATATAGTTACACAAGCTTTATGAAAAGAATGTAGTCCTTACTCTCGAAGAGTGAAAGTGACACTAAAACCTACAGAATTGTCTAAGCAACAGGGAATACTAAAGGCATTTGGTTTTGGTTATACAATAAACAAGGTTTGGTAAACCATCTGCTGCTTGGATTTAATCCTTCTATACATTGAACACTACTGAGTGACAGTTTGTTTATAACTGAGACAACAACAACCATATCTTTTATAAAAAAACAGAGGTAAGAAAAGCTAGCCATCTTCTTAATGAAATATACCTTGCCTACCATCACAACAGTGAGATTACTTTTACACATGACAGCTGGGTTTTCGATTGCAAAAACTGCTACAGGTTCCAATTACAGAATTGAGTAATTACCTTCCTGTAGGACATTCTGCCTGTGCCTCTCCTCTCCTCTCCTCTCCTATCCTCTCCTCACCTCCCCTCTACTCTACTCTCCTGTATGTATGATTAAAAACATACAACAAGAAAACATCATTCAGGATAGATGTACTACCATGATTTAAGATTCTGAGCCTCGGGTAGGTTTGGATTAATCGCAAAGAGTACTTTTGCCTATTGTTGAAAGAGGCACACCTACAAGCAAGATTTTAGCACAACAATATTAACAAAGAACTTTCAGTAACAACTGATTTCCGGGAAGAAGATTAAACACAGTTAGATGACATACCTTGGAAATCAGATACTTTTGGGATCTTTATCGCAACAACAGGAGAACTATCAACCATGTCCAAAAGCTCTTGGCCAGACGTAGTAGCAAGATCATTCCAGATAGAAATATTAACAGTTTTGCCACTACCAATAAATGAAAAGAGTCAATCTCAACAAAAACAGCAAGTTGTTCATAAATAGACAGATTAAATTACTAGCTAGCAGTTCAGTAGGCTGCCATTCAGAGTAGAGGCTGACAATGAAAAAAAAGGTAGTATGAGTATGCCCATCTAATATGTTAATCAGGCGAATCTACTAGTCTGAACTGAGCAAGTGCAATAATTTAGAGTAAAAAAATGTAATATTAGCTAAAATGAGTAATGACAAATTAACCCAAAACACATTGCTTAATAGGGGCATGCATTTAAAATAAAATAACCCCAAACACATTGCCGTAGGGGACATGCATTTAAAAAAGACAATTACCCCAAACCACATTGCCTGGTAGGGGGCATTTCATTTAAAAGACAATTAACCCAAAACCCATTACCTAATAGGGCGCATGCATTTAAAATCCAATTATCCCAAAACCCATTGTCTAGTAGGGGCATGCATTTAAAAGACAATTACCCCAAACCCCATTGCACGGTAAGGGGCATGCATTTAAAAGATTCATGCCCTGTGGCTTGAGCATCTGGGAAGAGAACAACAACATATGCAGTGAACTCTTACTATGAAGAGCCGAAGCACAAAACTACAAGATGAGTACCATTCCATACACTTATATAGCTTTTAAAAAAATTTAGGAAAAGCTACCCCCAACTGGATCATAAACAAAAAAGATTTTGGAACATCTACTGGTACATCTCTAATCTAACAGTCTTCACTGAATTTGTATTGTCCGATAGTCTAGACCCTCGCTGTAGCTTTCTGTAAACAATGAGTTATGTTCCATTATGGACCCTTATTAATGACAAACATATAAGATAAATCAACAATTGCAGACACTGAATATCAAAAGCATGGTTCAATCCAATATATAGAGGGGAAAAAATCATCAAACGTAATAACCAATTCAACAAAGTATAGTCTTAATCATGCAAAGTATAGTCTTTTTATTCCAAGCCAAAATGCTATGTTCTGTCCGCATACAGCACACAAGGCTCATAATAACCTAACTGCTTTACTTATTTAATTCAGAAATGCAAAAACCCTTGCCCAAAGAGAAACTCCCCTTGAAAGGCCAAAACAACATCACATTAGAGGGGGTGAAAAAAAGAAGAGAGAGAACTGAAACCAAAGATACTTTGGTTGGGAGAACTCTTCTATAGTACTCCATTAACAGGATCAAAGTATACACCAATCATCCTTCATTATTGTCCAAGATCATAACTAAAGTGTTGGCAAAACAGACTAGTACAAGTGGTGGATAAGAGAGCAAGTCCCAGACAGATAAGAAAAACTCCCGGATAGTGTTGTCACTGCGCAAGAGGTGCAGTGAACAGAGCAAATAAGTCCAGTGGGATAAAAAAGGACATAAAAGCACACTTGATGAGAACACTAGAACAGTAATGCTCCACATATCTTCATTATAATTTACAAACCTAGACATAAGATGAATAAAAAAAAAAAAAAAGATATATGCAGTTATCTATCATAGACATTCAAGACAAAAGAAAAAGCCTACTGGATCAAACACTGAATTCAGTGCAGGTTCAAACTTGTTACTATGTCATGCATTAATATTTTAAAAACTTGTTACTATGTCATTTAAAGCTAAAAAAATTGTACCGTTTGAATCAACTTGTTCTCATCAGTAGAACGGGTTCCACCGGACACCCTCAAAAAAAAGAACAAAACAAATCAGAAAAACTTGTAGGTACCTCCACAATGCTCAAGTGAATAGAAAGGCACAAAGCGCATGCTTAACAACTAGTTGCAGGCTATACTAAACCTTTTTTTAGTAAGTCAGTCTTGGCACGCAAAATTAGGGGCATAGAAATTTGTATCTCCAAAGGCTAGAGAAAAGACGTCCTGGAAGCTGCTTAAGTGACAGAAGTTGTGTAGTTCAATGAATCCCCCTCTTTTGTAGTATAGTAAGATGCTTGTAAGCAGTGAATAAACCCTAAAATCGGAAAACATATGCTAACTGCCCTAATTCCCTCTCTCTCTCTCTCTCTCTCCCTCTCTCACTCTCCCTCTCTCCTTCAAAAACAAATCAAGACACCACAGGAAGCTATCGATCTCACAATCAGACCAACGCGACAAGTGATCGACACACTTATATATCACATTACAAAATTTGTACTGCTAGATACAAAACTTTCAACCATCACGGTATAAACCTTGTATTCCTATGTTCAAAACCTTACACCCAAAAACTATAAACTTTGAACTATAACATTACAAGCATTATACTGTTAGGTTCAAAACTTTGAATTGTACCATTATAAACTTTGCATGCCTAGATTCAAAAATTTACACTAAGAATTTATATACTTTGAACTATGAAATTACAAAACTTTTTACTGCTAGTTTCAAAATTAAACTCAAAATTTATAAACTATAAAATCACAACCATTTCACTTGCAAGGTTGAAAACTTTCAAGTATCACATTATAAACTTTACTTTACACTGCGAGGTATAAAATTTGAACTATGGCAACACAAACTTTGTGCTAGTAGTTTCAAAACTTTGATCTCTCAGCATTTAATCTTTATATAGTTAGGTTAAAACATCACACTTAGAATTATAAACTTTGAACTATGAAATTGCAAACTTCATACTGCTAGGTTCAAAACCTTACACCCAAAGATTTATAAACTATGAACTATGACACTATAAACTTTGTATTGCTAGGTTTAGAGCTTTAAACTATGACATTAAAAATCTTGTACCACTACGTTTAAAACTTTATTCTTAGAATATATGAACTTTTGAACTATCACATTATAAGCTTTATGCTTTTAGGCACAAAACTTTGAACTTTGACATTATAACTTTTGCACTGTCGGGTTCAGAACTTTTACACTCGTAATTTATAAACTTTCAACTTTGACATTACAAACTTTGTACTTCTAGGTTCAAAACTTTGAACTACAACATTATAAACTTTGAATTGTAGAGTTTAAAACTTTAAACTCAGATTTTATATAAACTTTATAATAATCTATAAAAAATGACACTAGAAACTTTATATTGCTAGGCTCATGATCCTTCACACTTTGTATTGTTAGAATTTATAAAACTTTGTATTACGCTAGGTTCAAAATTTATAAAAGTTTATGATTAGAATTTATAAACTTCATTGTCAGGAATTATAAAACTTTGTAGTGCTAGGTTTAAACCTTTACACTTTGAATTTATAAAATTTGAACTATCACATTACAAACTTTGTACTATGCTAGGTTCAAAACTTTGAGCTATGACACTATAAACATTATACTACTATGTTCAAAACTCTGAACCAACACATTATAAACTTTGTACTGCTAGGTTGGAAACTTTACACTTAGAATTTGAATAACTTTAAACTAGGTTCAAAACTTTGAACTATCATATTATAAAATTTATACGGCTAGGTTCAATACTTTGAACTATCATGTTATTAGATTGTTTTCCGATTCCTCTCAATTCCTGGGAATCATACAAGGCATAAGGGTAATTCCATGGTCAGAAATATGCATGTATGGAACTCACAGTTTCTTTCTTTTGGCAGGTGAAGCACCTGAAACATCAAAAGCGTTCATTGTCGTGGCATTTGCGCATTTTGTGCTAGGTGTCCACAGCCCACAGACCATGTGAACCCACTGCCTTGTTCGTGGTCCAAGTAAACTCGAATTATGTTTAACAGAAGTCCAGGAATTGTTGGTGATGTTCTCTGCATTCATAAATGTATCATCATGTGCACTGTCTACTGCATTTTGTAAGTCTGTTGAAGACAAAATGTTCACAGCTGCTTGATTTGGAAGCACAAAATGAGTTATGTTCGACACCTTCCCCATGTAAATACTTACTTGTACACTCACTGCTTGCATTTCCCAAGGAATCAACATAATTTTCTGATCTTTCTGTAGTCATCAAACCTTTGAACAAACTTTTCAGAATCTTCTTGGTTTTCAGTGCCCTTGTCATAGCTCTACCTCTCTAACCACACAGCACACAGACCTGGAAACAGATGCAATGAGAGACTAGTAGGCTGAACAAACTTCTTGTTCCATAGAAACAATTATTCTCGATGTGATGGATTTTAGGAAAACCAAAGGTAGGCTGTATCATGAGGGTCCGAGTAAAAACAGGTTGTAACATTAACAAATGTTTTCCCTAAGCAAGACAGTAGGTGGCCGACCACTACAAAACGCTTGCAAAGTTTCAGTTAAGGTGGTTGGGTCCACAGTTCAGATCAGTAGTGCACAGATGCACTTAAACAAAACTAAAGTTGATACAAAATAGACTTTGTGATTCTTTAATATAATAATACGTAGCTCTCCTGCATGTTGGAGAAAAAAAAAAATTGGCCATGGAGTAGCAAATAGGATGCAGTGGCCACTTTTTTTCCTGCATCCATGTAGACAGCTCCTTTTTGCTTTTCCTAAAATCAAATATGTGGATCAAGAAGATTGGAGACTTACTGGTAATATTATAAAGAAACTTGCCACTTTTGTAAAGCAACAACAGCTAGAAATATTGTTGGTACTAGTTAAAGAAATGACTAATTCCCTGATTATATTTTTTCTAGATATCATATTCCCTACTTCCAGTGTCAAAAATTATTGTCGGGAAGCACCATATCTAGGTCCATTTGCATGAAGAACCATCAATTGATTTTTGTTTTCAAGCAGCTTGCTGAGCTCATAAATCATTGTGACATGGCATTTCCTTGGCTTTATTTCCTAAGGACAGCAAGAATGGGTAATATAGTTTTTTTAGGTAGTATATATACTCAGAGCAAATAAATCAATGTTCATAATAACAATGAAGAAGATGAACCGGAGAAGCCATTGCACATATGACATATTATGCTAAATAAATCACCACAAGGATGCATTCATTAATCTATCTCGTGACATACTAAATGCTTAAATAAATTATTTTCTGAAAATGATTTTGCTTACTGTGTTCATGGTATTAGTCTTGCAGGGTCTGCAAAACCATTGACCTCTAGGAACTTGTAAAACACCATAGCAGGCTTGGTGCACCTACACAAAATACAAGCCTCCATAAGTATGCAGTAATACTAGGGCACAGATCATCGTAGTATGAAATACTTTGATATAGGACTTGCTGCACTCTGTCAATCGATTGCAAGCCTCCAGGTCTGAGATCGCACAAACACAGCATGGAGCATCTGAGCTAAGCCTTCCATTGTATCTGTACAAGATATTAAGCAGAATTTGTCAGATCAGTTAGTAATGAAAGAAATTACATGAACATTTTGACCGAAAAATTAGATGAACATAGGATGTGCTCCCAAGAACGTATAATTTCTTGGAAAATAAATCCATAAGATGCATATAATGGAACCACGACCTCCTAGAATTCATTGAATGGGCTAGCGCAACATTGTCTTTGTCACTGCCAGAATAGCGTACAAAACAAACAGTACATTGCAAGCTAGCGTATACTGCATGTTCACAATGTTTTTATCCCAAAACAAGAGTAAAAAAGCAATGAATCTGTCCTTGCATTGGCCCCTAGATATTAAGCAGAATTTTCCCATCTCGGCACCGCCTGCAATGGTAGGCATCGGTGCTCTATTAGGAGAGAGAGGGTTTGAGCACCGACATTTTGCAACATTGTGGGCAGTCTCACAGATGCCATACGGCTCCAAGAACCTTTGTAGTGCAACCATCTTGTCAAAATCTCCAGTGAGCTGCAATCACCAACAAGGGATCCATTATGCAATAGCCATCTTGTCAAAACAATTGACTAGTAGGGGGCAACCATGCTTTTAAAATTTTTCTTTTAAAAAAAACCATTGACTAGTAGGGGCCAAGATTTTTTAAAAAAAAAAAAAAAGAGAATTGCCACAAAAAAATAGCCTTCTAGTGGATCATGCTTTTAAAAAACAAAAAGATCCTAAACAACTCAACTACTAGGAATGCATGCTTATTTATTAAAAAACAAAAAGACCCGAAACGTATTGCCTGGTAGGGGGCATGCTATTTTTAATTTCCCAAAATAGTATTGCCCAAAAACCCATTGTCTAATAGGGGTATGCTTTTAATTTTTAAAAAACAAAAAGCCCAAAAACCATTTTCCTAGTAGGGGCATGCTTTTAATTTTCAAAAAAACAAAAATCCCAAAAACCCTTTGCCTAGTAGGGGGGCATGCTTTCTTAAAAAATATATTTCTCAAAAACAAATTCCCTTCTAGGGAATAGATTTGTCTTATCATATTACTAATGTTGTATGTCAGGCAGATAAAAATAGTGCTATGCAACCAAAGAAAACCTACTATAGTCTCTTTGAACTGAAAGTGCAGGACATGAAAAAGCCATGGTAAAATCAACTGTATAACAGGATTGCTAAAAGGTGGGGTGACTAGCTTAGTACTGGTTTTCAAAGATGGTTGGAACCAGTACAAATTCATCTTTTATTTTATTTTTGTAGATTCTTAGTGTGTGGCTGTGCAAAGGTCTCGAAATAACAAATGCTCTTTGTTTCAACATCCTAAAACCTTTCGAGTTCAAAAGGAAAAACCATCTGACACCAGCACCATCTCAGCTACTGAAAGACCTCAATGTCCAAAGATTTGGAAAAAGGTTCACCTAGCGGCACCACACCAAAGGCTTCCAGTTCTCCTCTAGAGTCAAAACAGCGTGAGAAGACTGTACCAAATTATCTCAGAGCTACTAGAGGCTCGTGCCATGATTTTTGCAAATATGAACACAAAAAAATACTTCTGAAGAGGAGCTAGGCTTTTCAGGAGGAAGAAGAAAGAAACTTGCTGCTCATCTGACTAATTTGACACTGCACAGATCAGCTATCCTGGATATGTCCAAGGATGTCAAAAATAGGAGTGTTTCACTAGCAAAATCGAGCATATCTCTTGGTGAAGCTGAACGATTTGCACCCAAGAAAGCATCAACAAATCGAGAAGGCGTTCCAACCAGTGAGCATATGGTTCCCAGGACAGCTACACTGTCTCAACACAAATCTCTGAACTCTGATGGAACAAAGATGCATTCAATTGTTGCACAGAAGGCTCCAGCTCCAACAAATCCAATGCATCCAAAATGAAGTTACAAAAATTGATAAAAAGGAAACAATGCGAGCCAAGGGGGCTATATTTACTGCCAAACCAAAGTTTCCAGACAAGACCTTGCTGGACAAATCTAGAAATGTGGATATAGTCACAATGGCTAATCAATCATTTCAGAAGAGGCCAGCATCTTCTCCCACTAAGCTCAACATGGTTAAACAAGGGCCTGTTGCATCTCAGGCTTCTAGCAAGCATCTACATTTTTAACATTAAAATAATCCAGAGGGACATGTTGTAGCAAATATTACTAGAATGCATCCTAAAGCTGGGCAAAGTCCTAAAAGGTCAAGCAATTCAAATATAAATGGGAAGGAAGACTCAGATATGCCGAGACCATCCCTCCCTTTAGAAACCAAAATCACTTCTTGTGTGGAAATACAGATTGATGATCCACAAATTATAGGGTATTATATCGATTCAACATTGGCTGAACTATCTCCAACTATCACAGAATACGTATACAATTCTCAACCAGAACTAGAAGAAATAAGTAAATCCATTTCAGAAGACGATGCAAATGTCCAGCAAATGGTTTGAATCAATGCAGACTTCTATGCCTTTTAAATATAAACTACATAGTGTGCACTAAAATTAAGCTAGTAGTTATTAACAACCAAATAAAATGCAGCGTACAAAACAGACATTACATTGCAATCTAGGGTGTACTGCATGTTCACAATGTTTTGATCCCAAAAAAAGAGTACAAAAGCAAGGAATCTGTGCTTCCATTAGCACCCAGGCCACATGGTGCCTCTTAACTGAATCCATGAAACCAAGGAAACAGGATTCAACTCTTTCTCCCCCTTTGCTCTGAATCTGATAGTGTTGCAGTGGACAAAAAACAATACACAGAAGCAGTAGCCTGGAGGGGCAGGAACCATTACCACACATACCGGATGAGCTGCAGGTGTTGAAGGCCACCAGTGGCTGACGACGTCGATTTCCTCGCTGTAGGAGCTGCTGGATCTCGGCGCTGACTGCTTCACCGTTGGATCCTCCGCTAATCCAGCTCCAATTGGTCTCTGCCTCTAAAAATTTTCCAAAATTGAGATGAACACGGGCGAATCTGCCTCGATCGTAGAAGCACCAACCTCCCTAGTCCACCCAAAACTCAACCCCAACAATTTAGAAAACCGCAAGGGCCGAATCGAGCATGATTTGAAATCAGAAAAACAAGTCGCATACCTTCACCTCGACGTCGATGTCGATGGGCGCGCACCAACGCCGGCGAAACCCACCAGCTAGGCTCGCGCGGCAAGGGAAGGCGTACCCGTGGAGGGGGGGCAGGTGGAGGCGATGGGGGCGCGCGCCCGGCCAAGGGCGAGGGGACGCGTGCACGCGTGGGGGGCGGAGGTGGAGCGGCGGCGGGCGACAGCGGCGGCGGCGTGCGATGACGCGAGGCGTGGGGGGCGGAGGTGGAGCAGCGGCGGCGTGCGCCCGGCGTCCCCAGACGATGCAAGGCGTGGTGGCCGGAGGTGGAGCGGCGGGGTGCGACCGGGCGTTCTGCCCGTTGCTGCCCGTTGAGTAAAAAGAAGGGGAAAGGAACGACCGGTGTGTTTTCGAAATATTTTAAAAACACGAGCAGCCTGTCGACGGGCTCGAGAAGAGACGGAGAGAAGACTAGAGAACATAGAGGAGCCGTGCGCTGATTTCTAAAGTAGTGCGCGGCGTCAAAATATGAGTGGGGCTTCGACCGTGGCCTCAACATAATCAGCACCCCGTGTTGGGTTAGACGGTCGAATCGTGATTTGGTCTCACGTTGCCATCGATCTATATACCTCTCGCCCTTGCGGGACTCGGCGTCCTTCCCAGCACCGTGATTTCCGTCGTCGTCGCTATCCTCGGCAAGCGATACGGCACGCTGCGTATGCCGATCTCCTCCGCACTTGCCGTCGGCAGCGCACGCCAGGCAGAGCGTGCCGCGCATCGCCGCCATCGCTGCGGCGGGTCGCACACGCTCACCCTCGACGGGTACTGAGCATCAAGAAAGAAAGCGCCCGGTCCTGGTCCCACTGGATCACTTCTGCCATGTTCACCGTCGGCGGCCATAGCTGGTCCGTCGAATTTCTCTCGACTACAGCGGAGCGATACTCTTGCTTCTACGACATCGCTGTGCTCCCCTGCAGCGATGGGGGGAGCGTGTCCAGGCAAGATACACGTTCAGCATACTCGACCAGAACGGGCAGCCGTCCTACAGCGAGTCCAGCGGCGAGGTAGCAGACACGTTCACCGCGACCAACTCATGTGGCCTTCGGCGTGGTGCAGTTAGATCCGTTTTCAACGAGTCACGGACAAGAACCTATCTCGCGCGGGCGACTGCCTCAAGATCAGGTGCGATGTCACCGTCTACAAGGAGGTCCGCACCGAGGACTGTGACGTGTCCGTGGTGCCGCCGTCCGACATTGGCGAGCAGCTCGTCCGTCTCCTCTCCAGCGGTGTCGGGGCAGACCTCACGTTCGAGGTTGGCGGGGAGACCATCGCCGCGCACAAACACATACTGGCCGTCCGCTCACCGGTCCTTCTGGAGGAGATCGCCGATTGTGGTGTGGAAGCAGCAAGCCGCGGCATACAGATCAGTGGCGTTGAAGCAAGGGTGTTCAAGGCCTTGCTCCACTACATCTACACCGACACCCTGCCGGAGATAAACAAGGGTGAGGCGACGGACATGGCGCAGCATTTGATGGCTTTGGCGAAAAGATATGGCCTTGATAGGCTCATGGACCTGCTTTGCCGCCGTGTTGAGACAAGTAGAGTGGGTTCTGGCGGCTACATTGGCACTTAATTGGTCAACCGTAGAATTGGCATGGGCTAAAGAAGGCATGCGTCCTATTTCTTGTGTCTGGTAGTAATCTGAAGGCTGCCACAGCTGCTGGCGGTTTTGGGTATTTGACGACCAGTTGCCCTTCTGTTCTCAAGGAGCTAGTTCTTTTCCTTGCTGCTTTTGTCACAAAGGAGAGACAATTAAGCACTTGTTTTCTGACTGTCGGTTTGCATGTTCAATTTTGTTCTTTTATTCAGGTTGCAACTGGTCTTTTAAAACCTCACAATTAATAGGTCATATGTTTAATGGCTGGCTAAAAGGTGTCAACAAGGATGTCAAGCCTTTGATCCTACTTGCAACTACACTTTGATAGTTGTAGGAGCATTGTGATTAAGTATGCCTTGTGACATTGTGGTCCGCATTTTAATCTGTCACTATATGAATGTGGTCCATATATACTCCAGACTCCACATAATACATAATATATATAACTTCTCATGTTGTCAAATTTAGTTGTAGACGAAATTTTCTCCTGTTGGCAATTGGAGGTTCACTCTTGCTTGTTCTGTGAGGAGAACGAAACTATGCATTGCCCTTCTTTGTTTGTGGAGTAGAAGGTAGGATACCCTCTACTTTTGCTAAAACTCAGTGACAAGTGGAATACACAAAGATTTTCAGACTGATAATTGATCACTAGCTAAACTCTGGAGTCCAGACATAAAACTCTGAATTGATATTTGATCACTATCTTAATCATATTGTGCAAGTTTCTATTGCTGAATTCAACAGTATAAGCCAAACAAAGGTTTTAGTAACCACTCAGAGTACTGGTTCTGTATGATAAAATAAATAGTTCAGTGTTGACAGCAAATATTCTTTACTCAAATAGCATGTAGTTGGGACAAACATTGTGCCATTTGCTTCCCACATGCATGTACAGTCTAACGGCTAGCAAGTCCTAAGGCTGTACCCAACACCTAATCTTCTCATCATGATGGTGGTCCAGATTTCATTGTCTGGATATTCTTTTCATGACAATTTACCGTTGGCATCGAAACGCAAAAAGCATTTCAGGTTGGGGTTTCCGAGAATTGAACCTGGACCTTACCCTCCCTAAGCGTACATCATACCACTAGACTAAATCCCCAGATGTGTCCTGTTTGTTTATCAGCATAATTTCAGACAAAAACATGTTACAACATTTACATTCTTGACATTGTGACTTCTGATTCTTAGTGCAGTAGTTAATGTTTTAGTTTCTTTGTCTTGACCATTGTGCAGCCAGAAATTGCTGAAGACAACCATGCAAGTCTCATTCTCAAAGCAGTAGTATGTCTAGGAAAGAGAACAATATAATGTACATTTATTCAGTAACTATATTATAACACCGCTGTAAAAGATTCTACTCCTAATGTAAATTGTTAGATGTATGGTTTTATATGATAGAATGAAATAAGCTTGGTGTGGATATATGTAATATTGTTTACATCTGGTTAACCGCCACTGGACTTGGTTTGCCGTTTGTGTACCTTGCCCACCATAACAAAACCATTGATGAATTCCATTAAATCCAAAATGACCTCCTCCCCCATTGTTTGTTCAGAAAATATATGTAGTCGTTTACTTGTATAGCTTTACATTTTGACAAAAATAGCATTTAACTCACTGTTGCAGTTACTTTCGATATGCATCAATGAAAGCCTGACATTTGTGGGGTTGTGTCAATTCCTTATCTACAAGTCCTGAATCTGTGGTCTAGAATCAGTGGTCCAAACTATGGGGACCTTATTCTCGTTATCGGAAGATTATGTGCTGTCAATCACGTCAAGATGGAAGAGTTTTTCTTCCAGATTGAGGATTCTCAGACTTCAATTGTAGTACTTGCTGGGGCCCCTTTGCTTTCTAACTGAATATGTTACCACTAGAGTAAATCCAAAGGTATATGATTTGTGCAATCTACATATTGCAAATTTGAAACAAGAAGTCTCATGCCATTTGATTCTACACTAATGTTGTGCAGATTTTCTTGAGGCAGCAGGTGGGGCAAGGCCCTAGGCCCCGACTAGATGTTGTCTCTTCTCTAACACGAGGAATTTAGCGTGCCTCCGACTGCTCCCCATGCTCCCTGCTCTACCTCAACTTCGCCCCTCCTCCCTGCTCCCTCGTCCTTTGCCGGGCCCTTCACCCCTCATGCCGCCTGGAACTTAGACGTAGTAGACGGTGACACCTCCACCTCCACCTCCTCCTCCTCGTCGTGTGGTGATCCTGCCCATCTTGACAGTATCAACTCGGCCGCAGCTCTCTCCAAATCCTCCGTCGCCTTCTTGGGCGCCGCTGCCACCGAGTTGGCCACCAATGAGCAGGAAGCTAGCCACGACCCCATGACCAGCCGCCGCCTCGATCCACTTAACTGAAGCCTCGATCCACTGAGTTTACCGTTTGGCATTTAGGTTAACATTATTCAACCTATGACAGTTAGTGATATCCCACGCTGTCACTGCCTGCTGCCTTAGTTTCTTCTTCCCTAATGAATCTTTGCCAAAATTTCCCACCTTCTATGCTGCCCTAGCGCTCTTGTCCTCCCCATCCACATACACACACATACAAAATTTGTTCTAAAGCTGTCATTTCTGACGACTAGGCCTTCCAGCCACCTCTACTAATGAAATTGTAAAGATGGCTAGAAATTTCAACCATCTCTGGAAATGAATTTATAGAGGCAGCTGATGATTTGGCTCTCCTCTAAAAGGTAATGCAAAACTGTAAAATTTATAAGTTTTCTAAATCAAGTTAGATGAAGATAAACTTTATACTCAAAGAGATCTGCAACTTTATAGTTTACTTTTTTTTTTTTATTTGAAATCAGTTATGGCACAATTCCATTTTAAATTTTCAGATTAAAAATTTAAAATTTTCTAATTTTTCAAATGACCTCATATTTGTAGTACTCAAAGAGAGCTATAACTTTTCATTTTATACTTTTTCCATTATAATCACTAGTCCATCAACCCGTGCTTTTCGCATGGGTTACAATCTTAAAGATAGCATTAGTTATTGTTAAATATATTAAATTTACACTTTTTTTATGTTCATTTTCTTGCACAAATAGGCATAGAAGAAACAGATACGATGTAGCATCTATTTATTTGTGATAAACTTATGAATAGATCAATCTATCAAGAATATGCATTTAGTTGAAACTTTAGCTTAGACTATGGTAGTTGTTGTAGTCGGCCCATATCTTACGACACCATGAATGATTTTTTAATTTTTCAAGTTTTCATACTATTGATTGCTAAAGATTTCTTTATTCTCAAAAAGTTATGTTCAATGGGACATTAATATTTAAAAGTTATAATAATGGTTGTTTACTTCACGGAATATCAAAGTGTATGAAGGTATAGTCAGATGTGGATTATAATAACTCCCCACGTCCCAGGATGTTCAAATATTCATTTTAACAAATTGTATGTGAAAAAGTGTTTATACTGTAAATATAAATATGCCAAACATTTTTGTGTCGGGTAGTAATCTGAAGGCTGCCATAGCTGCTGGCGGTTTTGAGTATTTGACGACCAGTTGCCCTTCTGTTCTCAAGGAGCTAGTTGTTTTTTCTTGCTGCTTTTGCCACAAAGGAGAGACAATTAAGCAGTTGTTTTTGACTGTCGGTTGGCTTGTTCAATTTGATCTTTTATTCAGGTTGCAACAGGTCTTTTAAAATCTCACAATTAATAGGTTATATGTTTAATGGCTGGTTAAAAGGTGTCAACAAGGATGTCAAGCTTTTGATCCTACTTGCAATTACACTTTGATAGTTGTAGGAGCATTGTGATTAAGTATGCCTTGTGACATTGTGGTCCGCATTTTAATCTGTCACTATATGAATGTAGACGAAATTTTGTCAAATTTACAACTTGACCCCATATATATATATATACTCCAGACCCCACATAATATATATAACTTCTCATTTTGTCAAATTTAGTTGTAGACGAAATTTTCTCCTGTTGGCAATTGGAGGTTCACTCTTCCTTGTTCTGTGAGGAGAAGGAAACTATGCATCGCCCTTCTTTAGTTGTGGAGTAGAAGGTAGGATGCCCTCTACTTTTGCTAAAACTCAGTGACAAGTGGAATACACATAGATTTTCAGCCTGAGAATAGATCACTAGCTAAACTCTGGAGTCTGGACATACTGTTTCTAAAACTCTGAAGTGATAATTGATCACTATCTTAATCGTATTGTGCACGTTTCTATTGCTGAATTCAACAGCATAAGACAAACTAAGGTTTTCAGTAATCTCTCAGAGTATTGGTTCTGTATGATAAAATAAATAGTTCAGTGTTGATAGCAAATATTCTTTACTTAAATAGCATGTAGTTTGGACAAACATTGTGCCATTTTCTTTCCACATGCATGTACAGTCTAACGGCTACCAAGTCCTAAGGCTGTTACCCAACACCTTATCTTCACATCATGATGGTGGTCCAGATTTCATTGTTTCTACTTCTCAAGGCAATCTGCCGTTGGGATCGAAATGCAAAAAGCTTTTCAGGTTGGGGATTCCGAGAATTGAACTCGGGACCTTACGCTCCCTAAGCGTACATCTTACCACTAGACTAAATCCCCAAGTGTGTCCTGTTTGTGTATCTGCATAAATTCAGACAAAAATAGGGTACAACATTTTACATTCTTAACATTCTGCCTTCTGATTGTTAGTACAGTGGTTAATGTTTTATTTACTTTGTCTTGACCATAGTGCAGGTAGAAATTGCTGTGCATGCTAGTCTGGTTCTGATAGCAGGAGTATGTCTAGGACAGAGAGCAATATAATGTACATTTATTCCGTAACTATGTTGTAATACCACTATAAAAAATTATACTGTCAATTCAGCAGCAAACGGAAAACAAGAGTTCTATCATCTATCAACAAAGATGGCATTAAACAGCATTTTATAGTTTAAAAATTGTCTGGTGGTTTTATATGACAAAATAAATTCAGGATATGTAATATTGTATAATCTGGCCAAACCATTGATTAATTCCATTGGAACCAAAAGGCCCCCTCCCGTTGTTTCTTCAAAAATATATGTAATTTTTTTAAATGTAGAGTTTTAAATTTTGACAAAAATAGCATTGACTGACTACGGCAGTTACTTTTGAGTTTCGATATGCATCAATGAATGCCTGACATTTTGTGAGGATGTGTCACTCCCTTATCTACAAGTCCTGAATCTGTGGTCTAGATTCAGTGGTCCAGACTATGGGGACCTAATTCTCGTCATCTGAAGATTATGTGTCCTGTCAATCACGTCAAGATGGAAGAGGTTTTCTTCCAGATTGCGGATTCTCAGACTTTTTTTTTTTTTTTGATTCGGATTCTCAGACTTCAATTGTAATACTTGGGGCGCCTTTGCTTCCTAACAGAATATGTTACGACAAGAGTAAATCCAAAGGTATATGATATGTGCAATCGACATATTGCAGATTTGAAACAAGAAGTCTGATGCCATTTGATTTTAACTAATGTTCTGCAGATTTTCTTGAGGCAGCAGGAGGGGCAAGGCCACAACTCCATATTGTCTCTTCTCTAAGGCTCACGAGGAATCGTCAACTCCACGATTTAGCGTGCCTCCGACTGCTCCCTTCTCTCTGCTACCTCGTCCTTTGCCGGACCCTTCACCCCTCATGCCGCCTGGAACTTAGACACAGTAGACGGTGACACCTCCACCTCCTCCTCCTCGTCGTGTGGTGGCCCTGCCCATCTTGACAGCAGCAACTCGGCCGCAGCTCTCTCCAAATCTGTCGTCGCCTTCTTGGGCCTCGCTGCTGCCACCGAGTTGGCCAACAATGAGCAGGAACCTAGCCAGGAGCCCAAGACCGGCCGCCGCCTCGATCCACTTCATCCCAACAGAATCCTTTTGAACGGTATTTGCTCATCCCAACAAACCAGATAGTATGCATGCACCTTCAAAGTGCTTCACTGTCATAAGGCTTGATGTGTCTGTTTCCTTCCTACTGTTTATTTGGTAGGCAATTAATTTTGAAAGCTTCAAATACATGGTGAGGATTTTACTTATAAACATCAGGCTTAAAACTCCATTGCGCAGAAGTATTTTAAACAATGCATTCACATGTCTTCAAAATTCATTTTTGTTCTTCAAAATGCAGTGCAGGCTATACATGTCTGTGGAACATTTCATTCGTATCTTTTCACAGCATTGCTGAATGTTGGTTGCTTCGTCTCCTTAGCATGATAGAGCAAATGTAAAATACCGAAGTATTCAGCTCTAACTCCGTGTACAGGTACAGCCATCTGGAATGTGTATGTTAAATTGATGTATCGAAAAAATCTTACGTGCTCAAAATTGATCTTCCTTGTCCGGCTCTACACTTTCCAATATTTAATCCCTATTACTGACTGAAAGTCTTATCCTAGCTAGGCTTAAGGATTAGTTCTGTGGTTGATTAGTAGTACAAAATGCTATAGATGTTGATCAGTAGAGATGCAAACAGATCGGATTCGCATGGAATCTGTTCCTGGTATCACCATTCACAGCATTTTAATTCAAATGCGGGTACAGATATTTCCAAATACCAATACAAAATGTCGGATTTCTTTTAAAATATTTACTCAATCCTAAACAAAGTGCATATTGTTAGATTCGATATACATTAACAGAAATTTACTATTAAGTTCATCGATAACCAAAGCGAAATAAAATCAAAGTACACTTCAAATAATCCATAACATCCAAGTGAACTAAATTATAATGGATAATATTTAATAAAATGAAGAAATTCAAAAAGAATTAATAGTAGGCAACAAGTTGAGCTCATTTAAATGGTCGTTTAGCTCATTTACATACTGTTTAAACACTACACGGTGGTTGTACATAGTTTTGGTTCAATCGATTGCTTATCTCATTTAAACAAATGTTTGGCCCAGTTAATTAAGTGACCATTTTGCCGAATAAAGGCTAAACGGCAAGTGTCTGTCTGTTTACCGTTTGGTGTTTAAGTTAACATTATTCAGCCTATGTCAATTAGTGATATCCCACGCTGTCACCGCCTTCTGTCTTAATTTCTTCTTCCCTAATGAAACTTTGCTATAATTTCCCACCGCCTCCAGTGTGCTTGTCCTCCATCGCCATCACTACCGCACACAGGGCCGCTACCGAGCGCCGTGAAGGTGTACCGAGAGCCCGACATCCAGTGCTCGGTAGCGTCCCCTGTACCGAGAGCCACTCTCGGAGGAATACAGCACTCGGTAGTGCTTCCTCCACCGAGAGCCCAACGCTTGGAAACCATAGGCTCTCGGTAGCTAATAAGTTCACCGAGCGTCCATCCCTCGGTAACCCTAGACTCTCGGTAGATGATTACTTCACCGAGAGCCAACCCTCCATAAAACTCTGCACTCGGTCGTGTTGATTTCTGAGAAATGCACACTTCTATGCTGCCCTTGCCCTCTCGTCCTCCCCCATCCACAGACACACATACAGAATTTGTTTTAAAAATGACATATCTAAGGACTAGGCCTTCCAGCCACCTCTACTAATGAAACTGTAAAGATGGCGAGAAATTTCACCCACCTCTGGAAATGAATTTATAGAGACAGCTGATGATTTGGCTCGCCTCTACCCGTTTGTTTGGTTGCGGGACTAGGGGGTTGGAGTGGCTCCATCCCATGTTTTGCGGTTGGGTTCAACCCAGTTATATGTTTGGTTGAGATGTTGGGTTGGACCCATTTTTTGTTTGGATGAAGGGATGGACAAAAATGGGATGGATGGTAGATTAACACCGTTTGCTATAGTATATCAGTGGGTCTCGCTTGTGTCACACCCCATTTCTGAGGTTCCTTAATCACACGTATTTGCGCCAGGATCACGCACAAATACGCCTAATTAAGTATAGATATGATATCAAAAACTATACTTTTATTGCTATTGAGAAAAATATGATACAAGGTTTGGGTTTACATGACTCAGCCTTAGGCCTAACTTACTAAACCTATCAGAGTTCGAACGCAGCACCTATAATAGGGCTCCATTCCTACAAGCAAGCTTGGAGTGCGGACAAACCCCTGGACTTACTCCTATTGCACGATCCTATAGCTCGATCACGACATCCTCATGTAACTTCTACATGTTTGCCTCCGTCTTCAAGTGTCCTCCTTGTGGTCCTATCCTCGTGTCGTCCGTCATAGCTCAGTTTCCTTGGATACACTCCTACAGCTGGCATTCTAAAAATAGAAGAGAGGGGTGAGTACTTTCGTACTCAGCAAGTCCCAACCAGAGGGTGAAAGGTTACCATTAGGGGTTTGGGCCCTAGTAGAGCATAATACTCTCACTAGTTCCCCAGTTCATTATTAAGCATAAGGTAACAGGTCACATACCAGATTCTCTTATGTGCTTCTAATCACGAATGTTCCGGCCTAGCATTTGCCCATTCCAAGGACGTGGCTATTCGAATAGATTTGGGTAACTCTGCAGAGGTTGTACAAATTTCCCCACATGATAGGCGTACTCTCTACCATCGTCATGGCTTCGACAGGCCTAACGAGATTCCGTACCCGCTTGGTAGCCAACCTAGGTTTCAGTATATCTTCTGCCGAAGGTTTTTCGGGGTTGGAAATGGGAGATCACTTAGCACCCCATTAGGGAAGATCACCTAGCATCTCGGTGCGGAAGATCACCTAGCATCCGCTAATCAACAATTCATATATCACATAATCAATATCTCAAATATTTTACGTGGAAGATCACCTAGCATCCACGCCAACCCGACCTCGAAAGATCACCTAGCATCCGAGTCAGCTCCCGATAATCCCTTCTGCGTGTCGCCGGCCCTCCTAGGCATCCGATATACCTTAACCCAAAGGGGTGTGGAATCAAGCCGCCCCATCCCTGCGTGTGGTGGTCATGCGTATAATCAAACTAGGTAGAAGGTCCATGACCCGGTCCTTAGGGGCGAGCCCTCCAAGACAGAAACCCTCACTAGGCAAAACCTGCCAAGACGATCCATCCCACATGAATCGCCCCAAACTCGCTTTTGGTTGATTTAGTTCATTTTGTTATTATAACATATCTCACAATTATTATATCATGATCACATCTCGGCAATAAATTCACGCACATAGCGTCAATGAAGCCTCACGCACATAGCCCATGAGTACCCCAACACTTAGCTCATAAAATATCTCGCGCACATAGCCCATGAGAACAACTTGCCGTGATCATGCTCTTCTTAAGTTCATTAGTTCATTAAGGATTAGGTCAGGTTAGGGGGTAAGGACTTGCCTCTATCCGCTGACGAGTATATCCAAGGTTCTTGTCCTGATGCTCCTGATTCCTGCGGCTTGGCGTAGCAATGCTCCGGGTCCCGTCGGACGGTGGTACGATCTTTGGCGACGACAAACATGAAACACAATCATAGCAATCAGAGCAAACAACGTTCCTACGCGGGTTAGCTTCGGGGTGGATGGATAGATTACTTTATACTCCTATTATTATTATGTACGTTTGAAGTATGATAGGAGAGAGAGAATCCATCCATCTGGGTTGATCCTACGGGCGGAATTAGCATGGTGTGAGTGCTTGATGGAAAACCAAACCATATCACTAATGTTCACTATCATGTGAACCTGAAGGTCCTAACATGGTTGGTTTCCTACAAGTCCGCACATGGTTAGCGACACATACGCGTATGCATGTGCCTAGGGGTAGCAGGGTTAGGGTCCTAATCTAGGGTTAGCCATGCACAGGGGTACACCCGAATAGCGGGTATATCTGTGTATGTAGAGACACGTATACTAGAGTACATGTATGGAATATAAATACCCAAGTATACGATCTAGGTTAGCAAAGGTTAGCCATGCGTAGATATAGTCGATAGGTATATACGTATATTTATTTATATTTCAAAATACCACTCTATACATTTATATACATACATAACCTATCGTGTATATCTAGCATGTGGACAACTATGTGTATGTATATATTCAAGTATTCGTAATACGTGAGAGTGTACACGCATACAAGAATATACTGATTGCAAGGTGTGGTTAGCGGAAGGGGGTAAACTAGGGTTTACGTTAACTACGGTCTTGATTAAAATAAATAAGCAGGGCACACATAAACTAGAATTTAAATGGGCATCAAATAATAGAACAAGGGTATGGATACATAGAGTAGGATTTTAGAAGAATTATGGAAGTTGAATGGAGCGATTTGGGGTTAAGATGGAAAAGATATGAATTTCCAAAGTTCTATAAAGGTTTTATATAGGGATTAAACTTTGTAAATTAAACTGGAATTTTAGGTAGAAGAAAACTGGGATGTAAATATATGGGTAGGCTTTAGAGTGTACCTAGTTGGGAATTTTTCGGTGCATGGAAAATGGGTTTTCGATCCTCGCGGTACACCGCCGGGTACCGTAGCAATTTCGCAGACCATCTAACGCGGGGTCCAGTCCACCGTGTGGGATCGAGTGGCACTTGTGCGTATGGACTCGGTGCACCGATCCATGAGCCCGATCTGGGCAGCTCCTCCTTTCTTCCTATATTCCAGTGGACCGCGTCCACCTAAAGGAATGGGAGGGGTGCTCCCTATGACATGTGGGCCCTACTGAAAAAGGGATAAGGGATTGATTCCTCGCCCACGCCGTCGGTCACCCGTCGGCTTCAACCGCTCAGCCCGCATGAGAGCGAGAGGAGAGGGAAGGGGGATGGTCGGGCGGTGGTCTCTTGGTGGCCGTGGTGCCGCCTGCCGCGCCGGTGGCGAGCCGCGAGGGCGTGTCGCTTGGCGGGTGCGGCGCTGGCTGAGCGGTGGCGAAGCGGACGGCGCTGTAGGCGGCGAGTTTCAGGTGAAGCGCTAGCGCTGGGCGGCGTCCGGCGAAAAGTGCTCGATCGCGGGCGGTGGATTGGGCGGCGGTGGCGGGCGCGGCGCCGGGCGTGGTGGCGAGTATGGCGGATGCGCGGCGTGGCGTGGGTGAGCAGCGTGGCGGCGAGCAGCCGCACGGTGGTGGACGGCGAAGCAGCAAGGCGGCGTAGAGCACGGCTTGGCGTGGCATGGTGCGCCGCTGTGGCGGCGGTGCGGCGGCCATGGCGACCAGCGAGGGCGGCCTCGGTGGCTAGCAGTGGGTTGCGGCGAGCGGGGCGTGGGCAGCGCCGTGCGGGCTTGGGGAGGAGCAAAGCATGGTGGTGGACGAGCGAGCAGCGAGGCGGCGATCGTCGTGGCCACGGGTGTGGCTCCGACCACTCGAGCGAGAGGAAGGGGAGTGAAAATGGGGAGCGGGATCGCCGTCCCGACACAAGCTCCGCTTCTTCGCCTCGTCTTTCCCGAAGTCCGAGCTCGGGCAAGCCCGGCCGGCGGCGGGCGCCCTATTTATAGGCGGCTCGGCGGGCTTGGCGCCCGAGAGATCTTTCCCGGCAAGCCGGCATGGTGCACGTGATGCTCGGCGTCGCCATCGATGGAGGTACTTGTTGGAAACATAGAACTCAATTTGCAATTGCTAGAACTCGCCAGAGGGCAGCTTGGCCCTTGGCTGCTTGGATTGAAATAAAAGTTCAAAATTTCTTACAAGAGGTGGAGGGCCTGCCCCTCGCTATATATATGCAAAGTGAGCTCACCTACTCCCTTTCTAACTTGGCCACCAAGAAGCTCTTTTAACTTGGCTTTCAAGGCACTGACTTACAATAAAGCAACTTAAGCTAATTGATGGAAAAAGCAAATGAACTTATTCAACTAATCAAGGTAAGACACAGTTAAGTCTATCATTTCTCCCCTTAGCCTTGTCTTCCCTTGAGCTGATCATCTTCGAGCCTATCCTTCCCCTTATCTCCTGAATTTCATCCTTCCCAAAGACTTGGTTAGAATATCACCCCGGTGATCAGTAGTGGAGATGTACTCAGCCTTGATGCTCCCATCCTCCAAACAATTCTCGATGAAGTGGTATTTGATCCCGATATGCTTGCTCTTCTCATGGAAGACAGATTCTTGGCAAGTGCTAATGCAGATTTGTTGTCCACCTTCACTCAAGCTGTCTCTCTTGTCTTCCAATCAGCTCGACAAGTAGTCTTGACACCACATGGCTTGAGTAGCTGCTGTAGTAGTGGCAACATACTCAGCCTCACAACCGACAGGGCTACCACCTTCCGCTTCACCGATTGCCAACTCACAGGCTATTGCCCAAGAAGAACAACACCCCACGGTGCTTCTCGCTTGTTGTCAATGTCCCCAACTAGATCACCGTCGAGTAGCCGATGAACCGAGCCTGCTGGGTGCCTTAGTGTAGTGCAACCCATAATCCGAGTCCCGCTACATACCTTAGTATGCGCTTGACAAAGAACCTGATGCTCCTCGGTCGGCCTCTCCATGAACCGGCCGACAAAGCCAACAAAGAAAGGCGAGATCGTGGCGAGTATGTACCGGTGTACCTCGGACTCCCAATCAACCGCTGTAGTGGGTGGGATCGACTTCAAGAGCTTCACTATCCTGGCTGAGTCGCAGCCGCTCCTCCATTGAGTGCAGGCTGGGTTGCAGCCAACCATCCTCCCAAGCTCCAGATCCTCTTGGCGTAGTGAGTCCGCCTTCTCGAGTGATCCCGCACTCATCTTGCCGCACCTCGACACCCGTGTAGAAGCCGAGCCGGCCCGGTGTCACTCATGTCGAAGACCTTCTTCATCTCGAGCCTTAAACCTCTCGACACCTCCACGCCGGGCGCGGTGATGATCAAATCATCAACGTGACCCGACAATCAGCATCGTGTCGCCGGAGCCCCGCCTGTACATCGCCGCCTCATGAGCACTCGGGCGAACCCGGCTCCTTGAGTGTGGCGCCGAGCTTCTCATTCCAGCGAGGGTCCCGCCGCAGGTCAGAGAGCCTTGGCGCGGGCGATACACCTTGTCCTCCTCTCCGGAACGGCGAGTCCCGGCGGCTGCCGCACGAACACCTCCTCCTTGAGGTCGCCATTGAGGAACGCGACTTCACGTCCATGTGGTGGACACGCCACCCTTCTGGGCCGCCGCCGGCGAGGAGGGGCGAACCCGACTCCATCCGCGCCACCCGGCGCAAATCGTCGTCGTAGTTGATCCCCTCTGGCGGGCCGGCGCGGCCGCCCACCAATCTTTGCCTTGTGCTTGATCACCGCGCCCGATTCATCCTTCTTGAGCTTGTAAACCCATTTCGAGAGAGATGGGGCGATGACCATGGGCAAGCGCACCGGCTCCAGTGCGATTCTTCTCCATCGACTCAACTCGTCCTCCATCGCCGCCCCGGCGGGGGTGATCCTTGGCTTTGGCGAAATTGGTCGGCTCCGGCGTGTGTGAGGTGGAGCTCGGCGAAGAAGCGCGGTGCCGGTGGTGGTGTAGGCTACGGGCCGAGGATGTTGGTGACGGTCCGGTACCGCAGCGGCTCATCATCGTCATGCCACGCGTCCGGCCTCTCGTCATCGTCCTCGGCGGAGGGCGAACTCCACTTGATCGCCCGCCGCCCGGTGCCCGTGGGCGAAACAGGAGAACCCGGCCGGGACGGGAGCGCAGCGCGCCCGCCGCCGATCCCCGGGCGCCATGGGAACCGCCGTCGCTGCCGATGTCCCTCCAGCTCCCGGAGTTGGTGACGGCGTGCGGCGGCGGTGGAGAGTCAACCTCCCCCCGCACCTCGTGCCTCCTACGCTCCAGCGGACCAAGACCGACGGTGAAGTCGCCGACGCCGCGCGAGACCCGCCGCCTCCTGGTGGCCCAATCCCGGCCCGCGTCCTTCATCAAAGACGGCGCCGCGGCCGATCCTCACCCGGCCGCGTCGGTGGTCGAGCACTCGCACGCCTTGGCGCCTTCTCGCGTACCCGATGAAGACGCCGGCCTTGCCGCGGTCATCCGACTTGCGAAGCTAGGTGAGGTCGCAATGTACGCCACGCAGCCGAACACGCGAGGTGGCTGACCGGGCGCCCGCCATGCCGAGCCGTAGGGGTCTTGCCCCGCAGCTCCTTGTCGGCGACGGCTCAGCCAGATGGATCGCCGTCATGACCGCCCCCCCTTATCGAGCCGGCATCCTCCTGCGCTTCCGAGGAGCGCGCGCCGTCGCCACGGCGGTCACGATGCGCCGCTCCACGACTCCGCTCTCGCTGCGGCGTGTGCGGAGCGGAGAAGTGCCGCTTGACGCCCTCCCTCTGCGCGAGTCGGCGGCGTGGACACGCTGAACTCTCCACCATTGTTCAGGCGCAGCACCTTCGCGGTCGCCGCTCTCCTTCTCGCTTCCGCCTTGATCCTCTTGACGGCCTCCCGGCCGTAGCGTCCCGACGGCGAGAGCGCGACCCACATGAAGCGGGTGGCGTCATCCACCATCAACAGGAAGAAGCGCCGGCCGCCTGGAGTCGCTGGGGACACCGGTCCACACAAGTCGCCGTGCACCAGCTCCAGCGCGTGCCCAGCGCGGTACTGCGCCTCCTGCGGGAACGGACGGCGGCGCATCTTGGTGGTGACGCAGGTGTCGCAGACTTGCTCCGCGTGCTTGATCACCGGCATGCCGCGTCGCCATCTCCAGCTTGCCGAGCCTGTGCAGCGCCTCGAAGTTGAGGTGGCCGTACCGCTCGTGCCAGCGCCAGGCGTCGTCGTCCTTCCTTGCGGCGAGGCACACCGGCTTCGCGGCCTCCAGGTGGAGGATGTAGAGGCGGGACGCGCTGCGCTTCACTTTGGCGAGGAGACGCCGGCGCGGGTCCCAAATCCTCAGCACCCCGTGCTCGATCTCCACCTTGGAGCCGCCTTCATCGAGTTGCCCCAAACTCATGATGGAGTTGCGCAACGCCGGGATGAAGTAGACGCCGTGGAGCACCCTGTGCTCGCCATTCTTCGCCTGAAAGACAATCGACCCGACTCCCTCGATTTGCACCCTGGATGCATCACCGAAGCGTACCGTGCCATGGAACGACGTGTCGAGGTCGGAGAAGAAGTCCCGACGGCCGGTCATGTGGTGGGTGGCTCCGGTGTCGAGGTACCAGCCATCCAGCTTCTCGTCACCCGGGCCGGTGTTCAGGAACGCTCGCGCGCGGGGCTCGTCGATGTCGACGACGGCGGACTTGGAGCAGACAGCATCTGGTGCCTCGTCCAGCTCCTGGAACCCGTGCGCGAGGCCCAGCTCACCGCGGCGTTCCTTGAAGCACGCACCTTCATCTTCTTCAACGCCTTGCGCGAGGAAGAGCGCGCCTTCGTCGTCGTCGTCGAACGCACACGGTAGAAGAGTGCGCCATCGTCTTCATCGGCTACTGGCGACGCGGCGCGGCGCCTCCTCTGTGTCCGCCGCGGCCACCACCACCACCGCCACGGTTTCCACCACCGCCACCGCGGTCACCACCGCGATCGCGGCGCGGTTCAGGGCAGTCCCGCGCCGGTGGCCTGCACAATTGCGGTTGAGGCAGAAGGTCATCGCGATTCGCCTGCCTCGCCGTCCGCACCTCCGCCGCCACCGTCGCGATCGCCACCGTGCCCTTGCCCTTACGCTTCTTGCCGCTGCGCCGCCGCGGGGATCCTTGGATCCACTTCCGGCGAAAGCGAGCGCCTTTCTTCTTGTCCACTGGCGCGCAACCCAATTTGCTCCTCCGTGAGCATGAGCTTGCCGCCTCTGGTGATGGAGTCGGGCGCGGATCGTCAAGATCATCCACCATCTTCGAACACCGGCGATGTCCTCCACCGTCGAGCCCCCTCGAAGTCGTCCATGAGCGACTCCATGGCGATCTTCAGCTGGCCGTGCCGGCGGGACGGCGGCAGAACTTCTCCGCACTCGCTGCTCGTCCAGTCCTCATCGCCGCATAGGCTCCATCTCGGCCGCCGAGGTTGGTGAGGCGAAGAGCAAAATCCTCGACTTGCTCACACCGACGGAACGCCGGCAGCTCCCACTCCTTCCTCGGCCTCTGCGGGTGGAGCGGCGCACTTTCGATTAGCACCGACGCGGCCCCCGGCGATGTAGTCCCAAGCCTCGCCGCGTCGCCTTCCTCGCCAGCCTGACATTGCGCAGCTCGGCGGCACGCCCGGCGATGATCGCCTCCGGCGCCCGCCCGATCCTCATGGTGCGGCGACGCGCGTACTCCACGGCGTCCCAGATCTGCCCGCGCGCATCTTGAGCTCCATCACCGCCCACCACCCAAGTAGTTGGTTTTGGTGAGCATGGGCCATGTCCGACGCCGAGTCCTTGTGGACCGTCACGGGCGGCGGGCGACCCACGCGGCCTCCCGTCCACGCGATCACGAATGGCGGCGGCGGGGACGCGCCTTCTGGCGGCGATACGCCGCCTCTCGGCGGCCGGGGCGTCGGCGCTCGGGCTTCGCCTTTTCACTGGCCTCCCTCTCCATCTCCGCTGCGCGCGCCGCCGTGCCAGTGTTAACTGCACGGGGCGGCCTGCTGCAGCTGGCGCCGCGGTGACGCCTCGGCAGCCCGGCCTGCCGCTGCTAGCAGCCGAAGCGCGACGATCGATGGCGCGGCGGATCTGCTCCACCACCGCCGCCCGGCACTGCCCGACGCCTCAGCCTGCTCCTTTGCGCCCGCCGAGAAGAAGAGGTGGAAGCCATGGCCACTCCTAGGATCTAACCTGGCTCTAGATGCCAATTGTTGGAAACATAGAACTCAATTTGCAATTGCTAGAACTCTGCCAGAGGGCAGCTTGGCCCTTGGCTGCTTGGATTGAAATAAAAGTTCAGAATTTCTTACAAGAGGTGGAGGGCCTGCCCCTGCTTATATTTGCAGTGAGCTCACCTACTCCCTTTCTAACTTGGCCACCAAGAAGCTCTTTTAACTTGGCTTTCAAGGCAGCTTACAATAAAGCAACTTAAGCTAATTGATGGAAAAAGCAAATGAACTTATTCAACTAATCAAGGTAAGACACAGGTTAAGTCTATCAGGTACACGGTGCTGCTGTGGCCTCATCGCCGGCACAGCGAACGTCGGCGCTTGACGACGCAGCGGAGCAGATAGCAGGGGGGTGAGCTGGCATCGGCGTGTTTCTTGTGTCCGCGGCGAATGCGGAGGCAACGCGGCGTGGACACGGTGAGGAGATCTTTTCCGGCATCCATGGCCGTGCTCCAGTGGTGCTCCAGCTGGTGCTCGGCGAGGATGGATGGGACGTGTCACGGCAGCAGCGCCATTGATGGCTGCCGGATGCTGTAGCAGGATGGCAGGGTGCGAGCTGGTGTTCAGCGGGTGTCGGGACGATATTTCATCGGCCTCCAGATTTTTGGCGACATGGTCATCGATGTCGCTGTGGAGAAGTCAGCGGCAACAAGGCTCGCGTGCTGTGCGTGACCGAGGGGAAAGAAAGAGGTGGAAGAAGAGGATGACGGGTGGGCCAGCGTCGTCATTGAGAGAGAAAGGTAGAGAGGCTTGGGCTGCTGTTTTCTTTGCTGCTGCTGCGTGGGCTGTCCGAGTTGGGCCAAATGGCCAGGCCGGCCCGACGCGAGGAGAAGAGGGAGGCCTGGTGTTTCGCTGGGCCAGAAGGGAGAATGAGAAAGGACTGAGCCCGAGAGGCTTTCCCATTTTCCATTTCCTTTTCTTTTTCCTAACTTCCATGTACTCTTGTATATGCATGTACATATCTAGATTCATACATATATGTATTTATATAGCTATACTCACATATCTAAAAAAGAGACATGGATTTATATGTATAGCTATATATTCAAGTACGCATATACTCATGGTGTGATTTCTTTATTTCCCAGAAAAGTACTAGGCACGAATTCGAATTTGGAATTTTGGGTGACTGATAATTCGAAGAGATGTATGGTTGGTCGATAACTCCAGGGAAGGTTTGAGGGAGGGTATATTTGGTGGAGTTCATCAAGGGATAATATTTGGTGGGGGTAACAAGGAGATATTATTCGATGCCAAGATAAATTCTAGAGAGCGAACAAGCAAACAAGCATTCATTCAAGCAAACAATCACGCATTCCTAAATAAATCTATATGGTGAATTGTGATGCAAGGTTTTCGAAAAAAGATTGTAGGTTACGCGGAAAATAAAAATAAGTTTTAGTTGGCAGATATAAAAAGTTCAATTTTTTAGTGAATTTTAAAATAATGCAAAATTACGGGTGTTACAGCTTGTCATTCTCCATCATGCTCTTCACCCCATCTTCTCTGGCAGCCACCGCGAGATCCGGCGCGCCGAGGACGAAGCCCACCGCGTAGCCGCCCACCAACACTCGCATGGTACGACGATGCTCCTCCTCTCTCAAGATCTCCATGACTGAGTAGAGGCGAGGTCCAGCCAAGATCCATGGTGGGCGTGGGCTCCACGCCCATCCCGTCTCTCCTTTGCCGCTTCCTGCCGCTCTCCTCGGCCCCTCCCCGCGCAGAGCTCCTCCAAGCTCATGGTGGCCGTGGCGAATCTGCTCGCCCCTCCCGCGCGGAGCGCCACATCATGGTGGCCGTGGCGGATCTCGTAGCGCGTCGCGACGGAGGTGGTGGCGGCCTCGTACGCCGGGAAGCGGCGGCCCGCGATCGCGGACCCGGGGCCATCGACGGCAGCCGTGGGCGATGGCCCTGCTTGATGGAGTCCCCCGGCGGTGGCGGCGGTGGGGTCTTTTTCGCGGATGGCCCCTACGCCGCTCTCTCCTCGGACGTGCTCGGGCGGAACCTAGGCGGGGTCGGCTCGCCAGATTTGGGCGGATGGAGCCAACCCGCATATTGGTGGAATATTCTCTTTGGGTTGGCTCCATCCCCCACTCAACCCATAACCAAACCGCCAAAAAAGCGGTTGGCTCCATCCGGGTTGAACCCCACCCTCCAACCAAACACACGGTACAAGTTTGTGCGTACACAGTAAAATTTATAAGTTTTCAAATCAAGTTAGGTGAAGATAAACTTTATATTCAATGTGACCCGCAACTTTATAGTTAAATACAATTTTTATTTGAAATTAGTTATGGTCTAGAAATTCCATTTTAAATTTTCAGATTAAATATTTAAAATTTTCTAATTTTTCAAATGACCTCAAATTTGTAGTACTCAATGAGGGCTATAAATTTTCATTTTATACATTTTTCCATTATTATCATTTTTGATCGATAAATTCTATTTTATTTTTTAGATATTGATTTTTATTAGTTTTTCAAATGATCTCGGATGGAGAGTACACCTAGAGTCTAACTTTTGGAGGTCCAAATCTTTTTAGTTCAAACTTTTCATATTTTAGTTCATTTATTAGAGTCTTAAATATTTATTACAATATCCTGTGAAGTGAATACAAAAGAATTATATCAGCCTGACTCTTAAGACACCAGTAGTAATCAAACAACGCGTCAGGCCGGCATGACATGTGGCTTCTCCGGGCGTTAAAAAAAGACTGTTTTTGCAATCCTTGAGGCCTAGTTTACAAATTCCATGAAATGATTTCTAAAGGTAGCTGGATTGTAGCCCACCTTCAGAAGTTGATCTCTAACGACATAGTTTTCAGTCCATCTGTAGAAAACGAGACACATAGGGTAGAGGCTGACAAACAACCGCCTCTATATATAACGCCATTCTAGAGGTGTCAAAAAAATATTTTATGTAGTAATGATATGTGTGTTGTGACAAAACATATAGCTATACGAATTACATGCATGTACAGCAACTCGATCTGAATACTATTCTACCCGTAAACAGAAATATAGATGATATGTATGCTTACATACATATACATATATATATCTATCTAGTTATATCGAAGACATATAGCATGCATGCATATCTCATCACTCGTGGTCCCTCGCGACAGCCGAGATCCTTAACAGCCGGGATCACTTTTAGGAACGCCATAGCCTTACTTCATCGCTTTTTGGTGTTGCTCGTTCTTTTTATCTTCATCGCCGTAATACGCCGCTACTCCCACTAGCGCCGCACCTCTTAGCAACCAACGTTTCCAGAACGGAACAACGTCAGTGTTCCTGATCTGCTCACCGCCCTGCGTGAATCGATCAATGGAAAGCCGCAAACATGGCACGATAAGCAAGCTAGCTATATATGTCGTCAACTATCTCCGATCATGTTATGTTATATACATACACGATAAGCAAACGATCGAAAAGTTTACATACATACATACATACCTTAAAGCAAGAAAATTTGTAGTTAGGGAAAATGAAATTCGGGATCATGATGAACATATATATGTAATGGAACTAGCTAATGATGGCTTATATAAATACAACAAACAAAAGTATGTGTATATGTATATCCAAATATTGGTGGAGTACTTTACCATGCTGCTGGCTTGCTCTGGACTTGATCGCAATATACTTACAGCTCCTCAAAGGATGGTGGACCTTACTTGGGTGCACTGCTATATACTGTCCTAGTATATATCTTTGAGTTATGGGTGCCCGCACACATGTATTTATATACACATACATATATAGATACAGATATAGATGCTCATATCCAGTCGGTGCAAACCGAGGAGCTAGCTTAGCTAGCTGTAGGGGACGCTGTTTATGCATGCGCGAGTCATGGGAAAGTTACCTTGGAATCATATCCTCTGCTTTGCGTAAAGCATTTTTACCTAGGGTGTGTTTAGCACCCAAAATTTTGGCCAAAATTTTAGACGGATGGGACATGCATGTCACATCATATACTGTAGCACGTTTCGTTTGTTAGTGGTAAATATTATCCTACCATGGCGTAACTAGGCTCAAAAGAATCGTCTCGCAATGTACATCTAAACTGTGTAATTAGTTTATTTTTTTACCTACATTTTGCACTCGATACATATGCCGGCATTTTGATGTGATGGGAAATCTTCTTTTTGCACAGGTGGAATTTGGGGAGGAATTCTGGGGCTCTAAACACACCCCTAGCATGCTGGTGGACATGGGAACACACTAAAGTAAAGTATTTTTTTTGGGTGGCCGGGTGCCTTTAGCTAACATCATCTCGGGCGGATATGATTCCTGAATTTTCCACCACAAAAGGAATCATATCCCTCTGCTTTGCGTGGAAGACCAAACGGCATCATTCTATCTGTTAGGGCTGATCACTGATGGGATAGATCCTCGGACGAGGCTTGCAATTAAGGGGAGGAACCCATCCCAACCCCATATAGGGTGTGTTTGACATAGCTTCTCTACTAGCCTCACAAATCTGTTTTCAGCTTCTCCAACTAAACTAGTCCCAATAAAACAACTTTTTCCCTAAAAGCTGTTTTCAGCTTCCTCTCACATGTGCAGTTTTCTAGGTGAAGCTGAAAATACTAGCTTCTCTTAACTATCTTCCCTGAAAAGTTGTATTACCAAACATTTATGAAAATAGATTCAGCTCAACCGGTAAAGCTGTTTTTAGAGCCAAAGCGAACAAAAGCAGATTCACTAGTGAAGCTGAGCTGTACCAAATAGGCTCATACTATCAGAACGTTACCATAGTCCACACACACCCCAAAAATGAACCAAACGACATGGCCCAACCTACCTACCATGCAATGGTACGTTGCACCCGTCCGTATGAGGTCTGCATCCAAGAATCGGGAGCAGTGGCACTCACCAAGCTGTGGTGCCAGGATGCTGAGGAGGGGAGGGATGATGCATATGTGACAAGTGGTATCGTTGTGCTTGGCTGACCCACCCCACCCATCCCTCTGTGCGGAATGCTCTAAGAGAAGCCACCGCAAATGCAACCCTCGTTGATGCCGAGATCCAATACCGCAATATGCATAGGCAGCCATCAGCAAACAAAGCCTTCAAGAACTGAGACCTAGCCAAGAAGACATTGATCTGTTTCAACACCTCCAACTCCATGAAGGTCGCCACACATGCTTACATACAATGTCACCTCCTGATTTCTCTGTGCACCCATTGCCGCACTAACTTCCCAAGCGCCACATCCACCACATTTTTTTGTAGCACCTTGAACCCTATTTTTAGCTTTAAGCTATCAGCTTTTCTAAGTGAGTGTAAATATAGAGATTTCACAAGTGTTTCAAGGAAGATAGATGGATGGGACATGTTTTATAGCTCTTTGAACTAAACAGTTTACAACTTTTCCACAGCACATAGCTCACAAATAGCTTTTCCATATCTCACAGTAGGCAACATCTTTTTCACATATTACAACTGAACCAAATAGAGTAGTGCTTGCCTCTTTGCTTGCTTGAGTACACTGGTAGTAGAAGTAATAACTTGCTACTAGAATTGTGCGAATTAGGCTAGGGAAGGTAAGCACTATTAGGATCACTTATTGTTCTAACCACTTTGCTCTAGTGTTTTATTTTGTATATAAATTTGTAATTGGCTATACACCCCCTGTATCCATCTAGATCCTCAAGTGTTGTCATATTGATTTGCAAGGTTTAACCACATACAGTGTTAAAGGTTTTGGTTTTGGAATTCAGCGTTGAGCTTGGTCTTCTACTGTTGTGTGCCGCTGTGCTCTTTGATCATCATTGAGAACATCAAGCCACCAGTCAAACAGTTTTTTTTTTTTTTTGAGAGATCCTGTTTCCCGGCTTTGATTAATAATAAGAAGATGAAGCAAGCATCTGGTTACATGCGCAAGTGGCGCAAAACAACTTCCCAAGCTCGACGGACTGTCAAGCTGGGCATGAAAGACTAACTGGACTACTCACAATCTAGAAACAACCGATGTGCATCATCTAGTTGCACTATCATGGGACCTCCATCGTGTCCGTCCCCCGGCTCCGCTGGCTAACCGCAGCTAGGGCCTTACCAAGCTCCATGTCATCAAGTCTCATCGCTTTCCGTAGTGCCTTGACCGCTTCCTCGGGAAGATCCCCCCCACGACTATCAATATACTCGGTGATTGCCGCATCCCGGGCCGACGACCCGCCATTGATGAAGTCCGGCTTCGCGATAAGCTTAAGCCGGGCGCTGTGCGGCAACCGTACGGAGGAAGGACGAGCGGCCCGACGGCGGCTGGAACGGGTGGGTACCTCTCTCTTGGATTTGCGCTACCGGGGTGCGGATGAGCCGCCAAACCCGCATCGATGGCATAGTTGGTGCCGGCAGGATCGGGGGCGGGAGCTCGACGAAGAGCCCGACGAAGAGGTCATCGGGTGCCATCCCCGCGTGGACTCCCGCACCTGACCATCCGTGGCACCCTCCTCCCGTCCCTCCACCTCTCAGTGGCCACAGGAGTGACGGATAGCGACGCTTCCACCTCCAAACAAAGCATCAGGAGGTGGGCGCCCCGGCTGTGTCTTTAGCCGGGCAGCGACGGCAACCTCATCTAACATGGGGTCAACCCATATCGGAGGCTCCTCCACGCAGAACTCCAACACCAAAGGATATGGCGCAACATAGTGGTGTGAAGCAACAACGTCATCAGTGGAAAGGAGCAGCGCACAGCTGCCATCCACCGTGGGCGAACTCCTGAGTCGTCGGCGTCGAGGAGCTCTGACGGCGCCCACTCGCATCGACCTCCTGGCGGGCTCGGACTGTACCGTCATGGATGGCGTGCTGAGAGGCAGGTGGAATGATAGCGCAAACCGAGCCGCCACCCTTCTTCGCAGTTGAAGGCATAGCCCGACGTCGCTTGCACTCCTAGCAAGGTGGTGGAGGCCATGGTAGCCGGTTTCCGTCGTGGCAACCGACAAAGTTGCAACACGGTGCGACAAGGATGGCTGTTGAAGCATCTGCCACGAAGCCCTTCGGAATCTTACGGGCTGCGGAGCTGCACTGCAATGCTCACCAGGCGATCGCAGGGCGGCTCGCCGCCGCGCGAGGATCTCCCGCCACCCGGCCCCGTTGGGGGCGGAGACCGTCCGTGGCGGCTTAGACGATGGTGGACGGGGATACGTCCCTCCGGTGGTGTTGGCTTCATTGGGCGGCGAACGGCGTCAAGGTAGGATGTCGGGAAGTTGGGGCTTTGCCTAGACGCGGCATCGGGACCCCGTCGCGTCGGCGTCCGAGTCTTTGGCTGCTGCGTGGCGTGCTCACCCACGGCCGCAGCGGCCCTCACACCCTCGGCGGCAGCGGCGACGGCGTTGGCGCTGACGAAGACGCCTTTGCCGGTCCTGTACCACCACCACCGGCGCTGTGTTGGCATCCGTCCCCGCCAACTCAACGCCCTCGGCGCGGAGTCGACGGTCGGAGCGGCATCGGGTGCGGCTCTGCATCGCAGCCGTGAGGGGAGCCCGACGAGCTGCGCTGAGGTAGGGGTGGTCTGCCTCCATGCTACCATCGTCATCCTCATCGTTGTCGCTGCTCCGTCTTCGCGACGACTTCACTCCAGCGCATCGGCTTCGATCTGCCCGAGAAGGTGGGGAAGAAGGGCGCGGTCGGCGTCGCGAGAGGCGAACCCCGGTCACCCTCATCTCCTCGTGCCGCTGCCTCATCGTGGCTGCTGGCAGCTGATGAGAAGGCCGGCGGAGTCGATCCCGTGCCGCCATCGTAGGAGGTGAGCTCGTCATCTCCACCTTCCGCATGCGCAGCGCGCGACAAGACGCCTGTGGCCAGGCCATCGGCGCCGCCAGCGCACTGAGCACAACCACGTCACCGCTTCGCACCCGCATGACGCCCGGCCATCGCGTCTCGCCGAGCCGCTGCTCGCTTCCCTCAGCCAGGATACCCGACCTCGCGACGCTGATCCGCCGCGGTCCGCCCCCAACGCATAGCGGTGGCCCGCCGCCGTGGAGGTCGCATCGTGGGTGCGGATCCGCAGCACCGCTGCATCAGGGGTGGGGCGACCACCACGGCCAGCATCCTATTGCAGGTCGCGACGGCGGCGCCATGGTCGGGCTGGAGCGCACCGTAGGCGAGGAGAGGTGAGGTAGCGGGAGGGGGGTGGTGGAGGAGGGGGCCGGGGTGGGGAGGGAGCCGCCAGCACCGAGTGGCAGCCGACGGCGGCGGCGTCAGGGTGTTCCTAGAGGGCCTGGCGGCCCATTTCACGAGCGGAGGCTTGGTCTGTATGTCGGGACAGTACAGACTCTCTTTTACCAGTCGAACAGTACAAACACTGCTCTGCTGTCAGCCCCTAAACCATGCCAGTATGATTCACGATGAAGAATGCACACAAGATAATTGACGTTTGATAAAGTTCAGCACGAGCACATCATAAAATAATAGTTGTTACATCCAACAAGCAAATCAAGCTAAGCACACATGTCCTGAAAGCATGAATGAAGGAACAAACGGTATGAAATCAATCGGCACACAGTTCGAGAAAGAAATTAATGCAATAATACAAAGTTTCAAACAGAGGAAGCAATCCAGCAATAACGCACACTGCAACAGCTCTCATACTTCGGTTGATTACGAAGAAATCTCCTCGGTTATGTCGTCGACGTGAACTTCTGTCCTGGCAGATTCAATAGCAGCAACCTCTTCTTCCTGTTCTTTTTTCCTTTCCTCTTCATCAGGAGGCTCCGTCATGATGATCTTGTCAGCCAATGTCTCCAGCCCCATGGCTGACCAAAGCAGCCACACATAGGACAGGAACTCCCCACCATGTCCCAAGCTCCTGGCGTGCAGGTAGCCCGAGCAACGGGCCGCTGAGAAGCAGAGCATCTCAACCCACACACCTTCTATCAGTTGCCACCTGTCGTCTACCCCGAGGGTACTGAGCGCCTCAACCATGCTCTTGGCTTTAGTCAGCAGATGGATGAACTTCTTGTCACCTTGGTATTCAGGAGACAATAATATATCATCCACATCTTGGTAGATCCGTTGAGCAATACCTTGCACCTTATTGGTGATGGGCCCATTGCCATTGGTGACACCTTCCTTTGGCTTCAAGATATCTGCAATGTAGTCGCTGGCTATGTTGAAGAGACCCGACCTGGCACCGGGCACCAGCATCTCAGGACGGATGAAGAGCAGGTATGCCATGTACTTGGATATCTTCCTTGAGAGATGAGCGCTGTGCTGCCGAATCTTGTTGTTGCCTTCATCTCCTGCTGATGCTGCCGTTGACATAGGTTCATCCTCGTAGTAGCATAGATCAGTGGCCACATGCCACATGAGGACACTTTCATCGAAAGGCAACATTAAGCTTGAGGCCAGAACATCATGGTGACTAGTGTCCATCTTCTGTTTGTACTTGCTGAGTGTCAACTGGCCTCTGAGATTGTTGAATCCCCTGTAAGAGATAGGGCCGTAGATGTAGCTGTTCCACCCATCCTTGACGTGCTTGCGCACACGGTCAGTGATGTCTCTGGCTGCAGGCTCCTGCTTCACATGCCAATGCTTAATGACGTACTCCCGTAAGAAGTAGGGCCGTATGAACTTCCCAGGAGTGGTCTCCTGGCTGGCACAGAATGACATGAGGCTGCCCTGGGAAACCATATCATGCCATTTGGCACGGAACTTGCGGCGGAAGAAGGACACAAAGGGGAAGAACTCATGCATTGCAGTGAGACAGAAGAGGATGTATGTGACCCAGACGTCATTCACATCGTAGCCACCCTTGTGGCTCTTGGCGAAGAGCACCACCGACGTCAGGGTCAGGAATGGGAGCGACAGCTGCAGGCATGCACCGAGCAAAGTGAGGGTAACAAGCCATTTGTTGTAGAGGATCATAAATGTGCTGTAGATGCACTCCTGAAGCAGCTTGTATGAGTCCGAGTGGCTGAACTGGAGGAAGAATTCCAACTCATGGAGCCGACTAGAATATGGACGAGGCACGTCCACAAACATCTTGTATAGGAAACTGACAGGTGTGAAAACTATTCTCTTGATTTTTTCAGTCTTTTCGGCCTTGTCATGGTGCCACCTTGCTCTTCTCACGAATTCTCCAAGGGTAGTCACATCTTGTCCTTCGACTTCCATGTTTCTCCAATCTGATTCTTCATCTTTTCAGTGTGATGAACCCCTAATCCTTCTGCTGCTGACTCTTGGGAAGAACTTCTTTTTGGGTAAAACATCTTCTCCAAATCATCTTGGGAAGGACTTCTTTTAGGGTAAAACATCTTCTCCAAATCATCTTGACTTTTAATATCCATGAAATAGGTAGTGTACACTCTCCACCACCGACCAATCATTCCTTCCTTCTGCTTCCTTCTATCCATCAACAAAGCTGCGGAGGCTAGCATGTTGTTGAAGCTAGCTCGCTTGAGGGCCCATGGCTTATGGCTGAACTTGATGATGCCAACGACGAAGAGCAGGACCGCCGCATTTAGCAGCTGCCTCTCGCCCGACCACCAGTTGCAGAAGACGTACAGAGCAACCGCCACCTGGGAAATTACCGAAACATTTATGCTGTGAATGTGATGAATCACAAAAAATAACACATTATCATTGTCCAACTGTGAGGTGACTTTGGAAAGTCATTTTCTCCACCAGAGAACGACGAGATTTTAGCAAAGGTCGTCTATGTCCTCGGGGAGACCAAAATTATTACTTGCATCATTTCCCGGTAGAACGATTGCACAAAGGGAAAACAGTTTTAGTAAATTGTTTACCCATTGAACGACTTTGAGTTCCTCCAGCCATTCCCAATATAATGGTTTATAGAATTTCAAGCTGGTTTGAGAAATAATCCAAATATATGTGTTAAGAGAAAATTGAGAAACATTTCATTGTACCATAAAGTTGTAGTTGTATTCCCGTATTTGGCAGCAATGTTACGTTAGCACAAATATAATATTATGGCGTGTCAAACTCGATGGAACATGGCCTCCAATCCATTTTGAACGTTGACAAATAAAAATAAATTTAAGAACAGATAATCTGACCTGGGAGACGAGGGTCATGGCGTGCCGCTTCCACAGCTCGTTGTCCTCCAAGCTGTAGGCGCTCATTGTCGTCTGCCCGCCGAGGTGGATGAGTAGGACAGGCGCCCAGAGCACCTCCAGGTCGCTACTGCCGCCGCCCGAGCCACCAGCTGACCGCTGCCTCTGGCGGTTGAAGAGAGTAGCCAGGGCGTAGATCGCCAGGGCATCCCCGCCTACATACGCCGACCACACAAGGAACCTCAAGTTGCGCAGCTTAGGGTACCTGCGCACAGAATAGGCGAAGTAGAGGCTCATGTAGACGAAGAGGCTGCCGAGCACCAGAACTCGCATCTGCCACTCCTGCCACCAATGCACAGCATGGGAGAGACCCATGCTTGGCTTGCTTGCCCGCGGTGATGTTTGTTCTCTCTCGCGCGCGCCGCCGGCCTCTCAAGCTCGAGCTCTGCCCTTTCTCGTGCTGGCTAGCCACAACAAAGCCCAAGGCGTACGTCAGCATGCAAACGACAACAAGCGGACGCTTGCCTTGTCTCTATATATGTGTAAAATATTTTAAGGGCGTGTTTAGATCCCAAAATTTTTTGCCTCCACCTGTCACATCGAATCTTTGACACATGCATGGAGCATTAAATATAGATAAAATAAAAAAAACTAATTGCATAGTTTGGCTGTAAACAACAAGACGAATCTTTTGAGCCTAATTAGTCCATAATTAGCCATAAGTGCTACGGTAACCTACATGTGCTAATAACAGATTAATTGTAGTTTAAAGATTTGTCTCGTGGTTTCCAAGCGAGTTATGAAATTAGTTTTTTATTAGTGTCCGAAAATCCCTTCTGACAACCGGTCAAACATCCGATGTGACACCTAAAAATTTTCATTTCACCAACCAAACACACCCTAATTAGTAATTAGTTTCAAGGTGCGGGCTGGTATAGTAGCATTAGTTACTGACACACGATATAAATGGTGAATATTAGAGACCAACAGCCATCAACAGGTGCTCGTACTATACATGGCCTAGTATAAGGCCAATCTCAATGCTATATTTCACCTCCCATTTTACATGACATTGAAACTTTACATGGAACGGGTTTCAGTCACACTGTATAGGTCCATTGCACACTTTCATAGGCCACGGGTCCCACGATCTCTCTTTTTTCTCTGTCTTCCCACCGGAGTCGCGCGGCCAAGGAGCTCATGCGCGCTTCCCACCGGAGTCGCGCCAAAGGAGCTCATGCGGTGGTGGTGCTCGCGCCGCCACGTAGCCGCCAGCGAAGCCACGCGGGCGGCGCCGCTGTTCGTGCCGGGCGGTGGAGGCGCCGCGCCCAAGGCCGCGCCACGCCCGCCGCGGCTGCCGGTGGAGCCACGCTGGGGGTGGAGTGCCGCCCACGTATCCGCGACGCCCATGGCCCGGCCGAGCTCGCGACGCCGCGCCACGTGGCCGGCGCGGCCCGCTACTACTACAGATTTCTTTCCGCTGCGTTATTTTTCATTTTCCGTTGCGGTTTATTGTAACCGCAACGAAAAAACGTTACTGATTGTCGGTTGATTAACCGTTGCGTTATTTTGTCCGCAACGGTTAATAGTATTAACCGCTGGGGTTTTTTTAAAATAACCACAACGGTTAATCCTATTAACCGCTGCGGTTTTCTTAAAATAACCGCAACGGTTAATGAAATAAAAAAAAAAAAAAAAGAAAATCCAGATCCGAAACCCTAACGGGCCCGTGATCCGGGCCGCCGGCCCGTTAGGGTTCTCGTGCCGCCCGCCCGCCCCGCCGCCATGGGCGGATCCGGCGTCATAGAGGCCGGATCCGGCCACCCCACCGCCGGATCCGGAGGGAGAGGAGGGGGCCGCCGCCGGGATGGGGAGGGGGGGGCCGCCGGCCGCCGCCGCCCGCTCCGGTGATGAAGCCGCCGCCACTCCGGTGATGAAGCCGCTCCAGCCCGGCCCTCCCCGCGCCGATCCCGCCGCCTCTTCGTGCCGCCGCCGGATCCCGTCCCGCCGCCTCGTGCCTTGAGCCATCCAAATACCGCCCGCCGCCCGGTCGGGGAGGGAGGGCCGGATCCAACGCCGCCGCCCGCCGGATCCTCCCGCAGCCAACATCGTGATAAAGCATGTGAGGCTCGGAATGTCCGTGTTGTGCTAGCAAATGATGGGTTCAATCATTATGGAATGATGGCTACCCCATACACATGTTGGCCCGTGTTTGTTATCCCCTCAATCTCCCCCTCGGGGTTGCCTTTCAATGACAACACATATTCTCGCTCGTTGATCATTCCCGACACTTGGGGAGTAATATGGGTGTGTTCATGGATCCTCCGTGGGATGAATTGATCGCTGCTTGGGAGGAAGGCGTATGGACATGCGATCGAGCTATAAAGACAACCTTCTTAATGCACGCCCGTACCAAGATTCTCCAAGCATGACTTCGTGGCATATGGCATATTCTACAACCGGGTGTGTTCACAGAAGTTCCCATGCCCCCTATGCAAGAAGCCGTGATGTTCACCGGGTTGAAGAAGGGAAGCAAGTATTCGCTCGCTCGACAAACATCATCGCTTCCCCTGACCATCCATTCGCATACAAGACACCAAAAACTTTATAAAAGGTGTGAAAGTGACAGACCCTCCACCACGGATGTTGACTGGTGTCGAAATTCATGCTCGGGTATAGATGCGCTTGTGGACAATCCACAAGGTGGTTTTGTGGGATATGGTGAGCAGCATCTGTGGAATCATAAGTAGGGCATCACAAGGCTCCCCTATCATGATGACCTTCTTCTGCCACATAACATTGACAAAATGCACACCGAAAAGAACATCGCCGAGGCTTTTTTTGGCACCCTCATGGACACCGATAAGTCTAAGGACAAACCTAAGGCTAGAGTGGACCCGGGCGCAGTTATGCGATCAGCCAAAGCAAGTGATGCGGCCTCCTAGAACGGCAAGAAATGGGTTAGGCCTAAGACCGAATTTGTCTTGGACATCTAACAAAGGAGGGAAATACTTCGAGGATGCATACACTAATGTTCCCGCATGGGTATGCAAATAATCCTAGGAGGGGAGTGAACTTATCTACTCTACGAGTCCACGGATGAAGAGTCATGACTACCACGATGGATCGAAGCTACGTCCCCGAGAATATGTGAGTAGTGCCGGTAGAGTTGAGCTATTTCTTCCGCCAACTTTGTGCCAAGGAGATAGCAAAGACCATCATTGCCGACTTGGAGAAAAGCGCCCTATGTTGCTCAGAAGCTAGAGAAGATATTTCCACCGGCTTCTTCGTGGCCATGCAACATTTGATTATTCACCCCGTATCGTGCCCGTATGTGGGGCCCGTGTAGTTCCATTGGTGCTATCCAATCGAGAGAAACTCTAAAGACGGTAAAAAAAAAAAAAAAAAAAAACTCGGAAATAAAGCAAAAATTGAGGCTTCCATTTCGTGAGGCATACGCCGGTGGAGGAGGTGTCAAACTTTATACGTATACTACTACGTAGAAACTTCCTAGCGTGCATAATCCACCATCTTGTTAGAATGCCGATGAAAATGAATGGAACCTCAACCTTTTCCAAGGCCAATCGGGAACCGCAAGTGGGAAGACCACTAAGAAGTTGAGCAATGAAGAGTGGCACAAAAATCATGCCGTATGTGCCACCAACCTTACCGAGGTGGTTCCATACATACAGAATTCATCCACCAATTCTAGCATGAATCAAGGGTCATTGAACCGCAAGAAGAAGATGCCCTTCTTGAACATGGTGCCGGATCGGGGATGCCAAATTTCATTTCATGGTTCCGACAAAAGGCCCAAACCGATGCATCTATGTGCGACAAATTGAGACATGTTGCAAAAGGTTGTGAACCTAGGGTTGAATCATGTAACGGTTATGATGTGAACGGATATCGCTTTCACACAAAGATGCTACAAAAACAAATGGGTCCAATCGAAAAACCACAAATAGTTCCGTGTGTACCCCCTAATGATGGCAAAGATTATTATGGAAGAGTCGAAGAAATATATGAGCTTACATTTCATGGTTCGAAATGTGTTAAACCTATCATGTTCAAATGTCTCGATGTCTATATTGTGGCGACACAGGCACACCAAGTTTATTACCCGCCATACGCCGCCGAGCAAAAGATTTTCTTAAGGGAAGGTATATTTTGCGTAAGGTATTGCCACATGGTAAACTACCTATCCCAAACGATGAAGATTACAACTTGATTAACCCAAATACATATGATGGAGAGTTCTATCAAGAAGAGGGGCTACCAGGGAGTCTTGTGATAGAGTTACCCGAGATGAAATGGAAGTATACAATGAAATGGATGATGATGGTATAGAGTTGAGGTGGTCAATGCGAAGGACTTAGAAATGCTGAATGAATTACATTTAGGCAATGACAATGAACCCAAAATGCCTCCTCCGGATACTATTTATTGTTTGGACAATGTTGATAGTGACAACGAGAGACAACCTCCAAAGCAGATGGCAATAATGATGAAGATTATTTCTAACACATGTAATACTATATGTTATTTTGTTTATTTTGCTCCAATTTCTAATTATGTCTTGCTTATTATTTGGTACCGATCATCCTCTTTTGTTTACTTGCGGTGATTAGGCAAAGATGCTTTTGCGGTCGTGAGAGGAAGCAGCGCACATGTCCTCGCTTTTACGCCTAGGAAAAGAGGCGGGCCCGAAAGGCCGAGGACGAGGAGGAGGACGAGGACGAGGATCGGCGAGGGCTGCCGGCAACCCAAGGTCTCATCATCCCTTGCCGCAGGAGGAGGTGTTGCCCCGCCGAGGAGGAGGTGCCTGGGACAGGGACGACGAGGAGGAGGTGCCGGTGCGGGGGATGGACGAGGAGGAGGTGGTCACCCCGGGGGAAGGGGCGACGACATTGAGGCCGCGGGGGAAGGGGCGGTAGAGGAGGAGGAGGAGGGAGGAGGCCGCGGGGACGGTTCCTCGCTCCTCCGGTACGCCAACGCCTACTTATGAGGTCCTCGTGAGGATCCCCGACCCTCCCGGCTTCTAACCAACGCCCGCTGATTCGCCCCGTTGGGCAAGTGTAAGTAACTTGAGATGTCTTTACTTGTGCGTGAACCGGTTGGTTGTGTCCGGTGGTGTTGGCATATGAAGCGCCAACGGCATCCTTGGGTTGTTGTGCAGAAAAAACTACCCCCCCTTTGTCGTAGAAGGATAGGTGCTAGCCCGCCTACACGCTTGAGCACTACGAGTGCGCCGAGGACATCGAAAACCGCAACGTGGGCGCAGTGGGTGAAAGCCGATTTTTGGGTGAGTCTCCCTCCCAATTGTTATTGCATTCGTTAGACTTTTTGAATAATGAAAGGATACACCGCATTTGTATGCGCACTTATTTCAAATGTGAGGAGGGGACATGAGGTCATGGCGAATGATGTGCTTATCAAATCCGCCAAGAAACGCTGTGCGCCGACATGCATCACCAGTGTGAAACACCGCTCGCGCCATAACCTACAAAGTGGGGAGAAGCTTGGGAGGACGCCGATAAGAAGCGCATGCGAGACATTCACGCCGACCGACCAATACATTGAGGTAGTCGAAGAACATTGATATTGATTCATTTTGATATTAAGTCAATTTAAATTGATCTTATTATATGTCAAATACTTCATGGATCGGTGCGTATGATTCCCGACCGGTGTCGTCAGATCAAGATTGCCGGGAGAAGATCGTGGACGTGGTTCACGGAGGACTACATCAAAGATGAAGAAGCTCTCTCGGGAGCATCGCTTGAAGATGAAAGGTCCAAAGATACCATCAAGGCGCACGCAGCCTCACCCAATACAAAGATGCATGGGTACGCAAAGCCTAGGTTGTTGTCTTTCTTGGTGCCCCCTTGGTGCTGTTTTTAACCAAAGTTGATGTCATTCTTGCGATGAAGGCACATCCAGTGGAAGGACCGCAACGACTTCCGTGCGCTCGCATGTCCCACATGGGCAAGGCGGCGCGGACGAAATCGCACTAGGAAGGAACCACCCGAGACGCATACCAAACCCGACATTGCCAAACGCATCATGGAGTACACGGCGGCGGCAAAGGCGTGCCATGGGGAGGAGTATGATCCATGCACATAGGAGATCGATGCGAGATCTCATCATGAGGCAAGGAGAAGGCAAGAAGCACGGGTGGTTGTGGATTGCCAATAGCGCCATCGACGCTTTTGATCTCTTACTCACCCGATCCGAAAGGGTAGCGCCGCCTCCAACCCACCCATACGCCCACGGGCGAAGCTCTTCACAAAGAGAAGTCGACACACTCCGGGTTAGTTCAGGTTACTCGCCATCCATTGATCTTTACACCATAGTTACGCTTTGCATTACTAAAATTTTGGTACTATATGTTGTAGGCCGAGCTAGAAAATGAGAAGAACCAGCGTGAGGAGATAGGCGCCCAAGCTACAGGCCACGAATGCGACGTTGGAGGCCCGTAATCACGACGTTGGCGATGCAAAGAACGCGGCCGGAGGATCTCGACAAAGTTCCTAGTAGCTCTTGGCCAAAAGTCGGGTTTGAGCTTGCCATCCGAGCTCCCTCGCCCCCCCCTTTGCCTCCGCCTATTCTACCTACTCCCGTGAGTATGAAAAATTGATTGTTTTCGCTTCTTTGCGCTAATCCTTTCTAACACATGCAAGCGCCTCTTTTTTTTCAAAGAACAAATCGGCGGGTTCGAATCCTACTCCCGCAGCCCGGTGATCAAGGCATACCCTCACCGGGCGTTCAAGATCCACCTCACCCATCGCCTTGAGATGCACTTTTAGGACTTATTGAACTTGCGATGTGAACTTGTGATGCACTCGGAGACATATATGCACTTGTGAACTTGAGATGAACTTTTAGCACTTGTGGATGTGAACTTGTGATGCACTTGTGACATATATGCTATATATATTGTGATTGTCATGATAAATGTGCCGGATGCGGTATCTATGTGATTGATATGATATATATGTGAATTATATGTGACGTTAATTGCTTGTCAAGGTGGAATGAAAAAAAATAAAAAATCGTTAGTTATCTACCCCTTTGCCCAAATAAGAAAATGACCATTACGCCGGGTAGGTGCTTTGTCGAAGCGCCTTGGCCATGGCGCCGGCAAAGTCGGGAACACGCTATTTGCAAAACCGTGGTTCCCATCTTTGCCGAAAGTGCCATTACTAAGGCGCTCG
>JADLZK010007645.1:0-202527 GCA_015847255.1 Hyparrhenia diplandra | reverse complement strand
TAGCCCTCGCTTAATTAGCTAAGTTTTTCATCAAAAATGTTTTATTTGAGAAGATGGTACCGCTTTTCGAAAAAGAAAGAGATGTAGTGATGAAATTTTGAGATCTGGACGACGTAGGTTGAAAGCTCTCTATGGATACCTAGCCGCGTTTGTCCCGCGTTGGTCGCTTAAGGACCGTCCGCTGTTTGGATTGTTAAGTTCGACTTTGAACGCACTACGCCTCGAGGCCTTCCGCAAAGGCAACGCCCGGACGCGCGTAGCCACCCTGCATCGCTTCTAGACCCCTAACTAGCCACATACCGCAGTTTATCTCTGCAGAGCCAAATCGAATGGCAACCACGCGACCGGAGTGAGATGGTGGGAGTACAAGATACCTCCATCGTCAAACCGCCGTGTTGAGGTATCAGATTCTCTCCGTGGCGCAGTCCTCGCTCCCGCTTTGGACAAATCAAAGAAGGGTTGATATATGCAAGCTTGCGCTACATATGTCGTGGTGGTTAGGGATCCCCTACCGGTAGGACGTTCATGAATCGCCGCTGCTTCACGGTTATGGTGACCGCTTCTTCGCCTATCTATCGTAGTAAAATGATGGATTATGTTTTTTGAGGAAAGAGAGTTGGAATAATAAAATTATGTTTGCTCTCTAAAAATAGGATAAATCTAGAGTATAAGAGTTACTAATTCAATTAAAATGGGTCAAAAAGTAAGGATTCACTTTAGTGCTTTTCTCGCGAAAAGAGTTTCTTGATCTTTTGCTAAAGCCTTACCTTGACTCCTAAGACCAGCATTCCCCGTGTCTTCCTGTTTCTTTAGTCTGTAAGTCTTGTTGAGTACTCCCGCATCGTGGTTCTTTTGACCCTTGTTGTGAGCAGTCATGAGCGTGTTTGTTTTGGTCCCTCGGGCCGCATGACGGTGTACCGAAGAAGAGGATGAGTAGAGTTGAACCCTCTGGCGTGGTTGTCAATGCTTATTTGTATAAAGTTACTCCAATAATAATGCTTGTAATAATGACACTTAAGTTTGAGTATTTGAACAAATGGTTTGTAAAATTATGGTTATGTAATCCTTCCTACCGCTACTGGTGATATTTGAATAAAAGTGTTGTAATAACGGGGCGACTTGTTAATGAGATCCCTCGCTCGAAGATTAATAGTACTTTTCTAGATTATTGAAAACCTCGCGCATAATGATCGTGAGGTCTTTAAATGATGATGATAAGTGCATGTGGCCCTGTAATTTAGAGGTTCTCGCTACGCTAGGTAATGAGCATGATCATTAACAAGCATCGTAGTATTATTTTTTAAAAACTTCAAAATGAGATTTGAGTCAAATTAATTAAACTTTAATTTGGTCCAAATTGCTTATAAACTTATCTTGAATCAATTTGTAAAATCTTTCTATAAATTAAATGTTTTGTAGTGGAGTAACATATCATATTGCACTATATAATAAGTTTCTGCTAAGCATAGCTCGTGGTAAGTTCATTCATGCATCATGACACTTATTAATTTCACTATGGTTTGGGTTAAGTATATCAATCCCATGCTTGCTAACCTATGCAACTTTGATCCATCATTTAATCCAATCTTTTCCTTTTCTATATAGGATGGCCCGCATAAGCAGACCCCAACAAAGAAGACAGACTCAAAGGAGTTCTCGACACCAACTTGCTCCAAGGCATGATGGTGCTAGCAAAAGCACAAGAGGCCTAATTTATCACTGAGATACAAAGGCTTACTAGAGAATTGGCGTATAAATAGAGCTAGAGCGTATAAGGCACTTCTCACATTATTGATCTCCAAGTGAAGCAGGAAGGCTCATCGAAGAGTTGACGTAAGCTACCGAGCCAATGAGGAGGCTACCTTTACAAAATTGGTGATCTCGCAAGGTGAAGTGGGAGCGACGTGATTTGGATTATGAAGAATGTCAGCTGTTGTATTCAATATACTTCATGAAAGGGAGTTTGAAAGACAAGACATGATATTAGCCATCCAACCGTATTCATGCCTTAGAAGCTCAAAGTAAAGGTTTGGAAGCTTACAACGCTAATCTCATGAAGCCATCCATCAACTACACCAAGATGGAGAGGTTGAGGATGAAGGAGGTGTTGTTGAAGATGAGAATGAGGAAGAAGCAGAAAATGAAGAGATAGCACCACCTAGTGATGGTGAAGAAGAAGAACCGGAGGAGGTTGAGCACTCCACCAGACAATGAGAATGATGAAGTTGAGCGATTGTGAGGATGTTGTTATATATGTAACATAGTTTTAGTATGCAAACTTAGCGGGTTGATGATCCTGCCTAGTACAGATTGTATAATAAATAAGAAACCGCTTTGGTGTGTTGCTGTAACCTTTTGGAAGTTTATATGTAAATTAATGAATAAGCCGGTTTGTTTGCAAATGCATGTCTCAATCCAATGCTACAGCTCAGGTCGCTTCCTCCCGACCACCACACAAGCCGCGAACTGACCGATGCCATAGCCGCCTTTGGTCCAAGCCACTAACAAAATAGTCGGTTAATACGAGGTGGCATGCATTAGCCAAGTAATGGTAGTCAGATAACAATGGTCGCCGGAATGATAAGAAGAAAATTCATACCCCGCTTTTTAATGATTAATTAAGCCCCAATCTTTTCAAGAGCAAATGAACCTTTGAGGTCGATGACTCCGGCCCGTTTCATGGAGTAAAAGTTTGAGCTATGGAATTCACCACCTATCAGCTCCCATTTTGCGTTTCTCAACAGCTTAGGGGTGTCGCAGGAGCTTGGTGGGCAACTTTTTCTCGCCATGCGCCCAGCTGGACACCAAGTGACTTGGCCAGAGTTCCGAGAAGCTCCTCAAACATTATATTCCCTGAAGGTGTGATGGCTAAGAAGTTAACGGAATTTATTGAGTTGAAACAAGGGGATCAACTCAGCTATGGAGTATGTTGGCCGTTAATCACCTTCTCAAGCATGCTCCGCAACATGTTAGCACGTGCATGCAAAGAGAAAGGAGTGGTTTTTGCGGGTTTAAAACATGAAGCTTCGCATTAATGATGACTACACATCGCGCTGGCCGCATTACCTATCATGAGGTGGTCAATGGCACTTCATGCCAAGAAAAGTCATCGCCAACACAAAGGAAATTAAGAATAAGAAGAAAATGTGTCTTCGGATTTTCTCGGAGGAATAAGAAGCGCCGTAGGTGATCTATCATCCGTGAATCATTATCGCCCCTCCTATTTGGTTCCTATCGGTCCACCACGCTTTTCAAATTTCAGGGCCAGCAGCCCATTTGTCGACTCACAAGTAACTTTCCTTATCCCCGGCCGTACCGAATGCCCCCCGCATTCGAACCCCCGTCTACAAGGTCAAGGTAGTCCTATCTCTGCTTTAACCGTGGCAAGCCTGACACTCATTCCCGAGAATGCCCCAACTTCTGGAGGTACAATCCCAATTTCCGTAAGCAGTACCTGAAAGTCGTGAGCCGAACAACAAGAAATGCTAGCGGGACCCCAATTCCCGGCGTGTTGAGAAGAAGACCGACGGGTGTTTTATACCAATGTTGATGAAATACCTTCGTGAGAACCCGTCATGATGGGTATGTTTCCCTCAAGGCCAATCACCCTCGCAGCTGGCTTTGTTTGATTCCGAGCATCTCATACATTCATCAATAGAACTTTTGTCATCAAGCATGAAATACCAATTGGGAAAACAAAAGATAATTTCTTTATACAATGCCTCGGGGACGATGAGTACTAAAGAAATGGTACAACAAGGGGCACCTATAAGACTAGGGTGGGCATGATTTTTCCACTAATATGATAATTCTAAAGGATCAAGATATAGATGTGATCCTTCGGTATGAATTGGATGTATCGATGATGGGTCACGCCGATGTTTTGAATAGAACAATAAGGGTAAATATACCCGATAGCAATTTCAACTTCTGATTCAACTCCCCATTCCTAAGAGGGTCGTTGAGAGAATCTCAGGCTAGCATCCGTTATATGAGATAAAGGATATTCCAAAGAGGTTTGTGAATTTCCCTGATGTGTTTCCGTAAGATTTACCCGCTTACCGCCGATAGAGATGTGGAGTTCTCGCACTGATCCAAAACCGTGAAAAGCCCAAATATCCGTGAGAGCATATAGAATGCCACCTCAAGAATTAGCAATGAAAAACCCGCTGTAAGAGTTATTGAACAAAGGTTTTATTCACCCGCCATCACCTTGGGGTTGCCCCCGCTATATTTGTGAAAAAGAAAGATCACACTTTGAAATGTGCTGATTATCGCCCACCGAATGAAGTGACGATTAAAAACAAAGTATCCTTTGCCCCAGCATTGATCTACTTTTTTGATCAACTTGCCGGAGCCAAGGTCTTCTCAAAGATTGATCTAAGATCGTGATATCATCGATTAAGATCGCATCTCCCTATAGATATTCCAAAGACCGCGCTTCACTACCGATATGGTTTATATGAGTATTTGCGATGTCTTTGATTAACCCATGCCCCAAAGACACTTCATGTACTTGATGAATACGGTATTCATGTGCTCGATCCTTGACAAGTTTTTGTAGTGGTATTTATTGATGATATATTGATATATTCTAAGAACAAAGAAGAGCATGCCGAGCACCTTCAATTGTTTCCTCAAAACGCCTAAGAGATCATTTATATGCCAAGTTCAAGAAGTGTGAATTTTTGGTTAGAGAAAATACAATTCCTAGGTCATGTATTGTCACGGATGGAGTTTCGGGCTTGATCCAAGTAAAGTCAAGGATATTCTTAACCGAAGCCCCCAACCATCGCGTGCATCAAGTCCGCCAGCTTTCGAATGGCTGTTATTACCGCTTCTTTAATCCGACTTTTCAAAAGTAGCAAAGCCTATCACCGAATTGTTGAAGAATCAAAACCAAGTTTGTCCGTCACCCTGAAAGTGTGAGAAAGCTTTAAAAAATCCTAAAGAAGGCATTAACCACCGCACTTAATTGGCTCAACCGGCGCTTGAGAAGCCGCTTTTGATGTTTATTGTGATGCTTCCGTATTGGCCTTGGTTGTGTACCGATGCAAGAAAGAAGGGTTATTGCTTATGCCTCCGCATAACTTAAACGCCATGAAGAACATTATCCAACTCATGATTTAGAATTAGCGCCAGCTGTCCATGCAATCAAGATTTGCGCCATTATTTGCCGGGCAACACTTGTCATATCTATACCGATCACAAGAGTTTAAAATATATCTTCACCCGCCCGACCTCGAATATGAGACAAAAGAAGATGGTTGAGTTGATAAAGGATTATGATTTGGAAGTGCATTACCATCCCCGTAAAGCAAATGTGGTTGCCGATGCACTTAGTCTAAGACCCATTGCAATTGTCTTGAAGTAAGTTTAATGGACAAAACTTTATGTCAAGAAATGGAAAAGTTAAATTTGGAAATCATTGAACAGGAATCCTATTCAAAGATCACCGCGGAATCAAATATCCGCAGATCAAATTATTACCGCCGTAGAGAAAAAATAAAGGTATATCACATATCAAAAGAGAAAAAGTTAGAAGTGGAAAGCCATCTTATTTCAGAATTGATGAAGCGATGTGTTATGGTTCAAGAATCGCCCGTAGTACCAAAGGTTCCCGAAGTTACGCCGCCAGATCTCGATGAAGCACATTTGACTAGGTATTCTATTCACCCAGAAGCACCAAGATGTATCGTGACTTGAAAAACAGATTCTCGTGGACTAAGATGAAGATAGAAGTTGCTCGATATGTGGCTAAATGTGATACTTTGTCGATTTCCAAAAGGCAAAGCATATATGAAAGTCGCAGGACAATTAAATCCATTGCCCGTCTGCCTTGAAATGGGAGGAAATTACCATGGATTTATTGTTAGTTTACCCAATACATCAAAAAGGTTTTGATTCAATCTCAAGTGGTTGTGACGCATTTATTAAGATTGCACATTTTTGCCGCTGAAGACTCACTATAAGGCAAATAGATTATGCTAAGTTATATGTCACCGGATTTTTAGTTTACATGGTGCACCAAAGATTGTCTCGTGATCGAGGTTCAATATTTATGGATAAATTTTGAGCACAATTACAAGAGTCATTGGGAACCAAACTTTTGTTCATAGTTCAAATTTATCACCCACGTGACGATGGACGTAACCCAGAGAGTTAATCGCATTCTTGAGGATATGTTACGAGCTTGTGTTCTCACTTATCAAGAAAAAATGGGATGAATGTTTACCTTTAGCAGAATTCTCTTACAACAACAGCTATCAAGAAAGTATCAAGATGGCACCTTTGAAGCTTTATATGGTTGCATGTAGAACTCCTCGCATTGGTCCGAACCGAGAAAGATGGTTCTTTTCGTGTAGATTTAGTTAAGGATGCGTACAGTGCTGTTCAAGGCCATACAAGAAAAATATGAGAAAGCTCAATCCTCGACGTAGTTATGCGTATAAAAGGCGCCGATCTTTTGATATTTGAAGTGGGAGATTATGTGTATTTAAAAATATCACCTATAAAATGAGTAAAAAGATTTGGATTCAAAGGAAAGTTAGCACACCTCGTTATATTGGACCGCTCCGCATTCCGAGAGATGTGGAAAAGTAGCATATCGCTTGGAGTTACCCGTAACACCTTCTACTGCATAATGTGTTCCATGTATCCCGCTTGAAGAAATGTCTTCGAAAGTGCCCCATCAAGTGGTTGATATTGAAGGAGTTGCACTTGAACCCCCGACCGTTTATTCGTAATATCCTCGCAAGTTCTCACCAAAAAGATCGCGGTCACCGTGAGAAGAACAACAACAAATGGTATAAGATCCAATGGAACCAAACATTCAAGAAGAAGCTACATGGGAGTCGAAGAATATCCGCAAGAGCACTTCCCGGAATTTCTTGCTTCTATCTAGGTTATAATCTTTTGTCTTTTTAATTTTGTAGCATATATTAGATAAAACCCTACTTGTTTTATGAACTAGTTCGGAGATGTGTTTGTTCGACACATTTCCTTTGCCGCTACTTAACCCCACCCCTTTTAAATCTCGATCCAGATTTCTTTTTTAGGGGAAAGACTCGTAACACCCCTTGGTGTTACTCAACTAAAATCTTGCCATGTCATCATGTTTATCATAAAGCATGCATAATTAGAAAATTTGAAATGCATTGAAATTAAAATGAGTTTATATTTTAGAGAATGTTTGTGCTTAAGAAAATTTAGAGTGATTTAAATTTATGTTTATGTTTTGATCCTAAGTGTGATGTTGGATGAGGGTTGGATAGTATAGGCTGGGAATCGAAATTTGAATCAAATTCAAGTTTGAATTGAACTCCTAAAAACCCTAAATTCCATTCTTTCTTTTTACCCCTTTTCTTTTATTTAAAATTTATAAAGAATTTGGGTATGGTTATTAAAGCAAATTTGTAGAGTTTTTTGCAAAGGAAATGCACAAAGTTGGTATTTTGAGTTTTCAAAGTTTAGTTCAAAAAATTTAGAGTAATTTTGAAAATACTACAAAAATTAGGTTTTGTCCCCTTTTGATTTAAAAACCATATTTCAAAAAAAATCTAAGCAAAATTTGCAAAAAAACTTCTCAAAACCTAGTTTTTGTAGATCTTGTTGAGATGAACAAAAGTCATGTACAAAAGTTTTTCAAGTTGTTACATGATTTTAAAAGTAATTTTGAATTTAAATTTCAAAATTTTGAACCTATTTCAAAAAAAACTCATATTTAGAGGCTGAATTTGAAAAATCTTCCACTATGGCAATGTAGATCTTGAAAAAAATTAGCCTAAGTCACTTTTTTGAGTTTTTCGAGTTCAGTTCAAATTTGGGGTGAATTTGGCAAAAAAACGTAAAAACTAGGGTTTAGGGTTAACAAAGAAACAGCTGAAACGCCTCGTTTCTTCCTCCATACCGCCGGGGGCATCGCCGCCGCGGGTCGCTCTTCGCCGGGATTCTGGCCAGCCTTCAAGACGCCGTGCCAGCTGGCCGGGCCGCTAACGCCGCCCCACCGGCCCATGTATCCCTTGCCCTATATAAGCTATAAAACGACGCCGCCGCCGTTTTCTTTCTCCTCCACCGCCGTTTTAAAACCGGCCACCGGCCCCTTTTCAGCTGCCGCCGCCGCCGAGCCCAATCCACAAAATTGACCTTTGTCATCGTGTACCAGAATCTCGCTGGCGCACCGCTTGAGCTAGCTAGTGACGTAGTCATCGATCGGTTCGCCTCGCCACCGCCGCCTTCTCCATCTCCTCGTCCGAGCACCGGCCACAGCCATCTCGGGTCGCCGACAACCGCTTCGTGAGCTTCAATGAAAAACCAGCCTAGCCTCTAGTTTCGCTTTGACGCCGTGGTCATGATGCGCCGCTTTCGCTTCGCTTTTTGCCCCCACAGAGCCGCCGAACGCCGCCGCTGCCACCGCCTTCCATCACCGCCGCCGCCTCGCCGCCGACACCGCCGCTCGCTCGCCCAAAACCACCGCGGCGCGACCGCGAACCCGGGTGAGCTTCCCGCCCGCGACTGCGCGCCCGCTGGGTCATAGCCGCCGCCAGAGCCACCGGAGCACGGGCCACCGACGAAGCTCCCGCTTTGCCGCCCGCCGCTGCAGAGCCGCGCCCCGCGGTAGGAGTCGCTTAGTTTGTTTTTAGTGAGGACTCGTGCTCGCCCGATGGTGCCTGACTCGCGTGTCCTCGCGTCGCCGGAATCGCCCGGACGAAGCTCTTGCCGCCGCGGCCAAGGCCGCCGCGGCCGCCATGCCCGACGGTGATGGTGCCCCGATGCCTTAGGTGTAGAGTTTCGCATCATCGCGTCCGCTGAGGTCGGGGGGTCACGAGCCAAGCCGCTACCGCCGAGGAAGCCGCCGGGCGAAACCCTCGGCCGGGCCAACGCCGCAAAGCGGCCAAAATCACCGGGCCGTCGGCTGGGCCTGCCATATCAGAAGCAAAGAAGTTGGCCGCACAAAGGCTGTTAATTACGGGTCGCTTTTAATGGAATCGCCCGAGGTCTTTTTGTTTTAAAATTTTTTATCAATTTTAGTTATTTGAATAGTACCATTCTTTCAAAATTATAGAAATTTGAAAATAGCTTTAAAAATTCTGAAAATTTTGTAGAAGCTTTAATAAGTATATGAATCCATGAAAAAATTTGAAACTTTGATTTGAGTAGTTTTTTTGTATGATTTAAAAAATACAAATTTTAATTGAAAAAATGCATCTTCCTTGATTTTTAATAATTATTTTATTTATCCAAAAATCATGAAAAATTATTTTGGTAATTGTTTATGACATGACCTACTTGTATAAAAAATTTTTTTTGAGCTTGTTTTGAAAAGAAAAATTAAATTATTTTTATTTTAAACCCTATTATTTTATGTGGTTTATAAATTTGTTTAGTGTCAAATAAATTAAGTTTTTTGTGACTTTTGGTTGTTTTGTGAATCTTGGTTTGTATCATAAATTGGCGGTCCTTGAGAACTCCTTAGCAATGGTGATGATATTTGTAGAGTAGTTCAACAAGTTGGTTTTGTTGGGTCAGTAACTTTATCGCGGGCGAAAAGTTGTACTTCAAGTTGTTATCATTTCATGCACCTCGCAGTTAATCATATTTTAAATATATGGCATCGCGTTGAGGCATACATTATTTCCGCGTAGTGAATCGATCGGCAGGTGTCAAGTCCCTGGCAGCCAGCCTCCGAGGAGGTTCTTTTATTCAAAGGAAGCGGTTCCCGATTTCTCCGGTTTTCTAAGAACTAGTTTTATTCCTCGCCAATCTAAGGCAAAGCCCCTAAGGTATTTAAACCCTTCCTTGATGTTTTAAAAAAGCTTATATTAGTTATGTCTATGCTATGTTGCATTAAATAATTAGAGTTGAGTGATAACCTACTTGCCGTGCATCATCCTATCCTTGTTTATTTCAATACTATCCTTAAATAACCTGCTTTTTTCAAAAATGCTTAGTGATGCTTTAGCCCCTCGCTATTAGTTAAGTTTTTCATCAAAATGTTTTATTTGAGAAGATGGTAAATCGCTTTTGAAAAAAGAAAGAGATGTAGTGATGAATTTGAGATCTACGGACGTAGTTTGAAAGCCCTGGGATACCTAGCCGTGTTTGTCCCGTTGGTCGCTTAAGGACCGGCCCGCTGTTTGGATTGTTAAGTTCGACTTTTGAACGCTAGCACGCCAGGCCTTCCCGCAAAGTCAATGGCACGCCTCATCGGCAATACCCCTGAGTCGACGAAAACTAACTAGCCACATGCCCCTGGGAAGCTTGGATTCCTGCGGAGCCAAATCGGAATGGCAAATCACGACCGGAGTGGAGAGATGGGGAGTAGCGCGTACCCACCCCACCGTCAAACCGTCATTAGGACGGGGTAGGGAGGTGGGAGTAATGCGGGTTTCGCGGGTGGCTTAGCGGACCCAAATCCCGCTTTGGACAAATCGCGAAGGTTGATATATGCAAAGCTTAAGTGCTACATATGTCGTGGTGGGTTAGGATCCCCACCGGGTATAACGGTTCATGAATCGCCGCTGTTTCTGATATGGGAGACCCGTTCCTCGCCTCTTCATTCATCGTAGTAAATGATGGAATATGTTTTTGGAGGAAAGAAAAGTTGGAATAAGAAAATATGTTTGCTCTAGAATAGGATAACCTAGAGTATATGAGTTACTAATCCGGATTTAAAAATATTGAAAGTAAGGATCTTCACTTTATAGTAAGCTTTTCAAGAAAAAGAGTCTTTATTTTTTGCTAAAGCCTTACCTTGACCTCTAAGACCATTCCCCGGTGTCTTCCTATTTCTTTTAGCTCGTAAGTCTTGTTGAGTACTCCGGCATCAGTGGTTCTTTTGACCCTTGTTGCAGAGCCGGTCATGAGCAAGGTGCATTAATGCTCTTGAGTGACGGCTCCACCGCGGGGAAAGCCGTTGGATGAGCGGTTCCCGTTCCATCGTGGGCCGCCCATTCCAGTGTCGGTTCGCTTGCTCGGCCGGGCGGTTTGCCTTCCCTTCCCTATAAATATGGGGGTCGCCGGGTGGCGGCGATAGTTGCTCCTTTGTTCTTGCCATCGCCTTCTTGCCTTCTTGCCGCAAAGCAATTAGGAGATAGAAAGAAAGATAGGGAGAGAATAAGGGAGAAATCCACTTGCCTTGTGCTCGTGAAACGGTGTTGTCGGGCCGTTGTTGTTCCTCGTCCTCCGCTCGTCCATGGCGCAACTGGTGGCGGCGACAACACGAGGGAGGTGCTCGATGTCGAGCCGCGGGCCGAGAACGACGGCGACGGAGGAAAAGCTTCAGCGCCTTTGTCGAGGAAGGGCTTCTTCGCCCTCGCACCAATGCCGAGCGGCCGAGTGGATAGCTCCGGATTGGACCGAGGAGGAGCCTAACCCTCCCCGATGGCTATGTGGTGAGCCCGATCGATCTTCACCGGCGTGGGTTCTCGATGTCATGGGCCGGTTTATCCGCGATCCCTTCATTACTACGACATTGAGCTTTACCATCTCGCCTCGAACTCGGTCTCCCAGCCGCCATCTTCGCCACCCTCCGTGAGGGATTCCCGATCGAGCCGCATTGGGACCTTTGGTTGTGGTTTTTAAGGCGGACCTTACCACCGCCGGTGGCGAAGGGTGCGCCGCGAGGGCGTTATGCGCTACTGGTGGTTGCGTGCTCCAAGTCCGATCGGAGCAGCCGAGGCCGAACCGAGCTGATGGGTACATCCTTTCCAAGCTCACCTCCTCCAACAAGGGGTGGCAGGACCCGGTGGTTCTACCTCCGCAATGACGGAACGCGCTTCCGCACACCGGGCGCGTTCTCAAGCGTCGGATAAGTGGTTCTGGTCCCCCCCGGCGGATCATCCTCGGTTGGAGGGGCTCGAGGGCGGCGCGATCCCACGCGGCCCGAGATGGGGGGTGTGAACGCAGCCGGCCGTGGTCGCCGCTTTTCATCGGCGTCGGTGTTGCCATTGATGGCTTGCCCTTTGCTCATGTATCGATGACATCCTCTACCGTCCGGTCTTGAAGAGTCTCGGATGTCCTCCCTTCTCGCTTTCCACCGATGGCCTGGCCAAGAGAGTGAAGGAGGCATTGGGGTCCAATACCCCGTCCGAGATCCCGGAGATCCCTATGCGCCCCGCCCGTGGGTACATCTCCTTGGTAAGCGCCTTTTGGTTTCAGCGTTCTTGTATTGTCTTGTTGCCACCATGCTGCCGCCGCGGTGGTTCTTACTCCGTCTTCTTGCAGGGTCGATTGAATTATCACGACTCTCCTCCGCCCGTGCCCAATCTGGATGCCGCGCGCCGGGCGGCGAACCGTGCTCGGAACGAGCGGGAGAGAGCGCGGGCGTCGAAGAAGGAGGAGAAGAAGAAGAAGAACGTGGCCCGTGCCAACCGCCGGCCGAACAGCCAGAGGCGGGGCCATCGCTCGATACCGACCACCGAGGAGGACGAGGATGAGGAGAAGGATGAGTTCGCCTTTGAACTCGCCGGACGATGACGTGGGGGCTCGGATTGACCGAGCCCGGGGTTGCCGACCCACTCGGGACTCGCTATGAGCCCGAGCCCGAGCCCGAGGCGTCGGGGTTACTGGGACCAGCACGCCCGAGAGTTCCTCCCCCGAGAGGCCCCGGGACCACCGGTGGCTCGGGGTTTTATCCGATGTGGGTCACCCGGGCGCTACTTGGCGAGGCTCGGCGGGATGAGCCGACGCTTCCCGGCGCTGGCTCTCCTCGCCGCAAGGCGTGGTTCGAGGTGAGGAACCGGTGACCCCCTCGTCCCGAACCGGCCTCCGCGTGCGTGAAACCGTGGAGGAGACGGCCCGCATCAAGTGCGACGCCCTGGTCGCGCCTTCCAGCGCGCCGGCCACACCTGGGCATCCCTCGGGCCCTCGTGAGTCCCTTCGTGTTTTTCGCAGCTAGCTTCTTTTTTCTCGGTATTTTTTGGCTTCTTTCTCGACACGTTCTGATTTCGTGAAGCGGGGGCCCCCACTCGCCCTTGCATCCCAAGAAGGCCCCGGGCCGTCGCAAAGCCTCGGCGGGGCCCGTGAGCCGGGGTTGTCTCATCAAGACGCCGTCCCACCCGTTGGGGCTCCCGGTGGTGTTAGCCCCCGAGCCTCGGGAGGGGTCGGCCCGAGCCGACGGCCGAGATCTCCCTCGAGGTGGTACAAGCCCATGGCGGTGATGGCGGGTCGCCCACCCAAACCGATGGTGATCGACTCGAGGGCTCGGCCGGCCGCGTGATGCCGCCGTGCCGGGACTCACGACGAGGCCGCCCCTCCCGAGGAGCCAAGCTCCTTCGTCCGGGAGTTTTCTCGAGGAGGGGGCTTCGAGGCGGCGGAGACGAGGCCCCGCGGGCCGGCCTCCCGCTGATCCGGGGTTCATGAGGGATACAATCCCGACTTCCGTTCATGCGCCCGGTCGACGCGGTCCTTGGCGAGGCATCGTCCTCAAGAATGGTGAGGACTCGTGCCCGTGGTCGGCCAGCAAAGAAGGACCCCCGACTTTATTGGTCCGGGTTCCCGAGCCGCGGAGTTGCCGGTGGAGGCGATACTCCCTGCGGAGCCAACCCGGGGTGGTCCTCCCTTGACCTTGGGTGACGTGCCCGGGTCCGGCCGCCGTGGTGATCGACGATCGTCCCGAGGTCCCGGGCGTGGAAAACTCATGAGCAGATCCGCCCGCTGGGCCGCCCGGCGGCCTTGGGAAGATTGGCGACGCATTGACCAGCGGCTCGTGGAGGCCGACGCGGTGAGTGTCTTGGCTGCTATTCCCCGCTTCACCGCCTTTGTGTATGCGCGTCGTAATCCGTGGTGTCCCTATTGCGGAGTCTCCGCAATTCGCCCGAGAAGTCCGAGCTCCTTCGCCGAACGCTCAATTGGAACGCCTTGGGCGCACGCGGTGAAGCCGATCCAAGCCCGCAGCGAGACGTCCCGCTTACTACTCTTGCCGAGGAGAGGGAGTCCCAGCCGCGCACTCGAGGCCGAGCCTCGCCAAGGCCAGGCGGTCCGAGGCCAACAAGGTGGCGGCCGAGATGGCCTCGGATGAGTCAAGATTTTGAGGACGCCGGAAGGGGCCCCCTCCAGTGCCCCGGGAGGAGGCCCATGGCGAGCGGAACCGATCCCGGGAGGAGGCGAGGAAGCAGCGGAGATGTGCAACGCCTTAAACACCCGCAATCGGGAGTTGGTGTCCGAGGGGAAACCCTCGAAGGAGAAGGACCAGCTCCACAAGTTGCTCGCGAGGAGCACAACGTGATGCCGGGTCGGCAACCGAAGTGCCAAGGTACGCCTTCTCCCCCAGAAGTTCTACCGCTTTTGATCCCTTCATCTTGTTGACGCCGCTTTGGTGCCTGCTTACCGTGGCGGAGAAGGTCCGACCGAGGCCGCGAGACCGCGGGCTACGCTGCTGGGGTCGAGCAGAGCGTAAGTCATACCGTGAGCCGGAAGAGGCCCTGCTCGACTTTATCCGCCGCCGCGGGCGGACAACCCGGAGGTTGGGCCCTCGGCTCGCAGCCGCTTGAGCGCCATGGGCGGCTTCCTCAGTCCGAGCTCCGAGCGCTTCCGGACCGGGCGTGCGGGCGTGTATGGCGGCGTTGTTCGCTCGCATTTCTGTGGCGCCCGAGGCACCGAACAATGTCGCGGGTGGCTTCTTCCTTGGCTCCGACGACGAGGACGCGGCCGACCGCCGAGAAGGCCGCCGCCGATGCCGCCAGACCAAGGAGTTGTACGACTCGTGGATGGTGCCGCAACACGGCCGGCCTCTCTTTGAAGATGAGGTGTGCCCTCCGTATTCCCCCATAGAGTCAAGCTATGAGGCGGACACGGAGATGCTGGATGCCTTCTCCGAGGATGCGCCGACGGGCCCGACGTCTACTCCGGGGGATGCTACTGCCGAGGATGTTGCCTCCGCAGATGTCGCCGGCAAAACGATCGTGAAGCGCGGGTGGACGAGGCTCGTGACGCCCCCTGATCTCCCTTTGTATGAAAAGATTGAATGTGTGAGAAATGTGTACATAAACAATAGTGCTGCCTGCGGCCCGTGACCTCGGCAAAATGCGCGTTTATGATTAAGTTGCATTTCTCGAATTATTGTGTGGCCAAGTCGCTTGCTTTCTCCGCCGCGAGATATTGAGCATGGATGCCACCGGGGCGGTCCGCACGGTGCCACTAGGGGCGGTCCGCTTGACTCGGCTATCTCACTTAGGATTTGTGCGTGCGCGACCTTCGCAACTTAAACGATCGATTCAAGTGTGCGCAGGAGAACTTTTTTCCTTGAAAAAAAAGTTTCAAAAAAAGAAAGAGGAGGGGGTCCCCCCGAGGGGGTCCCCGCGTAGCCCCGAGGGAGTTTTAGTCTTGTGCCGACGAGGCTAAGACTCCCTTAAGGTATGCACAAGAAGCTTCTCTTCGTAAAAGATGTAAATCTTTTATTGAGCGAAAAAGAACATAAGTGTTTGACTTCTAGTGCGAGGTTAAGGGTAGAAGCGACGTAGTTGTTCTATGTTCCAAGCGTTGGAGTAGACTTCGCCCTTCTCATTCTTCAACTTGTAGGTTCCGGGCCTTAGTATTTCGGCGATGAAATATGGCCCTTCCCAAGGTGGTGTGAGTTTGTGGCGCCCCTTGTTATCCCGCTCACCGAGTACGGGTCGTTGACTTGGAACTCCCGAGGCTTCGATCGCTTGGCATGATACTTGCATAGAGCTTGTTGGTATCTTGCTGAATTCAAAAGTGCGACGTCTCGGGCCTCATCGACTTGGTCGATGGAATCTTGCCTTGCTCGGCGGTTGCCCCGCTTTCGGTGTAGGCTCGCAGCCTTTGGGGACCCATATTCAATGTCTCAGGGCAAGATCGCCTCGGCTCCATAGACTAGAAAGAATGGGGTGAAGCCCGTGGCTCGGCTTTTCGTTGTTCGAAGGCTCCATAGTACCGACGGTAGTTCCCCGGTACCATTTCTTCCCGTCATCGTTCAGCCGATTAAAGATCCTTGGCTTGAGTCCTTGTAGGATCATGCCATTGGCACGCTCCACTTGACCGTTGGTCCTTGGGTGGGCTACGGCCGAGGTGTCAACCCGATGCCGTAGTCGCCACAAAAGTCGAGGAACTTTTTTCCCACGGTTGGTTCCGTTATCCGTGATGATGGAGTTCGACTCCAAAACGGGCAATGATGTTCGTGAAGAACTTCACCGTTTCCTCCGTCCGAGGGTTCACCACAGCTCGGGCTTCGATCCACTTGGAGAACTTGTCGATGGCGACTAGGACATGAGTGTGTCCTCCAGCGCCCTTTCGAAGGACCGATCATGTCGAGCCCCCACACCGCAAATGGCCATGTCGAGGTATGGTCCGGGGGGCTTGTGCCGGTAGATGCGTCTTGCGTGCGTAGAACCCGACACTCCGTGGTCGCGCCGCGACCTCGTTCGCGTCCCGCACCGCCGAGGGCCAAGAGAAGCCTTGTCGAAGACTTTACCGACAAGAGTCCCGGGCGGCATGATGGCCACACTCCCCTCGGTGGGTGTCTTTAAGCAAATCTTTGCCCTCCGCCGAGGGTATGCATCGCATGTATACTCCCGAGGCTCCTTTCTTGTAGAGTTCTTTTTGTCTCCAATTAGCGCAAAGGACTTTGCCCTTCGGGCCAACCGGCGAGCCTCGGTCTTATCCTCGGGTAGTTCTCCCCGGAGAGGTACTCCAATAGAGGTTCTCTCCAAATGTGGTCTTGGTCGATCGCCATAGCTTGGGGCGCGGTTTGTTCCTGAGTTGTTTTCGTGAGCCCCGAGGGTATTTCCAAAGGAGTGTACTTAACCGAGGGCTCATTGAGATCTCGGGTGAGTACGTTTGGGGGAACGGTACCTCGGCCGCAGCCTACCTTGGCGAGTTCGTTCGCAGCCCTCATTGTAACGCCTTGGTGTGTACTTGTGCTCAAGCCGTGGAACTTTTCCTCCGGGTTTGCGCACTTCTCGGCAATATGCTTCCATCTTGGGGTCGTGGCACGCCGAGGCCTTCATGACTTGATCGATAACCGCTGCGAATCCTCCTCGGTTTCCAACCGTCCGGATCCCGAGGTCCGCTGCGATCCGGAGACCATTGACCGCCTCGTATTCTCGCGACGTTGTTGGAGGTCGGAAAATGCAAATGGATGACGTACCGCTGGATGGGTGCCGGGGTAATTGCGTATCGATCCATTCGGCTACAAAATCGGCCAAGACTTGAGACTTTATCGCCTTGCGAGGCGTAAATGATATTGTCTCGCCCATGAGTTCCACCGCCCACTTTGCCACTCTTCCCGTGGCCTCTCGGTTCTAGATGATTTCCCCGAGAGGGAATGAGGATACCACGGCAACCGGGTGCGCGAGAAAGTAGTGGCGAAGTTTTTTCTTCGTCGACGATAGCGCATGATGTTTTTGCATCTGCGAGTACCGAGTCTTGGTGTCGGAAAGCACCTCACCGATGAAGTAAACGGGCGTTGAATTGGCAACGTGTGCCCCCTCTTCCCCGACGCTCCACTACAACCACGACAATCGACTACCCAAGTAGTGGCCGTAATGTAGAGGAGCAAGGTCTCTCCCGGGTTTGGAGGTACCAGGATTGGTGGACTAGTCGAGCTTCTTGAGGTTACCGAGGGCTACCTCGGCCTCGGGGTCCGTGCAAAGCGCCGGACTTGCGAAGGAGCCGATAGAGGGGAGGCCCCTTTCCCCGAGGCGGAAATGAACCTCGCTTAATGATGCCAGCAGCCCCATGACCTTCCGGACTCCTTTGAGGTCTCGGATTGGCCCCATCTTGGTGATTGCATCAACCATGGTCGGGTTGGCTTCGATGCCTCGTTGAGAGACGATGAAACCCAAAGAGCATCCCTCGGGGACCCCAAACACACATTTTTTTCGGGGGTTGAGCTTGACTCCCTTCTTGTTTAGACATTCGGGTTTCCCCCGAGGTCTCCCACGAGGTCCGCCGTTTTCTTGATTTGACCACTATGTCGCCGACATAGGCTTCCACAATCCTTCCGATGAGTTCTCCGAAGATGATTTGCATGCACCGCCGGGTACGCTGTGCCAGCCGCTCCTCAGCCCAAAGGGCATTGTGAGGTAGCAATACATCCCGAAGGGTGTTATGAACGAAGTCGCGAGCTGGTCGGATTCTTTCATTTTGATCTGGTGGTAACCGGAATATGCGTCGAGAAAGGACAAAGTTTCGCATCCCGCGGTGGAGTCGACAATTTGGTCGATTCGAGGCAAAGGAAAGGGAACTTTCGGACATGCTTTGTTTAGACTAGTGTAGTCCACACACATCCTCCATTTCCCATTCTTTTTCTCTACTAATACAGGATTAGCTAACCACTCGGGGTGGAATACTTCTTTTATAAATCCGGCCTCCTGTAGCTTGTGGATCTCCTCGCCGATGATCTTCCGCTTGGCGTCATCAAAACGGCGCAAGCGCTGCATGACTGGCTTTGAGCCCGGCCGGATATCTAGGGAGTGCTCGGCGACATCCCTCGGTATGCCTGGCATGTCCGAGGGTCCCCACGCAAACGTCTTGGCGTTCGCACGGAGGAAGTCGACGAGCACTGCTTCCTATTTTGGATCCAGCTCCGAGCTGATGGTCAGCAGCTTCTCCTTCGGTTGCTTGGGATCGAGTGGGATCTTCTTGGTGCCCGAGGAGGGCTCAAAGCTCCCAGCGCGGCGCTTGGCCTCGTGCTCGATCGTGATCTCGTCAAAGCTCTTCTTTGCGTCGGCAATGGCGAGCGCCTCGGCGTACTCCACGCTCTCTACATCGCACTCATGTGCATGATGGTGCGAGGGGCCAGTAGTGATGACACCCTTCGGCCCCGGCATCTTGAGCTTGAGGTAGGTGTAGTTTGGGACAGCCATGAATTTGGCATAGCAAGGCCGCCCGAGGAGTGCGTGGTATGTACCTCGGACCCCGAGGATCTCAAAGGTGAGAGTCTCTTGCCTGAAGTTCGAGGGGTCCCCGAAACAGACCGGTAGGTCGATCTGCCCGAGGGGCTTCAGTTGCTTGCCGGGGACGACGCCGTTGAAAGCCGGCCCTCCTGGGCGGATCTTAGACTTGTCTACCCCGAGGAGGTCAAGCGTTTCCTCGTAGATGAGGTTGAGGCTGCTTCCTCCGTCCATGAGGACCTTGGTGAGCCGGGTATTGGCAATGATGGGATCCACTACCAATGGATAAGCCCCCGGGTTTGGGATGTGCCGAGGGTGATCCGACTGGTCGAAGGTGATGGCTTGATCCGACCACTTGCGTAGCTTCGGGATCGCCGGTTCTGTCGCATACACCTCTCGTCGTTCCTTCTTGCGTTGCCGCACCGACATGTTGCTTTGTGTTGCCGCCGAAGATCATGAAGCGATTGTTCACCTTCGAAAACCCTTGTTCCCCTCGGCACTACCCTCGGGTGCACCTTTCTCTTCCTCCTCGGGAATGGCCATGAGCTTGGCGGCGTTTGCGCACCGCTTTTGCACTCCTCGAGGGTGTGCTTGACCGGGTAGCTGTGATTCTGGCACGGCTTCTTGAGCATGCTGTCGAAGGTCTCTGGTGGCGGGGGCCGGGGCCCCTTGCGGTCGACCGCGGCCACCATGTCTTCATCGTCTGCGTTGGGGGTTTGACCCTTGCCCTTGCGGCTCTTGTCCTTTTTCTTCTTCTTCTTGCCCTCCCGAGGCTGGGATCCCTCTGGGTCCTCTTCCTTGCGCTTTCCCCTGCCCGAGCCCTGATTGAACAAAGCCCCGACGGCCTCCTCTCCGCTAGCGAACTTGGTGGCGATGTCCATCAGCTCGTTCGCCTCGGTTGGAGTCCGGCGCCCTAGCTTCTTCACGAGATCACGGCAAGTGGTGCCGGCCAAGAAGGCCCCTATGACGTCCGAATCCGTCACGTTAGGGAGCTCGGTCCGTTGCTTGGAGAAGCGCCGGATGTAGTCACGCAGGGACTCGTCGGGTTTCTGACGGCAGTTTCGGAGGTCCCATGAGTTACCCGGGCGTAGGTACGTGCCCTGGAAGTTACCTCGGAAGGTTCTCTCCAAGTCTGCCCAGTTTGATATGAGGTCTGGTGGAAGGTGTTCCAGCCAGGGCCCTAGCCGAAGTCGGAGAGGTACGAGGGCAAATTTCGACTATTACTTTATCATCGTGTGCCCCTGCAAATTGACATGCCAGCCGATAGTCGGTCAGCCATACTTCGGGACGAGTCTCTCCCGAGTACTTCTCAATGTGGTTGGGAGGCCTGAAGCGCGCGGGGAGTGGTGCCCTCCTGATATCCCTTGTGAAGGCCTGTGGCCCGGGTGGATCTGGGGAGTACCCTCGGTCTTCCCGGCGCACTTGCGTGTCCCGTCCCGCCGGCCGCCCCCGAGGTGAGCCGCCCTCGCGGCGAGCTCGTTGTCGCTCGATTTCTTCTCTGAGGTCAGGAGCGCCTCGGTTACGGTCTTGTCGGGGGTCTTCTAAGCGCTCCCAGACGGGGCGGTTGTCGCGGTTGTCGACTAGGCGCTCCCGGACCGGCCTTGCCGAGGCTCGGCTTTGTTCAGGTCGGACGGAGCCCTGCCGACTTCGCCCGGACTCCTCCCGTCGTTGTGACGTCACGGCTCGATCCCGGGAGGCGGAGCTCGCCCGGGCGTACCGCTGCCCTGTCGAGGAGTTGTCGAAGGCCCTCCCGAATGCGTCTTCCCTCGGTGGTAGAGGGCTCGGGCATTTCGCGCACCAAAGATGGCGGCCGCCGCCACGCTGAGGCCGGCTCGCTGAACGGGCAGCTATGTTGGGAAGTGGAGGCACCCCATCGGGTCCGCGCGACCTCCGCCGTCGCGAGCCCGGGCGCCCGGGCCGCCCGCGTTGAGCTTGCTCCCGTTGGATGTTACGCTCCGCCGTCGGTCGCTACGGACTCTGCTCGGATGCGGTCCTGCAGATTCCGCGGTTCTGGCCCGGCAGCGCCGGCGCCGCGCTGGGGCTGGACAGGGGGAAGCCGCCGGTGCCGCGGCCCGTCGTGGCGGTATGTCCGCCTCATCTTCGTCGGAGGCGTCGGTGAGGCGGCCATCTTGCTCCCGGATCTCTATATTGAAGCATTCCCGCGTGGGGTCATAATAATCGCCCTCGCTGCCGCCTCCGGGCGCCCGAACGCTACGGAGGAAGTCTCGTTCTCCGGACGGTAGAGCGAGTCCATCAATTCCGGGACCAGGCCCCAATCGTGCCGGATGAGGAGGCGGGGCCGGGGTCGTGGCGGCATCCTTTGGCGGATGCGCTCTTCCGCGTAATCGCCGTGGGATAGCGTTCCGTGGGACGACGGGTCCGCCCGCGCTCTCCTTGCGGCGGCTTCAACTCGGTTTCCGCCGGCGGGGATTACGGGGATTCCTTCCAGTACCACCGACGGGACGCGTTCTCCGACGATTAGGGTTTTCGGGTATCTCGCCGCGGCGGGCGCCGAGGGAAGGATCTTCCCCTCGTGCCTAGGGTTCCCGGGGACCCCCTGTGAGTTGGCACCGGTGGTGCGTCGTCGGATTCGAATACGTTGCGTGAACGCGCCTAGTGCGCCGGTGGGTCCGCCTTGCCCGCCTTGCGCGGCGGCCGTGATGGCGGACACGCCGCATCGGCGATACTGCCCTTCTTTCCGCCGTCATATCAGGCAAAAGGATCATCTCATAGTTGTGACCGAGCGCCACGAACCCCAGCGTCCCGAAGAACAGCGGTGTTCCGCGCGGGAGCTCGTGCTCCGGCGAGCAGGGTGGAAACGAAGGTGGAAACGCCATGAGGGCTGATGGAGATGTGGATTGCACACAGCGCGTCCCGTCCCGCGCGCCAAACCGCCGGCGTTTTTCGAACCGGGGTGCCTCGGTGCCGGCAATAAAGAATTTCTAGGCTGCGTGCCTCCTCCCCCAATGGCGTAGCGCAAGATGGACACGGACACGGCGGGTTTATCCTGGTTCAGGCCAACGGGGCCCTACGTCCAGCGGGTGGTGTCCTGCTCGTGTTACCTCGCGCTCAAAGGAGAGCTTGTAGTAGGGGTTACAAGCAGGTGAGGGAGAGATGCTTTGTCTCAAGCCCCACGATCGTGGTAGTGGTGGTGGTGGTCGGTTTTTCTCTCGATCCCCCGCTAATGGGGCATTACTCCCCTTTTATAGGAGGAAGAGGGAGGTAATGGTTACATATGTGGGTGCCTAGGTGACTAATTCCCGAGGCTATACTTGTTGCATGTGCGCGGCCGAGGGTTGGTTGGCTTGGATGTCGTTTGATGAAGACACGCGTCTTGATCCGGTGGCAGACGTGTCATTCCCTGGTGTGGCCCCGAGGGTCTGTGAGGCGTCCCTCACAGTCCGCATGGCGAGGGGCGGCCCCAGGGACGCGGGTTGCGGTGTGTCATGAGCCCGAGGGTTCGGCCCAACGTGGCGTCTTGGCTGTGTTTCTGGGAAATGAACAGTGTTGTCCTGGTTTCCCGTGCTGAGCGGCGTAATATGTCACCGGTTCAGCTTTGTGTCCCATCAGTCGGATTTGGGAAGTGATCCGGCAGCCGATTTGATCGGGCGTAATCGACGGCCCCCGGGCGCCTCGTCTCGCTGCGCAGCCGCATTAAATGCAAATTTGTTCCCTTCCTCCAGACGGAACCTCCCACGCCCGAGGGCCAGCGACCCTGGGTGGGTAGGTTGGGCCACCTCGCCCGAGGATTGAGAGCTGGGTCTCCCTCGGGCGAGACGGAGATTTTTCGCCCGAGGGTGGTGAGCTAGGCCACCCTCGGGCGAGGCGGAGTCCATGCGCCCGAGGGTGGTGAGCTAGGTCACCCTCGGGCGAGACGGAGATTTGGGTAGAGTCCGAGCCTTGGGTCGGCTGGTGATGACGTGGAGCATTCTGGTTCTCCGTCTTGTAAAGGTCCCTGACCTTGTCCTTCTCGAGCGTAGTGAGCTCCTTCGTCGTGGTGACTCCTGTGGGCCGCTCGTGGGCCGGCTCCATCTTCATGTATGCGCCGTGGCCCCTTGGCCTGGTCCGTCGCTGTTGGGCTGTCCTTATAAGTGAGATGATGACAGGCTAGGTTTTACTGGGCCCTGATGGGCCGGCAGAGTCTCGTTGTTTGGAGAATGTCTCGGTGCCCAATATTTAGGTCCCGACACTATGGTACCAATTTTCAGGCATCTAAACACAGCTAAAATACTCCACAAGTAGATTGTTAAACGTGTAGACATGCAGCTAAATAAACTGGGGTACGCTGGGCTTGCAGCAGGTACGAGTCCCAACAATAAACAGGCCTCTTGAGTTGCCTGTGGGTTGGTTGGGTAGGAGTAGAGTAGAGTATGATGATCGTGGATCGATCTCCCTAGCGCAGCGCTCCCTGATGCCTTGACAGAACATGTCTGAATGCCTACAGGCACCTTTCTTTTCAACTGCACACGGGGGGCCAGGCACTGTGCCCGCTGCCGCTCTGCCCCCGGGCCAGCACCGCACGCACACACGCACGGGCGCACGACGCAACCCCAGCGACATTTGTGACTTTGGACATCATATCATATCAATAGCAATGTTAACCCACCCGGCCGGATATTATGCTGCCTTCAAGCGTTTGGATCGATCGGTCTCTGGCCACTTCAATTTCCAATGGCAACATTTATTTATTTTATTTGTATTGTCACAAATCTCTTTGTTGAAACCCATGCATGTACTACGGGGTTGTTTGGATCTAGGCCACCGATCGCCTCGCCACATGCACGGCCGCCACAGTTGTGGCGATCAAAAAGCCCGCATTCGCCTCGCCACACTCGCCATCAACAGTGCATGCTAAACGACAAGTTGATGAAGCAACACGACAGACATGCAAACGGTGGCGGCCAAGAATAGGATGTCAACCAAATAGCAGCGCTTTGGGTTGTGGCCGCCACATTTAGGCGAGGCGGACGGCGGCGTCATCTAAACACGCCCGTAGGGTTTCAAACGGTGTGATGATAGTATCTTCTTGTTTTGTTTTTTGTTTTTTTAAAAAGGGCGTACGTACGTACGTGATGCCATCTTCTCATATGATTGAAAATTGCCGAATCACAGTCGCCCACCAACAGGGTAAAGATTATTCTGTTCGTTTCTAATCCAACGGACCAGAACAAGCTTAGCTAGCTAGGTTCCGTCTCCTACAGCTACTAGCAGGACGCGCCGTGCTGTTAGATCCGATCCGTCCAAACCAGAGTGACAATGGATAAATCTAATCAAAATCTAAGGGTAAACCAAGTTTGAACACTTCTTCCGTCCTTTGAAAGTGTCATTTCAAAACGTGCCATCGACATTTTTAAAGAGAGCTAGAGTCCTAAATTTTTTTTCCATGTTTAGTAGTACGAGCGCCCAGCTATAAACTCCAAACGTACAGGACCTGATCGATTGGTCTAGTACACTATCACTGCGTGCATGCCCAGCACGTAACTGTACCTTTCACCGCGTACTGTATATTATAAGCACCTGACACGGCGCGACGACGCATTGAATTGAAGCTCGCACGTATGCACGGTCGGCGTGCGTGCAGGAGCACGGACGGACGCGCCCACTGTACCGTACCTACGGACCGTCGGGCACACGCGTGTGCCGATGCCGATCGATCGAGCGGCGATCGCCGGCGGACCGGTGCACAAGCACAACGTCGTCAGCCCAGGCCGCGGATGGCTTTTACAGTACAGGTTAGCGGTTAGCCTGCCTACACTTTAAAGTACTACAGGTTTACGTGGTACTATTTAGGTCTAAACAAGTGTGAGAAAAGTTTTAAACGCTGTATCTGGATGGATTGGACGTGGATCGATGGCATGCGCGCGCGAGAGGCAGGAGCGAGCCACGTTTAGATGGCAAAAATTTGCAAAAGTAAAAAATGTTATAACCAAACTAAAAAAACTAAATTAAATACTTCTTCAAAACTAGTAGATATATTTAGATTCGCAAGTTGTTTGTGGTAAATATTATACTACCATGGCGTAAATAATGTAGGCTTAAAAGATTAGAATATTTCTATGTAATGTACAACAGTGAGAAAAGTTTTAAACGCTGTGTGTGTAATTAGTTTTTTTTTACCTACATTTAGATGGCAAAAATTTTACAAAAAACATATATCTTTTTGTTTGATGTATTTAATATGATGTGATGGAGAGAGACCTTGAAAAATATCTTTTGTAACAAATTTTTAGCAAAAAAAAATTTGCCATCTAAACGAGGCCTGAATTATTAAACGGATCAAAAACTCCCGTCACGTACTAGTGTCCTGTACAGCACTGTACGTGTCCATGTGGATTGGACGGCATAGCAAGCAAAGCTCACTCACTGCTGTCAATGGCGGACATGCTACTACCCTAGGGCTTGCATGCTTTCACAGGCCGATGTATGGACAGGGTACAGCCAGCTCCTGTACTGATCGGACAGGCCTAGCCCTAGTTAGCTACTCCTCCTAGCTGCAGCTAGCTGCTAGCTAGCCGGATAGCTAGGCAGGTAGCGGGAAGCCCATTTATATGCCCTTGACAACGTTGGGCAGAGGTGTGGATGCATGCTATTGCCCGGAGATTCGAGAGGAGGCAGCGTCTTGCCCGGCGGACACTCGGCGGTGCTCTCAAAGTACAGAAAGAGAAAGCCGGCCGGCAGCAAAGGTGATCGATCGCTCCCCTCCCTCCCCCGGCCCTGAATGAGGAAAAGCGACACGCAATCACACGCGGGATTGTTCCGACGCGGGCAGCAGCGAGAGGCGCCAGCGGACAGACAGACACCCCGGTAGGAATAGGAATCCTCGTCGTCTGCCGCATGCCGTCGTGCGAGCGCGCGTGCGGCCTCCCAGGCGAGCCGACGTGACGCTGAGCAGCCATTGCTGTCCTCCTCTGCATGCCGGCCGGGCCCTGGGTTTCGTTTTCCAGGATATGTACACCTACAGTCCTAGCAATATGTACTCCGTAATTGTGTAAGTATATCTGTTTATACGTATATACACCTACTATATCTGTCTGCAGTAGCTCACGGCCATCTTCTATGGGATTCCGTTGATCTCTTTTTTGCTTCTACCGTGTCTGCAGTAGATAGCAAGGCCTGTTTGACAGAGCTATGGCTAACTATATTTAGTCCGAACTGCTGTAGCCATGATTTCTCGGGCTAACAAAGTTTAGCTCAAATATCCATAGTTGGAGAAATATTTAACAAACTAAAATTTTCTACTAGAACAATGAAATGTCTTTACTATTATTTCTTCTTTTTTTTTTTTTCTTTTTGCCCCCATTTCTAGTTACTTATTTTAGAGTAAAATCCGCCCCAGTCCCCGAACTTATCCTCAAGTCTCATCCAGGTCCATGAACTTAGGAAACTAGGAATCCAGGTCCCCAACTTGTTTAAGTGTGTCATCTAGGTCCAAAACCGAGTTTGGCAAGTTTCGCTACAGTAACCGCAGGTGCTACAGTAAAAAGCAGTTTTGTTGTTTTTATGATTTATCAAAGATTCATAGTAAAAAAAAATAAAAAAGTAAAAGATAAAAACATATAATATGATAGCAAAAACTTTTTTTTACTTTAAAGCATATTTTATTATATGTTCATACTTGATTTATCAAAGATTCGACTAAATAAAAAAGAAAAAATAAAAAGTAGATTTTTATTTTATGATTTTTCTATAATTTAAAAATGATTTTTTAAAGATTTACAACCCAAACAAAAAAAAAAAAAAGGGAAAGAACAAAAACTGTTTTTACTGTAGCAACCCACGGTTACTGTAGCGAATCCGCCGCCAAACCCGGTTTTGGACCCGGATGACACACTTAAATAAGTTCGGGGGACCTCGATTCCTAGTTTTCTAAGTACATGGACTGGATAAGACTTGAGGACAAGTTCGGGGACCTGGGGTGGATTTTACTCCTTATTTTACCTTTTCTCTATTCTCTCTCTACGTTAACTTGGCTGCACGCCTATCATCCTCATCTGTGACTGTTCTCCCAAAGAGTCCCTATGCATTACCTCCCTTCTTGAGCATGGATGCCTCTATGTCGACGGACGATGTCGGCTCAGGGCTTGCCTTAGAGTATTTCCAACCAGCCCTTCTACAAATAACCTCCTATTTCAAATTTAGGAGCCAAATTGCAAAATTTAAGAACTCAAATTTTCTTTCAACTCAAGTGGGACCCATTTGTTAGGCTCTTACTACATGTTGCCCCTCCCCCCGCGACGGCTCTCTTGGCATCGCTCTTTCCTTCTCGATATAAGGACCGTGGTGACCACTAGAGAGGCCGGAGAGATGCCCGACCCACCCTTTCGCCGCTGTCGGCCTCGCTAAGTAGCCCCCGCCGCGGCGCCATATATGGGCGCACTCCGCCAAGGAGTTGACCGAAAGCGGCGTGCTCCACCGCCCCGGAGCACTGCGCATGCCGTCGGGCGACGCTGGTCGACCACATCCCAACTTCTCCTACATGTGTGGGGCACGAGGGACGTCGTCGGGTGTGCACGGCCAGAGAGCGATTGGGGAAACCTTCTGCCGCGTCGTCGGGGAGACCGGAGCTACGGGGGGAGGACTTCGAGCACCGGTGGGGAGGGGGCGCGCGTGGAGGGAGGCTATGCTCACGGTCGTGGCGCCATCTCTAGCCTCCTGGCACCACAGCTCGGGGCTAGCGCACCGACCCTCGGCCGTCGCCGACATCGAACGTCGTCGCGACTCGCACCCGCTAGGACTACTCGTCGTGGCATCCCCATCCCCCCGCGCCCTCTTTGTCGTCCGTCATCCGGGAAGGGGAGTAGCGGGAGGAGGAAGGAGGTGGCAGCGGTGACTGTCATGGCGGCGTGCGAGGCTTGTCTTCTCGTTCACGTGCTACTTTGCCGGTGCCGGCGGCCATGCTCGCACGGTGAGGATGGATGTGCCGCGGTGGCGGCGGGATGGGGAAGACCATCGGCCACAAGCGTAGCGTGTCGGGAAGAGGAGCGTTTTCTTTTTTTTTTTTAGCGAGAGGTTTAGGAGCCTTCTATTCATAGGGCCCTGAGACTAAAATTTGGGAGGCCTCGTAAAATAGGACCCTAGGTAGGAGGGCCATTAGAGTTGTTTTTCTTTGCTTCAACTCCTAAAATTTGAGATTGGAGCTTGTTTAGGGTCTTCACTTTGAAATCATCTTTAGATACCTTTTTTCACCACAAAGGCCCTACGCTCCGCCACCACACTTTACCTCCATGATGAGGGACGACCGGTCTTCTTCATCGGCTCAAGGCTGACACCACACTCCCCGCATCGGGGAATGGGCAACGTTCACACCAACCTCCGCTTCTCCCTCCGTGCCCTCCGGGGGCTATTTTACCATGAGCTCGCGGATCGAGGTTGAAACGAGATGAAACCACAATTTCTAGCTCTGCATCCTACCTGGGCCTTCTCTCAACGTGATTCACGCGAGGCTTCACATATGGAGCCACAATCTCCGAACACATTTGGTTGGTGAGGAGGTGAAACTTTCCTTGTAGTTGATGAAAGAATGTTACATAACGCACCTTATTTGATTGGAGGAGTTTTTCTCCCCGCCATAATGCACGTCGTCATCGTCAATTAGCATGCAAATAGGTTCTGTTTTTGTAGGTGTTGTAATGTTGTTTTTATTATATAGTAGTCCCTCTTCTTAAATTATAGGTCGTTTTGGTATTTCTAGATATAGAACATTGTTACACACCTAAATGTGCGATATGCATAAAAGAGATATATCTAGAAAAGACAGAACAACTATATATATAAATTTAAGCGGAGGTACTCTCTTAGTTGCATGAAACAAGACCTATTTAGTACTCTCTTATATTGTTTATCATCAGTATTTTTAAGAGATACTATTTAGGTTATTTAACTTCACTGACGTGTGTTCTATAAAACCGATATAAGAGGGCCGGCCCTTGTCCTAGCTAGTGCAGGACTAGTGACAGGAGTACTAGCTTGCTAGCACTACTAGGCCACTATGTGGTGCAACTGTGTCACATGTTACGTGACTGGCGAGTAGGATTAGGTTGGTACGAGGCCGGTACTGCAAGGCTCTGTTCGTTGTTCCTTTGATACGCAAACGGTCTGCAACGAGAGACGGCATTGTGAAAGACTTTAAACGCCAACGGTGCTGCGAGTTCGCTGTTCCTTTGAGACGCAAACGGTCTGTAGGAGAGAAGAGAAGTTCTGTCACCGGCCGGTCGATGCAGGTGGCCGGCCATACGATGCGACCTAAAAAAAGGGCTGGAAAGCAAGTGGAGTCACACGGAACTGCAGATGCATACGACTTACGAGCCTTCTCTCTCCTTCTTTTATGTGTTCTAATGACACACTCTAATGTAGGCAGATCTACGGTCCACTATGAATGTATTCGAATAACTAAAAACTTTAAGCTGCGCTCAAGTCAGCACTCCACTTATGAACATAAAGTAGTTAAAATTAAAATGGCATAATAGACAGTGGCGGAACTGACGGACAAATAAAAGGGGGTCATACTATATTTTAAATTAGGATTAAGAAAATAGGGTTTGCTTACCGGAGGGCCATCAGAAGAGTCGGCCACGTTTTGCTCCATGGTTGCCGACGATCACGCTGCCGCTGTTGTGCCGCCGTCCACACCTGCCGTAGTGTCGCGCGCCGCCAAGATATCAATCGCCGGTTGCTGACTCCACGTCGCATCAAAAAAACGCACAGGCGGCGGCTGTTCGATTCGTGACTGCGTCACGCGCACGGAGAAAGAAACATCAGAGCAACGTGCGTACGTGGGCCAACACTTGGGCTGTTGGTAATCAACATTGCCGGTAATCAATTGGCCTTTTGTGATTAAGAGTGGCTAATTTTTTTTCTGTTTAGGGGGCTGTTGGTAATCAACATTGCCGGTAATCAATTGGCCTTTTGTGATTAAGAGTGGCTAATTTTTTTCTGTTTAGGGGGGCCCCCCCTCCCCCCTCCCAAGTTCCGCCGTTGATAATAAATAGTCGATTTATTGGAATATTATTTAGTCTCTTGCTATTTTCCAGAGGACTACTTGCGTTCCAAAATAAACATATGGCTAGCAGATTGTATTCTTGAGATGACCTGTGTGGTGTGGCGACGGGCAGTCCTGCTTAGCAGTGGCTGTTCCAGCTCAAGAGAGTCTCTGGCCGACAACCAGAGACTATGTATGGTTTTTGTGTTTTGATGAGACAGATAGCTAGTTGTGTTGGTTTGTAGTGCTGGTGTCTATTATATGAAAACACTTAATGTGAATATATGACACTACTATACAAGGACTCGTTTTCAGTTACTGGTATAATCTATTTTGTAGTGTTTTTTTTTTACTATCTCTGTTTTTACTATCTCTGCCCAAGACACAGTGGAAGGTATATATTGTACGGTACGTTGGGCCTGCAATCGGCCTTGGAAACAGATTTCCAATGGTGGTCCACTTACAAACAAGTTAAGTGATTGATTTTTCCAAGGCATGCAGTTTTGAGGACTTATATGATTTATATATGAAAGTTCACCCACAGTAAAACCAGCCTCCAAAAAATTTATACATAAATTCCACACTCAACCTGGTTGCGCTTGGGCTAACTGGATAAGAAATTCAGTTTATTCCAACCAGCAAAAGGATAGAAGATAAAATGCTATTGTGGATAAGAAATTCAGTTTATTCCAACCAAAGTTTATTCCAACTTTGGCTTGAAGACAACTGATGCAGTTGATTGACCTCACTTGTTTTTCACATGTTTTAAACCAAAATGTCACCGTCCAAGACTGCAAAACAGATTTAGGATGGCAAAGTTGTACAAGAGCATTAACTTCTCAAAGAGCAGAACATGAACTATTACAGTTACTAAATCAACTTGATAGTGTTCAGCTAACGGATCTTGAAAATAAGAGAGAGAGATAAGATTTGGACCAACTAGGGACTTCACGGTCAGAACAACTTACTTCCTGCTAACCTTTGGAGGAGTCATGTGCCTAATAGCATAAGATCTTCACTTGGCAAGCAGCAAAGGGAAGACTAATAATTAAAGACAAGAGATATACTAGAAAAGAAAAATATCATAGATAATGCATTAGGCCCCTATGGCTGTAATGAAGAGGAAAACCAGTGTTGTCCCCTCGGCAATGGATTTTTTTGAAACTATGGCAAACTGTACAGAGAGAGAGAGAGCCACCATTCTTGTGATAGCTTTGTGGGAAGTCATAAATGCTATTCGAAATGGAGAAAAAGAGGTGCATCCTCACTGTGTGTAGTTGAAAAAGTGATTGCTTATGTCGACATGGCCTTGCATAGTAAGACACGTCATCCCTAATAGCTGTGACTCCTTTAAGCGTAAATGTTGGGATCCATCGTCGAGAGGTTGGGTTATGATAAATGTTGATGCAACAGTGTTTCATAAAGATAATCGGATAGGTTTGGGATTTGTGGCCAAAGACCATAGAGGATACTTTTTGGTAGCTAAACTTGCAGAGGCTATTGCTTTCTAGCAAGCAATCTTTTTTGCTTCGGAGCTTCCATATAATCAAGTTATCATCGCAGCAGACTGTGTATGTTTAACTCAGAATTAAGCTCAATCGGGAAGCACGGATCACTCCCATACAGGAATTATCATTCAAGATATCAATTAAGAGGCATGTGTTTCTACTGTTCTCTTCTCTTTTATTCGTGTACCAAGAAAATGTAACAAAGTTGCTCACGTTCTGCCAATCAAATCTTTGATTTGGTTTGGTTTTATGTAGCATCAGAGTTCCTCTGGTCTTGTTTATATAATGACCGGTTAAATCAATGAAAAGACAACCCGTTTACTCAAAAAAAAAAAAAAACTCAAGTATGGTAAGCCTTAGTATTCACACTAAATCAACACACAAACATGGCTCTAGCTCTATTGACAGTAGAACAAAACCACTCAGTACAAGCTGGTACTAAAGTTCCAAATAATTTAACTGGAATTGCCTAGTATGTTTGGTTGGCAAGAAACATAAGAGTATTTGACAATGTTACAACACCTTGCTCGAAAAAAAAAGATAATGTAGTGCAAACCTTACAAACTCTCGAAACACGGAGCAAAAAAAAAGAACCAAGGAGTTTGGCTATCAAGGCATGGACACAAATTTGGGAAAGAGCAAGAGGGCCACTTTTGAGAACACTCTAGGATTCTCAAGATGTTGTTCAGTTAGTTCTGTTTTTTCTTCTTTTGTTCTTTCTAGCATTTCTTTTGCTTTTTGTAGCTTCTTTTTCTTGTATTTTCTCTTTTGGTGCTTCTACGAGCCTCATGACTTTGAATCTACATTTGTACAATTTGCCATTTTAATACAAAATAGGTAGGGGCCTTCCGTCAGGACTTCCTAAAAAAAATTACCCTCAACCAACTAAAACTAGAATATTTGATATACTTCAAATTTTGTCACTTAGCTGGAAGCTTAAGCTTCCCAGCAGTGAGACTTTGGATTGGCTTGAGATGGTTGAATTATACTTTTGTTTCCTTGGACAACAAAGTCAGAAGCTAAATTATCTTTGCAAGTTTTGACAACAACATTTTTGTTGTTAACACTAACAATAATAGGCTCGTCTACTTACTTATTTACTCCTTCTAATGGACGGATTCTAATGGTTAGAAACCAAGTCCATATTATATTCTTCACAAATTAAACCATCTTATAAGAAGTATTAAGCATAGAGTTAACGAGTATGGATGTAATGACCCGATAAATTACATGAAGATTACATCTCCCTATCGATATTATTGGGTGATTGCAAAAATCATTTACATTAACGATGTCGTGTTCATTTTTCTCCAGCGATGGGACAAGAACAATCTTGTAACCGCTTGCTCAGATTCTCGCATGTACTCCTCGTATAGCTCAAGTGGCATCATATTGAGTAATAGATTTTGGCCACTAAAATCAAAACACTGCCTCATCCCTAGTGGAGTCACCAAAAAGTGTGTCAACACAAAAGGTGGCTACACACCACAATGCTAGAATGCACAAATTATATATTGGTGAATGTAGTCAAAATTGTGAGGACCGAATAGTCCGGTGGTGGCAATGTTGGGTGCACGCAAAAACAATCCCCACAATCTTTGGAACACATAGATTGCGGATCAAAGACCTTTGGCAAAAACCGCACACACCAAGACATCCGGTGGCGACGAGAACATGCACACCCGGACAAACCACAATGTAGTGCTATACCATGTAGATTTATGAGACGTGGACACTAGTCTACCCATATCGAGTGTGAGAACGACAAAACTGTTCGGTGCTCTCAAATTGTTCAAGAAGAAATGAACCGTCGCCCATGAGAGACCTTGTTGGGGTGGGGGGGGGGGTGGAGGACACTTTAGGTTACCCTAGCGTCGGAAAGCTATCTAGGGCACCTTCATACATAGTAGAGATCAAGGGAAAACATCATATTAAGGTTTGAAGATATTAGAGTAAAGATGAAAAGGTAAAAGGCAAAATGATAGATTGATTTGGTATGATTGGGTCCTTTCAATCGTATTAAGGTGTGAGGTCTAGCTATGTGATAATAGGGACATCATGAGCCAACCTTAAAACAGTTTCGAAGCAAACATATATTGAATCCATCTTGGACTCGACTTGGTAGCACACACTAAATTGTCCAGAGTGTGTATACGGTATGAGGCTTGCCATTTTCACTATGAATAGTACCACGGTCATGTATCATAAGCTTGAGGGCACAAGCCTATCTTCCTAGAAACTTGAAGGGAGAGTGTTTCCATAAAGTTTTGCTAGATGCCCCCTCAACAATAGCTAAGCCCAACTTATATATGGACTCGATCATAGACACAACCAAACATATGCTTTTTGCATTGGTGAAGCCTAGTTAGAGGCTAGGTGCCCCAACCAAACCCAACTTAGACTATCTCCAACAACACAACCAATACCCAAAATTAGGTTCTATGCAATGCTTTTGCCTATTAAAAAGGCCTTCCAACAGATGACGCAGATAGAGGACTTGTTTTGCCTACCCGTCGGACGGGAATGCAAAAAAGCGTCATCTCATGAGAACGATGCAAATGCATGGCGCCTGTCCAGGGACAAAGACAAGGTCGACGTTGAGTACGGCAGGATCGGTCCGTCTGGATTCCAGCACTGATGCCAACTCCCGTCCGACCAAAGCAGCGCCTCTATGCTCCAGCCCGCCTCCAGGGCTGCCCCCAGCTCTTCCTAGTCATGCGATAGCTGGTGCGCGTGGAGGTGGAAGTCCTCATGCGCGACATGCCCGGCCAGGCCCGCCGACGCGGCGGAGATCGCCTCGGCGAAGGGCATCCGTTGAAACCCGACCTCCGCGGCTCGAGGAGGACCTCCTCACAACATGCATGTGGCGAGGAGCGATAAGGCGGGGGCCGCGCGGCAAAAGTGGGACCATGGTAGGGAACCGCCGCCTACGTAGCCCGGATACGTGAGGAGGGGTCCGTATCCGTATCTGACACGTCTTGGATACAGATACGTCTTGGATATGGCTCCGATACGTATCCAGGCCGTACTGGAAATATTGGATACGTATTGACTCGGATACGTGTATCGGACACGTATGAACCAAACTAGATACGGCCTATGAAGGCCCAATATCGTGCGTGAACGTAGCAGCCAGCACTTCCTCGGTTCCTCCCCATCGTATTGATCAGTGATCACGCGCCTCGATGCTTGCAGCCGCACTTGCACTCCATTCATGCTGTCAGGCACGACGCTCGACGCTCAGGCTGTGTGGCAAGACACAGTAAGGGCACGTACAACGCGTCGATGGGAGCCGTCTATGTGACAGCAAATTTGCAAATCGCCCCCAGCGCAGCCTGCAGACGGCCTCCCCGTCGTCTCACGAGTCGACGATGTCGTCCCGTTCTCCTAGGCCGAGCAGACGGTCGCGGGTGGGTTGTACGCGCTCGTCTTCTCCTGGCGACGACGCACTCGGATCCGCCGCGCACGCGCGCTGGTTTCTCCCGCCAAAACCACATCCCCGCCAAGCTCGCCGCAGCCCCGCCGCCGTCCTGGCAGGTTACAGCCGCGGCCTCCGTAGGAGATGCAGCGGTCGCTGGGTCAAGGCGTGGGAGGAGCTTCCTGGTCCGGCGGGGCGGAGGTGGCCGGCTGGGCGTGGGAGTCCCGCCGGAGCTCCCCGGCGGCGAGGAGTGGAGGCGGAGGAGTCCGCGGCCTGTGGAAGAGACTGAGCGCCGGAGGACCTCAAGTACGGGAGGGAGGGAAGGAGCCTCCACCGGCCGCTGAGCAGGGACCACGAGCACGGGTGAGCTCATCCCTCAGCACGGGTGAGCAGGAAACTTGATTCTATCTTCTGATTGTACTTGGGAAAATTGTTGACTTCAATATTTGTCGCTCAACTGTAAATTCTGAATGATATCTTTTGCAATCTCTGAAACTAGAGGCCATATGCATTTTTTTCAGAATATTTCTCTGAATGTTGTATATCTTCTGAATGCTGAATGTCAAAGGTGAATGCAATGCTTCAGTCAAAGGTGAATAGATGTGCGTCAGTTTCATGTCAAATGTGAACCTGTGCCTATCAGTATTTGTCATCAATTTGCACTATTATCAGTTTCTGAATGCGAAGTACTGCTCTCTGAATGCGTGTGTGTGTGTGAACAGTATCGTGGATGGACTTAGCAATTGGTCCCCTTATTTCACTCAAACAGTCGATGCAGTTGGTAGACAAAGTCTTTCACCGCTTCAGAAGTGTACGGCGGCTATCAGGATGCTTGCTTATGGAACCTCGGCTGATCAACTTGATGAGGTCTTGAAGATAGCTGCAAGCACTTGTTTGGAGATTTTGGGAAAATTCGCTGAAGGTGTGATTGAAACATTTGGTGATGAATATCTACGGCCTCCAAGAAGCGATGAACTTGAGCAAATCTTAAAAGAAAATGAGGCCCGTGGTTTCCCTGGATGCTTAGGAAGCATCGATTGTATGCATTGGCCATGGAAGAATTGTCCAAAAAGGTTGGGCGGGGATGTTCACAAGTGGTAAAGAAGGTGTTCCTACTATGATCCTTGAAGCAGTGGTATCAAAAAATCTTCGTATATGGCATGCTTTCTTTGGTACTGCCGGGTCTCAGAACGACATAAATGTTCTTAACAAGTCACCATTGTTCACTGAAGCAATAAAAGGGAAATCTCCAATGGTCCACTATACTGTAAATGGAAATCAATATGACATGGGTTACTATCTTGCCGATAAAATATATCCGAGAATGGGCAGTATTTGTGAAGACTGTTAGTGCCCCTCAATTGGCGGAAGACAAATTATATTCGCGAGAAGCAAGAAAGCGTGAGGAAAGATGTCGAGTGTGGATTTGGTGTTTTGCAAGCACGCTTTGATATTGTTCATCGGCCAGCACGGTTATGGAAGCAAGGGGATGTTATCAACATAATGCAAGCTTGTGTTATCCTTCACAATATGATAGTGGAAGATGAGAAAGAAGCAATTATGGATGTCTTGGATTTGAACAAGAATCCAAGTGCGACCATAGTGATCCCACCAGAAGTGCGCACAAATGACAACCCTAATCCAAGCTTTGCGAGAGAGGCACCGTAGAAATTAGGCTATCAAAGCTCGGCCAACACATAGGCAACTCAAGAAGGATCTAATTGAGCACATATGGCAACGCTATGGAAACAAAGAAAATTAGACAAAAGGCATTGTAAATAAATAAATATATATATGTATATATATATATATATATATCATTATTATATTGATGGTTCCTAAAAGTATTGTAATCATGCTATTATTTTTTTATTGATACTATTCTATCAAATAGCCACACAATGTTACACACAAATGAATTTGTAGTTGATCTTAAAAAAGTACATGCAAAGCGTTAAACGACTTCGGATGGGTTAGATGCGTCTCTGCTTATGGGTTGTATGAAATTTGCTTTTATATATGCATGCGTATCTTTAAATTCGAGGTTTTACTGGACGGCCTTGCCGTGGGTTGTACATGCCCAAAAAGGTGCTTTTGCCCTACTTGCATCGTTGTCATCAAGTCAATCAATGAGGGGGTCTCAAAAATGTCTCAAAATATGGTACCTTGGTCCATTGACTACAGAACAATGCATCAACTGGACCCGTCTCGTCCCGGCCGAGGTATGTGGACCACTCTCCCTTGCCACACAGACTTGCATTGTTCGATGGGGTCAGACCCAAGATCGATTGATCGAGCAGGTAGGTGTTGTGGTCCGCGTGCACAATAGTAAGCTGTTCTGTTGTGCCTGTCGTCGTGCCGTGCTCATTATCCTAATTTCCCTTGCGTTTTGCTGCGTTCACCATGCCTAGCTCCGCCGGCGGGCAGGAAGGGCAGGAAACGCGGCTGCTCCGCCGCGGCCAGTCCGCACCATTCCAAATAAAACCAACGCGCACGCACGTCACGGCCGGCCGCGACATGCATGTTCGTCTCCGGCAGTCCGGCTGACCGGCCAGTGGGGTTTTTTTTTTATTACTCCCGGAACCCCGGCGGCGGTCCACTCACTCACCCACTCTCTGGCGTGTTTCAGCCCAGCCAGCCGGCGAATTTCCGCCGGCAAGCCAGGAAACGCTCAAGTAAAGTCAGAACACAACACAACCACTCCTGCTGCGACCCCAATCAAATTATTATTGGCATCGCGGTGACCACGCCGCATCGATCGCAGCCAGCAGCCGTACATGAACAGGAGTACTAGTAGGCTCCCTGGATCCACAAGCGTGGCCTGTCGCCGGCGCGGCGGGCACGGCGTCTGGCTCGCGCGTTGCAGCGTAGCGTTGGGGGCACCAGTGTCCTCTGTCCAGCCCTCCACCGCTCCGCTCGGGCCCGGCCGGCCATCTCATCGTGTCCGCTCCACCTCCACGCGTGAGTGCGCCTGCCTGGCCCGCCTAGTGCGCCTAGTCGGCAATGACGACGTACTACGGCGCCGACGTGTACACACTGATTGACTGAATCACGTAACAGTACGTAGTTGTCACCGTGCCAAAAAAAATATCCAGGGGAGGGTAATTCTCAATACTTATTACACGATGTCCGGCGGCGACGGGATGAACCACGCGAGCGAGTGCCGGCCCGTGACGACGCGGTCTGAGTTTTCTATTTTATCTAGACTAAAAAATTAACTACCTCAACTGCTACGCACCGGCAGCCAGCAGTGAGCGCCAATGGCGAGTTGCTGCCGGTCACAAAAACGACGCGGGCGCACGTAGGGGCAAAACTGCAAAAGGCACGGCGGAGACGGGGGGAGAGACGCGTGTGAACATTCATTCACGTGCCCAATCCCGGCCATTTCACGCATGATTGATTGGTTTGCCGTGGCCAGTGGCCACGAAGATCGTCGGAAAAAGGTCGCCTCGCCGGCGTAGCGTACGTGTACGTACCTTTACAACGGGGTCCGTGGAGTCGTCCAACACCTGGATCACGAAGCGCTCCGTCGGCCACTCCAGCGCACATGCCGCGCCGATCGACAGCTTCCATTTCACACCTTCCATTTCAACCACCAACATGCACGGTCAAATTAATCAATATCAACTCTACTGCTGTAAAAAAAATCCACTCTTTGCTTGCAGCCAGCTCATCGTGTCCACTGCAACGCGTGGTCTACGCCAGGGAACAATGTGCTGCCAGCGCTAGCTCATGCTCATGTTCATGCTCATCGATCGGGGCCACTCACCTCCCGCTCGTTGTACATGGGGATCTGCACGAGCACCATGGGGTACTTGCCTTCGCCGCTTCCGCCACCGTCACCGGACTCCTCGTCACCACCACCACCGCCGCCGGCGTTGGCGATGATGGGCTCCCAGCGGTACCGGCGGTGCGGGCCGAGGCGGAACGCGCGGACGACGAGGCAGACGGCGCAGACGAAGAGCTTCTCCACCAGTATCATCACGGTCATGGCCAGCGACAGGAACACCAGGAGCCGCACCGCCGGGACGAGCAGCAGCGCCCGCGCGTGCCACCACAGCGACGCGCATTGCGACGCCATGGCCGACCAGTCCACGCGCACCGGGAGGTGGAGGTCAGACCACAGACGCGCCGCCTCTTCCGCCATGCCGCCGCCGCGATGCTGTGGCCGCCGCCATGGGCGGCCTCCATGGATGGATCGCTGCCTCCCTTTGGCCGGCGCGACGGCGAGGGACGGACGGCACTGCCACCACGGCCGCGGCCGGGCCGGATCTTGGGCGGCCGGCCGGGCAGGAGCAGTGGCAGAGGCAGAGGCGACCGGCCTGTGGTCTCTGGTCTTGTTTCCACTGGCCGGCCGGCTAGCAGATGGAGGGAGCGGCGTAGAGCGGCGCCGGCTTATATAGCTTGGACGGAGGCGTATGGCGTGCTAGTGTAGTGGTGGTGGTGGCGCCCGAGCCATGATGGGGACGCCGAGGACGACGCTCGCTCATACTAGGCTCTGGCTGTGTGCACATGCTCTTCTTGGCTGTGTTTGTTGTTTATTGTTCCCCAAAGGAAGATGGACAGGATCTTGCATGTTGCCATAGGTAAGGTAGGTGGGCAAGTTTCAGTTCATTTCATCCCGGCCGGCCGGTTACCAGCTGGTGGTTGGTGAGATGGGTAAGCCGTGATGGTAGCCGTGCTATGATGAACGTAAAATCTTGCATGGCCGCCATGGCACCCGGTGGCACGCGGGGATGGCAAGCGGCGACCTGTGTGAGCTGAGCTGAGGCCTGAGGGGCACAAGGCAAGGCGAGAGTGAGTGAGTGGCTGAGTGCGAGTGGAATACTGTTAGACGAGTCGACAGACAGGGAGTGGTGAGTGGTCAGGGTATTTGGGGCCACTTGGTGCTGCGTAGTATCATTGGTGTAGAAAAAGCTAGATGGATGAGGAAAAAGAGGTGCTGAGATGGCAATGGCCAATGGGCAAACGGGGTGTGTGATTCTCTCCTCCTGCGTCCGCATCCATGGTTTGGGGTTTCCCTGCCCTGTTCACAAATAAGGAAATTGATTGAGGTTTCAGGGGGGTTACCAACCATGTTTGTTGTAACAAAATCCTTAATTATGATGATCAAGTACGTACGACTGGAAACAGGTTTATGTGCCTCCCAAGATTCTGACCGACCGATGGATCCAAATCCAATCGCACCACACAAGCAGGGGGCGCACATCATGCATCATCGCTGGGCTGTCGCTCTCCACTCGTTTTACCGGCAAGCCGACGTGGATTTCACGTGGGGGAACAAGAACAAGGCGGCCCCCGTCACTGCCGGCATTTGTGACCTTTTTGGCTGCAAGCCTGGAACTGGAAGGCAGCAGCCGCAGCCGCAGCCGCGCCGCAGCCGCTGAGCCGCCCGTGTTCGATGGATTCCCCGTTCCATTTCTCCCTGCGTCGCCGGCGGGTTTCGGCGATAGATTACGCGGCTTCGTCCGGCCTCGCCTCATCACTGCGCTGCGTGCCCGGTGCCCCGTCCCGGCCGGCGAAGACGCACGAGCGCGACAGGCTAACAGCAGGCATACATGAATGCTACTCCTGCTGCAGCCTGCAGCAACATGTGCCCCCACTATCATTGAAAATCCTTCGCATGAACCTAGGATGAGGCCAGGGGTGTGTGTTTGGAGGGTGTGTTTAGTTGGTGAAATATTTTAGGTTGGGTTCTTGTAGTAATTTTTGTTTGTATTTGATAATTATTATCCTATTTTGAGCCTAATTAATCTATGGTTGGACCAAATTAACATTGAAACGTCTCGTCTTTTCGAAAACACCCCTAGTTGGTGAAATATTTCGCAATTTATTTTTTTATTTAACTATATTTAATACCCCAATGCACCAAACCGCGACAAAAGATTCGATGTGATTTATTTGCTTACTTTTTCGGGTTCACTTTTCACCAACTGAACACACCCTAGGTGTCAGAGATCAGAGATGGAATCTTAGTACTACTACACGTATTCTACAAAAGAAGGTGCAGTGTGAATCGATGACCGTCACAAGATAAATACTACTATCCGGTAGGTACAACAAGCCAAGGAGACAAGCTGTAACAAGGACAAGGACAACTGTACCGACAACTGGACCAAGGACGGACAAGGTCATCACAATTCATTCACAAGCCAACACAACAAGAGATGGATGAATCGCTGCTCTGGTTGGCAACGCACAGATCCCGGTTCGTTGGCGTCAAAAAAAAGGAGTTGTTGGGTCTGAGATCTGATCCAACATCCAAGCCGTATGAGTATACAACAGAAACAGATCCGAAGCAGCTCACGGAGCTTTCCATCTCAATCATTATGCTCCAAGACATACATACTAAACTATATACTGCAGTGTACTAACCTCCGAAAGGTATGGTCATACTGGCCGTTACCACGTGGGAGTAGACATCTTTGACTTTGAACAACCTTTTGGTCTTAGTTTTTTTCGACCAATTTAACTTGTGCACTCCACGATCATTAAGAACTCGTCAATAATTAAGAAGAACAGACTGAACATGAAACATGACTGAACATGCTTGAACAGGCTGTTACGACTCACAAGCCCAAGAGTTTTTTTTTTTTTGGGAAGTCAACCGGGGTGGGGGTGGGGAGGGGGGATCCCAATCTAAATTTTCATTGATCAATTTTGGCTCATAATAGCCTGGAGTTTACAGTTACATGTTTGGCACATCCTATGTCAGGTTTACATTTAATCTAACAACAAGGAGCACCAAACGTCAGCAAGACAGTATTGTTACGCCTTTTTCCGACATGCCAACAGCACAAGATGGTGAAGGTGTCGAAGTGCGCTTGCGGAATGTGGCTCGGGGCATTGATCTCCAACCGTTTCTCAACCGGCCAAGTCTGATCAACCTCAATCTTGATGGCATCATAGAATTCCTTGGCAGCAGGACATCCAAAGATGGTGATCAATTGTCTCATCTGCCATGACAGACCTCACACTCGGCATTGTTCACAATCTTCTTCTTCATCAAGTTGGTTCTGCTCTGTATTCTCCTCAGCCACACAAAGAATTGTACCCGAGGCGGCGCTTTGTTTTCCATACAAATTTTGTCCAGACATCATGCTCAGAGCCGACCATTTTCAGAGCTTATTCAGATCACTGTTCTTCTTCTTCTTCTTCTTCTTTTTTTTTTTTTGAGAAGGAACATGTATTAATTTTGGTGCATTACACCGACCCTTTTACAAACAAAATCTCAAGAAAAAAAAATTACAAAGAAGTACAAAACTCTTGTTCATCTTCCTCGAAGCCTTCGAGAGATCCGTTAAGTCACCGCCATCGAATCCGCTTCCCAATTGTCGTGGGGCACGAGCCAAACTCCACAAGGTGGAGGCCGCGAGGGAGGACTTACTTCTAGGCGAATCGGTAGAATAAAGCGCCTCCCGGGCGCATCGGCCAACTCCCGTACCCATGACGCATCCTTCGATTCCACCGCCGGCAACCCGAGCAAAGCTCGATTTTCACCAAAGAACATCTTCCTTGAGATTAACGGGGTCAACAACATCATCACCTAAAGAAGACGACGATGTGTCGGCCCTCGACTCTGGATAGGTCTCCACGGCCTCTCCGTTGGCGTCGGAGAAGATCGCCATCGGAGAATGAAAGAAGGCTGGGAGAAATTATTTATTTGCGCCGCCGTCGCTTCGCATCGCCCGGCGTCGCCCGGGACAAATAAGCCGCGAGAGGAACCATGCTCCTCCCAAAAACCTAACTCCACCGCCCGAACATCGACGGCGAGCAAACCCTAGACCTAGGTGGACTCGACTAAAACCTTACGAAGGCAGAAGATCCGTTTTAGAGACGGACCCCGCTCCCTCGTCACCACCGGCGGCGGGCGGAGGCAAGGAGGCGGGGGCCGCGGGACGGGTGGCGGTGGCGGCGGCGGCCCTCGACTTTCTTTCTTTTCGCGAGCCCTCGACTTTCTTTCTTTCGAGTGTTGGCCAACAGATCACTTTGTTCTTCTTGAGCATAGGACCGAGGCACGTATCTTTTGTCTGCTGTAATGTGATCGTCGCGACAATGGTCATGACCTCCGTTAGCTGATGCTGCGCCGCTGAAGATCGTCGAGTGACCATGGTCCTCTCTAGACCGCTCTCAACGGCCTGCTTGCCTGTTAGGTCCGGGTCCTTGCAATGTGTGAACAGTTGTGGAAAGAATTCCGCCATGGAGTCTTGTTCGAACGAAACATCATGCCAGAAGGATGTTGTGTGTCCATCTCTGAGGGACACAGTAGTGATGGTTTGGTAGAATGGCAGCAAGGATCGGAGCATATCCTAGTGTTGGCAGCCCAAGAGTTTTCTACTCACAAGATGCGCAGGTGGGGAGGGGAAAAAGAAAAACTCCGGCAGCAGCAAGGGATAATGCTCACAGAGGAGTTTGATGCCAAGCTTGCTGCTTTCTGCTGTGTCCCCTTAAGGCCTTGTTTGGATATATGTAGGTGTATTTCTCTCAATCCACCTATGTTGGAGTGTATTACAGGGTAATTAAATTAAACTCCACTTCAATATACAAGTGACTTAAGCCGAATACACATGCATCCAAATAAGGTGGAGCCGGTGAATGGCGATTGATGGTGAAAACAGAGTAACTATTCATAAAAAAAAAACAGAGTAACTAACTATGCCACATTGATGAAACTAAGTAGAGTTAGTGAGTACGTTTCTCACAAATGAAGTTTTTTTTTGACAAAACTCACAAATGAAGTTGAATTTGGTCTTCAAGTTTCATACGCGCGTGTATGTTACCCTCCTCTATCTACAGTGTTTTTATTATATAACTAGATTACACAGAATATTTCAGAAAAACAAAGGTCTTTATGATGAGTTCCTTTGTTGAACGAGCTTGTGTACATGGGGAAAAAAACTGTAAAGGTGTACGTGCGCCTTGAAGAAAACATGGACGCCGGAGTGTGTGCATTGACACCCGTTCCACACATCCAAATATAGCAACCACAGACCCCTTCCCAATCATAGCATGCAAAGACCGGCCAGCAAAGTTCCAAGAGGTAGACATCAGGAGTTTAGGACTAGCGTTAATGGCCGGCGAGCAGGGTGTCTCGTACATAGTTACTAATCCTCCGTACTTAGCCGCGCGCACACATGGATAGATACACTACTAGTAGTTGGAGACTGCTGCGACGTCCAGGTCTCCAGGTCGAGGTCATCATCGATTCCGTTCTCCATGAGATCGACCATGACACGCACAACCACCACCGTACTAAGCAAGCACCATGACACGCACAAGCCACGTCATGGACCTAATAAGTTTCTGAAAAAAAAAAATGCGATGACAAAGCGATCCGTTTCAGCTTGCTTTTGCTTTTCCCTGAATGGCAACGTCGAAACGCCTGAAATGAACATATGTATGTGCTTTCCTTGCTCCTTTCTCTCAAACAAAACGAAGAAAGAAAGCTAAATTAAAGAAGGGGTACGCCGAAAAGCAACACCACTTTGATCACGAGGTGCACACACGCACTTGCATCCGTGGCCTGTGATCGGCGTCGACGACCCCGTTGCCCAATGCCGCGTCGACTCCGGCCGTGCCACAAGTCTCGCGACAACGCGAGAGTTGCTTGTTATGGCAGATCGCCGCTCGAGTAGATTAGTGGGTATAAATCTTGAGGCGATTTATTATTCGACTGCCAACAGACCGGACGTAGTACCGTATGTGATGTAGCAGTACAGGAGTACTGATAATATAGTTTTCCTTGAGATCAAAGGGTGCGTTAATTACTTTAATTGCAACGACGGTGCTGCTTGTGGCCTAATTTTCCTTGAAATTAATCCACTGAGGGCACGTACGGCCGCCCGTGAACTGGCCACCAAGGCCGCCTGTGAAAGTGGCTAGATGTCCCGTGTACACTCGCTCATGTTTGTGGGCACATTGCATTGAGAGACCTGAGAGCTCTCCAGACGTTATTGCAAACTTATTATTAAAGAAATTAAAATTTCGATTACACTCGTTTTTGGGCCTGGCATATATAATTGCAAGACCAAAAAAACACAATAAAGGAATTAGCTAAACCATCAATGAAGAGCGCGGCCGTCGCTTTTCCAACGAGACATGTAGTACTATGTGTTATTGATGCCTCGAGTACGGTCGGGGCTCTACTCCACCGGCCCGTACGTGTGTGATTATTGGACCCGCAGGCCGCAGCCGCAGGGCACAGACACCGCACACGCAGGTGTAACGCAGCATGACGTTCGCGGCTTGACGTCTGCTTATCATGACGCATTGCGCACGTGCTTAGCTAGCTACCTTATATAGTCCTCCAATAATGCACGATTAGGATCAAATCAGTACTCTCATATAGTCGTTACATAGTACTACCTCGGTTCCGTTTTTTAAGTCGTTCTGGCCAACTACCAACACAAGCCAAAACGACTTATAAAAAGAAACGGAGGGAGTACACGCTAGCTGTGGTGACTGCTAATCAATTATTACTGTAAGGATGAAACAAAAGTAGCGCCATTCAAACGGATCGTCACGAAACGTATAATCGATCGCAGGCTGGGGAGAACATTATTAATTACTTCGGAGACGAAGTGATTATGGCACGATGTGCTCGTTTTGGGTCGGACCCGAAGGCGAATTTCGGGTTGGAGAGGTGTCGTCGGGGAAAGGTAGGTCGTGATGCCTCCGTTTGGATGCAGACGTGCGCAAGCTGCTACAAATATAGACAGAATTCGAATGCGCCGAATTGGTATTATCGACCCGTCGTTATCGATGATCGTCCTTTTTGGTTCGTCTCATCTTATGTGAAGGCCAAGCTTGCTTTCCTACGTATTCATTCACTAGCAGCTAAACTAGGTTGTCAAATAATTGGGCCCGAACGGTTGACGCTTTGAGAGCGAGAAGAAGAATCAGCGTATAGACGACAACACTCTAGCATAGCATGGCTCATTCAATTATTGGCTGGTCTTACGATTCCATGTCACCTTTGATTGATGAAAAAAAGATTCCATGTCACCTCTACCATTTTTTGCTTCGTGAATTAGACAGTAGGGCTGATTGGATTCTTGGGAGGGACACGTACGTCGATCGATCAGTTTCCAACGACCTCTGATCACTCTCTGAGCGTACGTATCACTTCATATTTTGTAGATTCTCCTCATCAATATACCATCGAGCCTTCATTCCTTCTACGACCCAAGCCCCAAACGTACATACGTACGTTCACTGTTTACATGCACAGTGGAACATATGTGACTTTTTTTGTTTGCTAATGATATTTCACAAGAAAGGGGTCCGTTTCAGGCTGGTGGCACGTTCACTAATCACTCTCCTCACTCGTGTCACACGACATGTGCCATGCTAGCCCTTTCGAACCTTTTTTTTTTTTCCTTTTCGACGGCATTTTAATTATTGGGATTCCAGCTGCAGCACTTGTTCGGAAAAGTTGAAGCGAGCGAGATGGACAAGAAAGGCTCTCTAGCTAGGCAGGCTCATCTTATCCTCCGATCCGGGCCAGGGACCAGATTGTTCATTGTTGGCCTATCGCACGTGCCTATCCTGCATGTGCCTATTTCCACATGTGGCACGGCATTTTGTCAAAAGCAGTGAGGCCTCCGTCTCGTACGAGACCACGTACAGGCACCAACCAAGCTACGTACCACTACTACCACCACCACTGAATATATGCAGGGTCGTCGGCAAACTCATAATTATTCGTGTGACCGCGAGTGACATATATATCGTTGGTCCACTGTCGATCTTTGCATTATTTTGAGATGAAATTTTTTTAAAAATTCTTTACTACAACTATTTTGACTATGGCATTTATTCATTGCGAAAAATGATTATGAAAAGAAAATTATAGCTTCAATAAAAAAGACAAGAAAATTATAATCGTGACAATAAATATATAACAAACAATTATTATACTACTACCGAAATCATTTTTTTGTGGCCATGGTAAATCTATTTTTCCATGGCACGGAAAAATAAAATTATATGTGGCGGGGCATTAACCGTGACCAGATATAAAAAGAGTGTCCTCACGGTTAGTATTATCGTGCGTGTCTTGTAAAATCGATTATGTAGTAGTGTTAAAAAAATACTATGGTATGAGATTTGGGCATTTGGCGTATACAACGTGCGGACACCCAGCTTAATTATTTTTTAAAATTAATATATGTATGAAATGCACAACACAAGCACCACCAACTGTCCGCACAATGGTCGATCGGCCAATCCGGTACATGTTCACTTTACATTATCTGAATCACGAAAAGTCGAAAAAGAAAAGACGCATTCACTCCTTGGTCTTGTTAAAAAAAAACTCGAATCACACGGTGGCCCTTATTCGCAACCTTGTTGTGGAATATATATTCCAGCTATCACATGTATCCTAATTGAAAAGTCGAAGTGATCGATCGAGAAGGCACGGCATGCATTTTGTCAGGGCAATAGGGCCCCGACGACAAGCACCAGCACAGCACTTGCATGCAGAGGTTTAGGGCCCCAATGTTCATGATAATTCCTGCCGCATGCATGGACACGTGTTGCGACTGTCGATCACCCACTGTTTCTTGTCTTGTTGAAGCCGATGGCCACTTGACCGGCAAAAATGGCGCCCGCACGCGACGAGCGAGCAGCAATAATTAAGCCTGCATCAGATACGGTTTTATTATAAATAAAAAAAAGACGGTATTCTTTTGAACAGAATAAAAATTCTATTGCCTTAAACCTGCATGCGGCAGTGACGGCCCAGCCCTGCCTGCCCCCGGTCCAACCAGGCCGTGCAGCCCCATCTGCAGGCCAGGCTTGACTGCTTGAACAGATTCCAACGTGCTCGAAACTGCGGCCCACATTATTCAAGAGAGAAACATATCAAGTCCAGATGCAACTAGATTAAGCCTGGGTCCAGCCCATATTGACGACCCCAGCCTCATTGCTTCGTCGGACGGAATGAAGCCCAAGCCCCATCCCTCCCCTTCCCCTTTCCAGGCCCCACGCAGTCGCACACCGTCCGTCCGTGACTGGAGAGCCGTGACAAAAAAGGGACCAGCTCGCAGCCAGGATTAAAAAAAAAAAACGTGTGCAAAAGCAACGGCGTTCCCTTGCGTGCATTCCGTTCCACCGTGCGCGTCGCGGGATATTCCGGAATCCCGTTCGGCACCCCACCACCTACCCCGCTTGGCGGCCGCCTCTCCGAATACACCCGGCGCACAAAGACCTCCACTCGCACATCACGCAACTTTCCAAAAAAAAAAAAAATCTCCAGGCGCTCGGGTCCGTACTCTGTAGACCGGGTCCACGCGCGCACGGGAGCCACCACTCGCGAATCACCCCCCGCCTCCGTTATTCCCTAGGCCGCACCGCACGTCGCCCGCCCTCGCCGCCTCCGTCGCCGTCCGTTGGTCGGGGCGCAATAGAAAACACAGGGCCCGCGCCGCCGCTCTTGCCCGCCTTTTCTACCACCGAAGGCGAAGCCGAGGGCGAGGGCGACCGCTTTTTCCTGCCCGCCTGCCTGCTTGCCATTGCCGTCGCTCACGAGCCGGCAGCCATCGGGCGGCACCGAGGCGTAGCGCGTCAATTCTGATTCCCGAATCGGGGGTGGCCTCGGCGCTCAACCTAGGTGCGTAGTCTTTCAGCCTCTCCCAATTCGCCCCTACTTATTTGGTTGGTGTCTTGGTGATGTGATGTTTTATGGTGCTCTCTAAGTGCTTGTTGAATTGACTGAGTGAAGAAAAAGTGAGCCTGAATGGAGTGATGTTCAGATTTCAGTCATTCATAGGGAAACTGAATTCCTAGATTACAATCCTACTGTACCTGTATAGCTCTGTAAGCCTGTAAGTGATTGCATTTTATTTACAAATAACTTGAATTATTGCGACATGAAACTATAGCTAAAATTAGAGTGTATGACATTATATGCGCAAGAGCAAGAGATAGGGTACAAAAAAAAAAGAGAAAGAAATATAGGGAGTTTCGAGTAGTTTGATATGTATGGTGTCATTTTTAGTCAAAATTTTATAGCCTAAGTTCGCCCTACCTCTGATCTTGCTCCTCCACCGGTCCTCCCATCGGACCGTGTGTAGATCTGCAGGTTTCTGCCTCCTGCACGGTTTTATTACTTCCCATCGAATTCCTAGTAGATACTAGGTTTGATGCCTTCCTGGGTTATGGGATTATGTTTTGGAAGGCAATTGATCTAGCAGGCCGGGTATCTCAATTTATTAGTGAGGATACTAGCGGTTAGAAATGTTACCATCGATTTCAAACCAAGAGAGTGTGCAAGTCAGGCATAGGATTATGTTTGCTCTGAGTTCTGTCTATAGATACAATACCCCATTGGGGAACTCAGTTTATGATGAATTCTATTGAGCGATTCTCGTTATTATTACTGTGAGTCAGACTGACACATGAACATTTCCCATGTAGTATATTCTGCTCTTCATAGATATGATACCCCATTGGGGAATTCATTCTATGATCAATTCTGTTGAGTGATTCTCGTTATTATCACTGCGAGTCAGACGCACTCACGAACATTTCCCATATAGTATATTCTGCTCTCCATAGATACGATACCCCATTGGGGAATTCAGTCTATGATTAATTCTGTTGAGTGATTCTCGTTATTATTACTGTGAGTCAGACCGACTCACGAACATTTCCCATATCGCATATAGTATATGTTAATGTATTAATTAATGTACTGTTTAATTAATGTACTGTTACTCAAGGTAATGATGGATCTGATATTCCGACTCCCAGTATTGGTGTGTGTTCTTGGTTACACTATTGATGCATGGAAGAAAGTTTTCTTTTTTAACTACTGTTCTTTATCGATCACCTGCTTGATACATGTTTTATTCTTGGTTATTACTGCTTCTAAATCCAGCTCTTCAAGATATGACTCTATCTTGAATTATCTTCTACCTAACCTGCATATGTACCTGACGGAACTTTGTTGCTGCAGTCAGACATGGCGTCAACAGTTACCTTCACCTCAGTTAGTGCCCAAGCTAGGCTGATCCAAAAGCCGAGGAACCTTGGAGCCACAAGCTACGCCGGCTTAAAGGTGCCGAGCTTTGGCTCAGAGTCATCGTTCCTGGGCAGGAATGCATCCCTTCGGGCAGCTGTTACTCCAAGGATTGTGCCCAAGGCAAAGTCTGGTTCTCAGATATCTCCGCAGGCATCTTACAAGGTGGCAGTGCTGGGTGCTGCCGGTGGCATCGGTCAACCCTTGGGCCTGTTGATTAAGATGTCTCCCCTGGTGTCGGAGCTGCATCTGTACGATATTGCTAATGTCAAAGGAGTTGCTGCAGATCTCAGCCACTGCAACACGCCTGCTCAGGTCCTTGACTTCACTGGCCCCTCAGAGTTGGCCAACTGCTTGAAAGGTGTGGATGTTGTTGTCATCCCTGCCGGGGTCCCAAGGAAGCCGGGCATGACTCGTGACGACCTTTTTAACATCAACGCGAGCATCGTCAAGTCACTAGTTGAGGCTGTTGCGGACAATTGCCCAGAGGCGTTCATCCAAATCATCAGCAACCCGGTGAATTCCACGGTGCCAATTGCAGCTGAGGTTCTGAAGCAGAAGGGTGTCTACAACCCCAAGAAGCTTTTCGGGGTTACGACCCTGGATGTTGTCAGGGCTAACACATTTGTGGCGGAGAAGAAGAACCTTAAGCTCATTGATGTTGATGTCCCAGTTGTTGGTGGCCATGCTGGTATCACAATTCTGCCATTGTTATCGAAGACCAGGCCATCTGTCACCTTCACAGATGAGGAAACTGAGGATATGACGAAGAGGATACAGAATGCCGGGACAGAGGTGGTGGAGGCCAAGGCTGGTGCTGGGTCTGCTACCCTGTCCATGGCCTATGCTGCTGCCAGATTTGTTGAGTCGTCTCTCCGCGCGCTGGCTGGCGATCCAGATGTTTATGAGTGCACATTTATTCAGTCTGAGATCACTGATCTGCCATTCTTCGCGTCAAGAGTCAAGCTTGGCAAGAATGGTGTTGAATCCATAATTTCTGCTGATCTCGAGGGTGTGACTGAGTATGAGGCCAAGGCACTTGAGGCGCTGAAGGCCGAATTGAAGGGAAGCATCGAGAAGGGTATTGCTTTCGCTAACAAACAGCAGGAAGCTGCTGCATCTGTTTGAAGCGAAGCAAGTGAAATGGAAGTCAGTCCACAGTCCACAAGGGAATAAAGGAACGATGATCTTGAATGGCTTTTTAAGTTTTGCAGCCTAGAATATTTTTGGTGCCGGCGTGTAGGAAGATGCTCCAGAGTCCAGATGGTTTCTGCTGTTAGTTTTCTAATTGCTACATGGGGGCTAGACTGGACATCCCCCAAAGTTGTCGCCGGCTTCTAAATCAGGCCTTGTTTACACATAAATTTTGCTCCGTCTCTATTGTGGTTCTGTTTGTAGCTTGTTGGGAGTTTACGAACTACAAAGAAGCTAATAAAACACTTCTATTGAAAGTGATGTGTGCCGTGTTTGCATTGTTCAACAACAGGAAAGCACTGGCTTCACTGGCTACTTTAATTATTGTCTCTTTTTTTCATGTGTAATGGTCTCATTGGTTGACTAATCCTAATCGAATTTGTTGTGTTAGACCTTGATTTCGACGATTGGGGACCGGGATGGCTGGAAGGTAGCATATGTTTCGGTAGATTCGAAGTTCACAACCGGCCTGTTGTCCTATTCTCTGATTCGGCAGTCTCTGTCTGACTTTTACTATGTTTTCTGCTTAAGTTTCAGCATATCGTCTTCTAGCTTGGACGGCAAAGCTGAAAATGGAATACCCTGCCCGTGCACGGTTTGGTTTCGTATACGCGGCCTGAATTGCAAGGCGCCTCGCGTCGACAACAAGATATTCACATGTGCGACGCAACGTCAGATAGAATGTGTGTGGTTTGCAGCTGCTGAAAGCAGGTAAGATGGCGTGCGTGCAACCAGAAAACACTCACTTGTGTGAACTGACTGAACTTTTGAATTGTTCTCTGAATCACTGAATGTGATGACAAGTAATAATACCGACTGCATCATTTCTTCAATCAACAGAAATACAGTAAATTGATCGGCTCCTTTTATTTGCAAAAGTAAAAAAAAAAACTTTGAAGAATGAGGAATAAACATTCTATCCTCTTGCATAGAATGCAAGAACAGTTAGTAGCCTAGAACGCCGGGAACTCGATCCTGTTGCCACAGGGCCGGCCCCCGGGGGATACGGGGCAGTCGACGAAGCTATCACCGGCGGCGTTGACGCAGAAGTAGAGCTGGTAGAGCTGGCTGTTGCCGGCCTCGTCGCGGTTGCACTCGACGTAGGGCTCGAAGCCGGTGCCGTCCTGGATGGCGCCCTTGATCTGGCTCAGCGTGTAGTATCCGCCGTCGGGGTTGACGCCGGCCGAGGTGAGCGCGGCCAGGACGCCGAGCTGGTCGCGTAGGCGCAGCGCCGCCTGGAAGTAGCCGTGCTCGTCGAAGACGTTGGCGGCGCAGGTGCCGTGCTTCTCCCACTCGTGGCCCCAGAATTTGAGCCCGTCGCCGGAGGGGCACGCCAGCGTCGGCCACTTGGTGCGCAGGCTGCTCAGCAGGTCGCTCACCTGCAAAACGTGTTGTCGTCACGCGACATGTCAGCGTGGCAACATCAACAACTTCGTGTACTCCGGTGGAAGGTATATTCCAAAATGCTTATTTGGGCAATGCAGCTACTGCTGCCGTGCTGCGACACCCAAGAACATGCGATGCATGCCGCGGCGGCGCCGGCGCCGGCGCGGCATCAAAAACATGCGGCCGGCCGGGGCGATGAGAAAGAGAAGAAGGGGAGGAGGAACAGGAATCGCATGGATGGAGGCAGCGTACCTTTGAGGGGTTGAAGGCGTTGTCGGGGATGCAGTTCTGCGGGTAGGTGCCATCGTCGCGGTTGGGCCAGAGGCCGTGGATCCCGAAGTCCGCCGGCGGCTTGCCGGACGTGGGGTAGCAGCAGCTCTGCTTGGTGTCGCAGTAGCTCCCGGGCCACTGCAGCACCAGGTAGAAGAAGTCGTAGTCCTGCGCCGCCGCGCGCCCGGCCGCGTCGACGGCCAAGACGACCAGAAGGAGGGACAGCGAGAGACGACGCGCCGCCGCCGCCGCCATGCCGTCATGGACCGTCGTCGGAGTTTGTTGGTTGGATCGGTCGGTTGGAGATAGGATCGGATGGATTTGTTGCAGGGATCAAGATGGAAGATGAAGGTTGCGATGACGATGATGCCCTGGGGGGTAGTGGGGTGCGAATTTATAGGGAAACTTTGGGTGGGATCGTGGAGGTGTGGATCCACGGCGACGGTTGGCGCGCACGCATGTACGTACGTATGGCAACAATGGCAGTAGCGGATCGAGCATATTCGCAAGGAAAAGACGAAAAGGAAATTGAAATCTAATCGTGCAATTCAAGAAGCAAGTAATCTCGCTTGCTTGCTGCAGCCTGCAACTGCAAGGGTCGGCTAGATAGACATGGAACGAAGCTAGTAAGGCGCGGCCGGCCGGGTGGGGATGGATAGATAGGTGTGGAAGGCAAGTAGAGTCGTCCAGTTGGAGAGTGACAGGTCGGAGGAGGACGAGCTCGACAGGCATGGAACGACTGGAGTCTGAATAATCCGACCTGCAGGCTGCAGCATTTCCATGACGGTTTTATTTATTTATTTATTGAAATTGGAATGCATTTCCACATAATATCATTAAATAGAAATTAATGTGCGGATATGGAAAATAATGCATGCAGTAGGATACTCTTGGCATTTTGCAACATATTTACTTTTTGTAGAGTTAGGACAAAACCCATGCATGCAGACATGCAGATAGATGTGAGGGTGGTCAACAAGCGTTGTTTGCTTGGTTGATGATGAAGAGGACTGTCGTCGACACTCAATCCAGTGATTTACATTTTGGTAAATATTGGTTGCTCGCCTTATCATTTTATTTAACCCAGAAATGTGATGGAAAAAAAATGAATTTGGGGTATATTATCTAAAAAAAGCCTTTTGTGCACGCAGCAGCAGGCACGTATCCTAGTCATCTAGTCGTACCATTGTGACCAATGAGCGTGACTGATACCACCCCCGGCCGGCCTGGACCATGGTTCGGCAGCAGTACGTAGTACTTGCGCTTGGCACGTTTCTCAGCTGGCTGCTGGCCGGATAATGCTCGATCTGCGGCAGTTTATTTAGGGTGCGTTCATACACTATAGTATACGTATATTGCCGGCAACGGCGTACGCCGTGTCGCCGGTGAGCTTTCCTTGTCACAGTGGGAAACAGGGACGAGCCAAGCGGCAGCAGCTTCACAATCATCATGTACGTTGTCGCTGTGTACGTGGCGGACGGAGCACGGACGACGTCTCAGTTGGCACCTAATATATGAGACGTGCCACGGAGAAGCACGCAGCCACCAGCCACGGCGGCAAGTCTGAGTCTGAGAGAGACGTCGCCATACCATACACCTACCTGGGCAGGCATTACGCCAGCATTTCACAGGAATAACACTACCATATCTCGTGTATTGCTGTTATTCCGGTGGTGGATGCTTTTGCAGCAATTTTCTACTAGCACTTCGGACGGAGAGTGAGAACGCACCTTGCTTGACGTACGGTTGGATTTTGATTGTGTGGCCTTGCTATGTTGCTTGCCACCACTTGGATTTTGACTCTGTGAACTTAGTATTAGCAAGCGACAGACGGCGATCCAACACGCCACCGGCGAGGAACGTGGTCGGCTGTCGTCGACCGTGTTTCAGCAAGGATTAAGGCGCAGCAAGTCATCAGGATTAGGTCCAACGTAGTAGTAGCACTACTAGTGATCCAACAGAAGAGGCTGTTGCTTGGTCTCGCTTATCTCTCATCTCTGAGACGCCAAGTCTGTCGTTGCTTGACACCAAATTGTTTTTTTTCAAAGGGTGGTTGAAGAAACTTTCAGCGTTGGACACGACGTGACGACGACCCTGTTGCTTCTGCCATTCGTCTTCTTATTATCATCCCTGCTTAAAGTCTTGCTCACATGGTAAACGACACCCGATAGAGAAACCAAATGATAAACTGGAGATGCGATGCCGATTACCTGCAGGTGCACGCGATTACTCTAATCTGGCTATATGGAAGCATCTCCCTGGCTACCATTATTCAGGGGCAGGGCTCCTAACTGAGTAGGTAACTGACAGACTTTAATCAGATGCCTTGGCTCAATCACACGGTTTGATCCATGATACAAGTGCAGAGCAACGGCAAACCTTGGTCGATGTTTGAATATATCGAGGATCAATCATTGATTGCAGTCGAATCGGGACACATCAAACACGGCAACCTTCGTTCATCGGGAGATTCCAACACGCGCCGGATATGCCTGCCAGAGAGGACTGCAACAACAAATATGAGAGTATGTATCGTATCACAAGGTCACATGAACGCAAGTAAACTAAGCAGGCTTCAAATTATTGAACACACACTGAATTCATTTTTTTTTGGGCTGTGTGTGTGTACATATTCCTGTTCAGACCTTTGAGACAATGGTGTTCAGACGTTCAAGGAGAACTGAACAACCATAAGCTTTGCTGTCCCAATCAGCTGGGATAACTGGAAGTGTCCCATCAGTTATAGTATGAAACTAAGATATATGAAATATAAGATATGCTAACCTAATTGACCTCCTGCAGTTTGATTCCAAGGATTTCAGGCCATCACATCAGCGATCATCAACTTAAGCCAAGATGAGAAACCAGAGTTGGGTGAGCTGCTGTCCAGAAAAGGACCCCATCATTAGTAATTTACTAGAAAACCAGGCGCGGCTTTGCCGCGCCGTCCTTCTAGCACCTTGGCCAGTATGGACCTTGCTGAATTTTGCAGTTGCATGCCCTCTAGAACATGGAGTGAAAAAGTTGAAGTTAATGGACATAGAAAACTCTTCCAGTAGACAACATTCGAGTAATATACTGACGGTGGGCATGTATTGTGTAGGAAAATTCGAATTATTGGTGGACTTATCTCCGGTTGATAGATCGCCCGTTCCAGAGGCAAATGGTAACTGAAAGGGTGGATTATTGCCGATCGTGCTGCAAAGAGATACACAGATCCTGCTTGAATATGTTAACGCTTGTACGTAGGGTGTTCGATCTTATTCACTTGGTTTTGTACCTTTGCAGATGTACTGAACTGGAACAGATAATCGCTAATAAGTGAACTGCTCAGGTCATGGCACAACCTGAATTGATATTTTCTATTTCAAATTAGATGCTTTGCTAAAATATACAATTTTTTGGGAAAAAAAAAGAGAATGAACCTCAGTTTTTAAGAAAGGAGTAGTTAGATATATAACCGGGGATACCAATGTCAACAGAAATAAAGGAGAGCTAGCCCTATCACAGATTTAAAGTTCATAGGGAGCAACTTGCTGGAGCCAAAGCTTACAAGCTTATATTTCATAGATGTCAGTAGGCATCAGCGTGCAGCGTGCTGGGGCTGAAGCTCCTCATCCAGAAGACCACCTTGTCCTTCACCTGGAGCCTAGAGAATTCTCTGCTTGTTTCTTCCATTGAGCGAGACACTCCATTTCTGCAACAAGAATAGAGCAACACAGAGAACATCATAATTCAATAGTTGTCTTGTTCTTATTGGTCTAAAGAGCCTTAACCGAATTGGTAAGGGCCCTTTGCCTTGGACTCTTTCAAAATTGCTCAGATTATATTGGCCAAAGCATAGTCCAAAAAAATGTGATCAACAGATTCAAGAACTCCACAAATGCAGCAGTTACTTACCATTACCCTGGGATCTTACATTTCCAAATTATGCCAGCCACTCTGCTAGGCGTTCCCCTGTTAGTCCGGAATCTACACAAGGATTTAGTAACAAAATGCTTATTCTCATCCAGCACCCATATCAGAGAATCACTGGTATCCAGGTCTAAAGAAATATGTTGCAATTCATCATATAATAAAAAAAATCTATAAACCAGTCTAGATCCACCCAACATTCAGCCACAGAACATTCAATGTCACCAGTTTATAAAGATCATCATAATAAATTCCGAGAGGGACATCATACATCTCTTAATAAATTCCGAGAGGGACATCATACATCCATAAGAGATGCATTTTCCGATCCTGCAAAACTAAAATTGGCTACGGGAACACATATCACCACGAGAGATGAATTTTGTGAAGCTATGCTAATGAAGTAGTATCACAATCAAAGAATATCTCGATTTTCACCTAGCTTATGGTAAGGATCAATCATGTGTATTTCTGAATAAGGCACTTCACTCCTTCCTTCAAACTGAATCAAGGCAGCAATAGACCAACAATTTATAATTCTGAGCTAAAACAGCAACAAAAAAAAAAAAAAAAAGAAATTGAATGGAAGTGTATATCAATATGTTGTTTACAACGTTGACCATTGAGATGTTAATATCCAACGTAATTAATAGCTATTTTAAATGAAACTTGCATATAAAAGTAACAACAGGACTGCAATGGTTATTATTGCATATGACAAATGACCTTAGTTCATTAAGAGTAGAAAAAGGGGCTATATACATCTAATGGTTCACCTCACTGCATGTGCCAATTGCCTCAATTAAAAAAAAGTACAATAGAAAGAGCATATAAGAGTGATAATCATCACTGCATATTCCCATATACCTTAGTTCAGAAAAAAATAGGCAGATCGATGGCAATCACCAGCATATTCCCAAATGTCATTAGAACTATGGTAGCTTTGGCTCCAACAAAATTAGAACTATACAGTACTGAGCTGAATAACAGAAGAAATATGCTCCCAGAAAAATGGTAATAATTCAGAACAGCATGTGCCGTGCTCCTTGTGGTCGTTCCTTGTAAGCAGCAAATCCCATTGTCTACAGGATCTGCTGATGGAGAAAACCAGGTCCCATGATCCCATTCTGTGCAAGAACATTTTCGGTGCAAAATTGCAATTGCAAATACATCAAAGTTCCCCAGGAGTTGCAATACCAGCAGTCCAGTATGTACAACCTGCTGCTGTGATGGAAAAAGAAACAGAGACAATAGAATTATAAAATTAAGTGCAGACAGAATCAAACTATGCACCAAAATATTTTGAGTTACCCAAGAAGCAAAATATCCAAGTGATGATTTCTTCCCACAAGCCCCAGATATATGTAAAACATGGGTGCAGCATTTGAAACTTGCTGTCATTTATCAAAGGACGAATTAATGTAAAACAGAATACACGATCAATCAAACCAAAATACTCAGATTTTAGCTCTGCTAAAAAAAATGTATGTTTCCACTGGTCAAGTACTCAAGTTGACCATGTAAATGTGCATTTTGCATTAAATCATTGTTTATTCCTCGTGCATATAATTCAGTGGTCCTTTAAACAGTTACAGTTTGACATGGAAATCTCTCCTGTTCTATATACAATCTATGCTAAAGGATTGGTGCAACCATGTTCATCAGCTTTCTTAACTTTTATATTTGATTAGCCCTTGCATGTCTACAACATGTTAAGCAATCACACATTCAATAGTATCCGCCAAACAAATTTCCTAGGTTTGAACTTTGAAGGTTGAAGCACAATGCCATTGAGCTCATCAGTGAAGCCTGATGTGGCAAACTTGACAGAATAACAAGAAAGTCACAAGATTTGTCATCACTTTCTTTTTCTGATTTGTCATCACCTTTTCTATCTTATAGAAGAATGTCCCAAGTCATGATAACATTGTTGAATACTGATTTGTGGGCCAATATCTGAGTATTCGATATTACTGTTGTAGGCAAGATCCTGAATACTGATTGCTGAGCTTGTAGTCCTAGTGTGAAGACGTCATACATTGAACCTTGTTTTTTAAGTGCTGATAGTTGTACTTGGTGAAAAAATGGCCTTGTCCACAACAGCAGACAAGCCACAAACCAATTGTTTTTAAAGCTTCTTGTCATCACATTAGAGCTCATATGGTGCTTATGATTGGGTGCCACTTCCAATATTTACTATTGCTCTGGTATACAAGTATGTGTGATAACTTCACTTCCTTGTGGTGTGCTGCAAATGCAACAAACAAGCAAGGGTGAACTACCAATAATCATTACACGAACACTTTCCTCCCTGGAAATGATGAAACCGTGTTCTGTCCCTGACAATAACTAGTCGGTTGTAAATACCAGAAAACACCTTTGTGAAATTGTGGCAGTCAACACAAACACGAAGATTCTTTGCAAGCCTTATTGGTCTGTGCTGAGGCGTCACAAGCAAAGCAAAAGCTATTGCCAGCTTTTCACTGTGATAGGTGAGGGCAGTTTCCTTCCCTTCTGAATCCAAATCATGCAACTCTGATGACACATTTGGAACATAACCAGCAATCCTTAACTGCTTATTTATCTCATTGAGCTTTGCATAAATCTCCACTTTCCTTGGATGTGCATCATCATCTGCAATAAACTCATGAACCTCACCATTATGCTCCACAGTCGTGCAGCCAGGAGTAGTTTGTATTCCTTTTTCTTGCATCAACTTCCTGACTTCGGATACCTTGCTCCATTCCCCAGCTGCTGCATAAGTGTTCAACAATAGAATATAGTCCCCAGCTTGCTGCGCCTTGAGTTCAATTAGATTACCGATTACACACTCCCCAAGATCAACATGACCATGGATTCGGCAAGCACCAAGAAGAGTTCGCCAAATTGTCGCATCTGGTGCAACCTTCATCTCATTTGTCACAAGCTCATAAGCCTCATCAAGCAAGCCAGCACGGCCCATTAGGTCAACAATGCAGCCATAGTGGCGAACGTTTGGCTTCAATCCGTACTCACATCGCATCATATCAAAAAACCTAAAACCCTCGTCAACCAGCCCACTATGACTACAGGCAGAAAGAACACCAGTAAAAGTCTGTTCATCAGGAGCGACATCTGATCTAATCATCTCCTCAAATGCTGAGATAGCATCATTCCCAAAGCCATTTGCTGCCAACCCCGAGATCATTGCGCTCCATGTGACCACACTCTTCTGAGGAGTCCCACAGAACACCCTGTATGCCTTATCCACACACCCGCACCTCGAGTACATCGCGATCAACGAATTGCGCACCTTCAGCTCGCCCCCATAACCGTGCTCCTCCGCATACGCCCACACCTGCTCCCCAAAATCAAGCGCGCCCAGGCTCGTGCATGCCTGGAGGAGCAGAATGCAGGTGACGTCATCCGGCTCCGCCCCACTGTCCCTGCCTCTCATCTCCTCGAAAAGCTTCAGGGCGTCCTTTGTCCGCCGGTTCCTCATATAACAGGTGATCAGAACGTTCCATGCGACCGCGTCCCTCACCGGCATTTCGTCAACAGCCTCCGCGCGCCGTCCCGGTCGCCGCAGTTCGCGTAGCACCTCATCAGCGAGGTGGCGAGGAGGGCGTCGCGGAGGTGACCCTCCGCCACGACGTTGGCGTGGAGCTGGCGCGCGTGCGCGAGCGCGCAGCGGGGCTTGAGAGGATGGCCAGGGTGAAGGCGTTCCCGCGGCGGCCGAGCGCCCGCATGCGGCGGAGGAAGCGGAGCGCGTCGGAGGGACCGGAGAGGGCGCGGAGGATGGAGTTGAACTGGAAGGTGGAGGGGAGGGAGGACGGGGCGGTGACGGTGAGGTGGTGGTCGAAGACGGCGACCGCGCGGTGGGACGGGAGGGAGGCGGCCGCGAGAGAGAGGAAGGCAGCGGTGGCTGTGACGGGGACAGGGCTAGGAGGCCTGTGCGAATGAGGTGCGCGTGGAGCTGGAGGAAGCGCCGCGGGGGGATGGGCGACGCGGAGGCGAGGAGGGCGGCGGCGACGGAAGATGTCGAGGTGGAGGGGCGGTGAGCACGGGCGAGAGGAGACGACGATGCCATGGCCCGCGCGACGGGCGCGAGGCAGGATATGGCCGTCTTCCACTTCGAATTTTGCGTGTCAGCAACTCTACCAGTTTGCTAAATGAACCTTGAGAGTTCGGAACTAAACTACGCCTGGTGCCTTGTTTAGATGGCAAATTTTTTTTACACTCAAGAGACCAAAAGAGGGAAAAAAACTCCTGGCCCAAAGAGAGGGAAAAAAGTCATGGAACATGTTTTGTTTGTTTGTGGTAAATATTATCCTAGCTAAACACCAAGGTTCAAAAAATTGCATTCCATGTTTTAATGCAATCTAAAATTTTTTGCATTTGGCATTTTACAAAAAAAAAAACACCCTAACTCCTAACATTTTATGCTCCAAATATATGTCTTTTGGTGTATTTAATGTGATGTGATGGAGGAGAGAGAGTCTAAAAATTTGTAACTTTTGGCAAATTTCTAGCCATCTAAACAAGGCCCTATTCTCACACAGAGAAACTTTATAATGGTTGAAAACTATCACTATATTTTTAAATGTACAATAGTAAACATAGACAAGTCTTATTCTTCTTTTATACTCAACCATGAGATGGTTTCTCAAGGGTTTTATAGGGAATCTTACTCCCGTGTTTTGAGAAAGTCCGAAAATAGAAAGTGGACATGGAAACATGACCATAAGCAAATCTCTTCATGTCCTCTTTGTGTCCTTTTGATGCTTTGTTTCAAAATTTTACATGTGATGCCTTTTATTCATGTAAGTGTGAGGTAACTGAAGCATTTTAGAGCAAAGATCCTTGGTCATATTCAGCAAAGCATGAAGGAGAGCTATGAGAGAGATTTGAGTGTCATTAGGGGTTGCACAAACAGAAACTCCCTAATGCCTTACATTCCATGTGATTGTCGCTCATGTTTAGTGAAAGGGAAGAGGTCATTTGAAGGTCTGCCGACATGCAAAAGGAAGATAACAAACTATGCTTTGAACATTTGATTCACAAATAAATTGGATGAGATGACTCTACAGTACTCTTGTTTTCTTGTATAAGGGCTTCTCAAACGTACCAACGTGGAGTGTTGCTCCAAAGCCCACATCATCTACATTAGTTCTTCATCTCACAAACTATAGTCCCGCATGGTGGTAGAGTGTACCACAAAAGAAGGATAAATTTTGCATTTTTACTCGATAAAAGAAAAAGGGAGGGCATGTGTTGTGGGTAAGGTCTTACATAGCATATTCCCCATGTATGTGATTTCAGAAATGCCCAACGTGGAGAAAAAAAAATGACAAGTGGTACATATACCCCCATATTCAAGCATGGGAGGTGATTGGTCCGTGTTAAAAAGAATAGGAGTTGAGTGTCATCTTCCATATATGTCCCTAATATTGCTACTTTAGACCTCCCCAATTAGTGAACGGGGTGAAGGTGCTATCCCAAGTTCCATCTTTGCAATAATCCTTAGTATTTCATAAGTAAAAGGAGAGGTCATTTGGTCCCCAATGCTTTTAGAATGGATTGCAAAATAGATTGAATGAGACCTCATCTAACAAAAAGTTTTCGAGGCCACTTCGAGTCTCACGTTAATACTAAGGCCTGGTTCAAAGTCCACACCTATACATCGCTTCTTCATGTCCGTACTATAGTTGCTCTCGCAAAAGACTAATATCCTTCATCCGATAAAAGCCGGGGCATTGAGGGAATCATATTCACATGTATTGACCGGAACGCAGTAAAAAAACAAGTGATCCATATTCAACAACTTCGGGACGGTCCGGCGTAAAGATTGTCTTTGTTCCCTTCCAAATTTGGAGGAAAAAAGTCCGATTGATCAGTGACGTGCTTCCCAAGTTTCGAGCCGAATCTAACTTAACGACCAATCCCGGCCCGACCTAACTTCAAACCGAGCCATGTTAATCCGGGTGGATCAAAATTGATTCCACTTGGAAACAAATGAGGCCTAAGGAAGGGGTGGTGTCTATGACACCTACACAACATCTAAACAAGCTAGTATATCATCATTTTTAAAGCTGCAATGGATGTGTGTCTACGTTGAGAGGATGTGAATTTTCTCTACTTGTTTATGTGTACTTTAATAATAACTTGTTTATGTGTACTTTAATGGTGGTATTTTAATAATAACTTTATTAGTCCGTGTTGGTGGTGTCCTTGGATTGAAGAATAAACTTGTTATCAGTCTGTGTTAGCCTGCTCCAAAATTCACTTGCAAGTGTCAAGGAATTTCTTGTTTGCTTGCTGTGCCGGAGCCCTCAAACGAAACCCAAAGCACGAGGAGTACGGCAACCTCCCACCGGAGAAGCCAGACGCCCGCGACAACCTCTCCCGTGATGCCACGTGTCCTCCGTATACCAACTCAAACGGTCAATTATCCTCCCTCCACTACCCACCACACACGGACCCCCACGCTCACCCTCCGCACCGGATCCCGTCACCATCTCCGCAGCGGCGCGCCGGACCGGCACCCATCTCGCCGCCGACGCGCCGCGCCGCGTCCCATCGCCCCCAGAACGAGCCGCCGGGCTGATCTCCCTGCCCTCTGATGCGCCGCCCTAATGCCCGTGGCGAGCCCAAGGTACAAACCCTAGCTCTCGCTCCTCCCTCTCCAGCGGCCCCCACCAAGATGGGCCCCCATCGGCGACAACCCAGCTCCCGCCGCCGCCTTGTCGGCGCCCTCACGCTCCTCGCCGCGTCCGCGCTCGCCCTGCTCCTCCTAGCATCCCGCCCGGTTCCCCCGGCCTACGGCGTCATCATCGACGCCGGCAGCACGGGGAGCCGCGTCCACGTCATCGCCTACCGCGCCACGGCGGGGCTCCCGCAGCTGGACTGGGCACGCACGGCCTCGATGAAGGCGACCCCGGGGCTATCGTCCTTCGCGGCGGACCCACGCGGCGCGGGTCTGTCTCTGGCGCCGCTAGTGGAGTTTGCCCGGCGCCGTGTGCCGCCGGAGAGCTGGGGGCAGACCGAGGTGCGGCTCATGGCCACTGCCGGGCTCCGGCTGCTCGATTCCGCGGTGGCCGAGTCCGTTCTTCAATCTTGCAGGGAAGTGCTTCGGGGGTCGGGCTTCCAATTTCAGGACGAATGGGCCACCGTGATCTCAGGCATGTAACATAGCAGAACTGTGCGAATTCTTTCTCAATTTGGTGACTTGCTCTGGAAATGTGTGGATCTGGAGCTCTCGCATTTGATGTGAAGCTGGAAATACATATTTTGAAATTGGGAGCTTACGTATTAGTACAATTGGATGGAGTTTTGTTGAATTTTAGCAGTATACTGTGTGTATCTTAGCATGAATTCAATGTCTTTGTCAAGATTATCATGCGAGTACATTGAAATACTGTGTAGGGGCTGAGGAAGGGATATACGCATGGGTTGCAGCAAATTATGCTTTGGGGACTCTTGGCGGTGATCCAAATGACACCACTGGGATTATTGAACTTGGTGGGGCTTCTGCTCAGGTTCTGTATCTTGCATCGCACTAAGGAATCCCCATCCAGCAAAACTTGTTGTGTTCTTACTGTTTTGCTATTTTTGATGAAACAGATAACACTTGTTACTGGTGAATCTGTGCCTCTGGAGTTCTCTCATGTGCTCAAGTTTGGTGATGTCTCATATAACCTGTACAGCCACAGCTTTTTGCATCTTGGTCTGGTGAGTTTTGGTAAATATTAACTGTCCACGTAAACATTATTCGCTGTTCATGTTCTCTTAAAATTGTCTATCACAAGAAAAGTATGTTGCCACACCTGCACATTGGCAATGATCCACTTTATGGTTAATTAAGTGCTCCTTTACTATTGTTTTGTATGTGCTTATCGTCCTCTCTCAATCTGTGCAGAATGTAGCATATGAATCACTCCATGACTTGCTTGGCTCACCTGGTCTTAGCTTAAGTAAGTCAATTGGTTCATCACATTTCTACTTTCTAAAGTGTGACAATCAGATAACACAAGAGCACATCTATGATTTAAAATTGATTACAATTTGGGGAACACTTTTGGTACAGTTGTGCTAATTCTTTTTCTTGTATTCAATTCAACCTTCCTTAATATGCTATGATTTTTTTTAAAAGCTAACATAACTCCAGCATATTTTACGAATCTTCATATCTGATCTGACTATGCTTATGCAGTGTCCACACATTTGATTTCTCAAGCTAAGTACAAAGATCCTTGCACTCCAAGGGGATTTACACGCATAGCAGGATCAGTTAAACTTCCTGTTAGTGTTCTTGAGCCGAAGGTTGAGTACAAACCTTTTGCTCATGCTGTGGGGAACTTCTCTGAGTGCAGATCTGCAGCGCTAACACTACTGCAAAAAGGAAATGGTAGCCATCTGCACTTATACCTCATAGAGTCTTATCATTATGCTTATTTTTCTTTAGCAATGCTTCCCTTTTTTTTCTGGATAAGCTTATCTGGGGGAAGGATGGGACTAGGTCCATTATGTTTATTTTTCTTCAGCAATGCTTCCTTTTTCTTTGATAAGCATATCTGGGGGGAAGAATGGGACTAGGTCCACTAACAACTAGGAGTACTTTCAATAGGCCTTTGTTACAGGAAAAAACAGTAACACTATATGACTTCTGAGATACACTGCACTCAGTCAGGGTTAAAACAACTAGGCTAACTGGCTAATTAACCTTAGCTCAAACTCAAATAGGCTAATGCCTACTGTTTGTGTTTGGCAGTGAATCTGCTTAGGCTATAATGTGGTTTGGATGGACTAGGTTTCTTAGCAGTAAGAGAACAAAATTCTGGTTGATTAGGCTATTCCACCTCCTGATCAGGTTATTTTAAGAGGTTACAAATGTTTAATCATGTTAGCTCAACTCCCCTTACCTGCAAGCTTTTTGGTAAACTAAGTCTGAATCCTAGTACTTCCCTTATCTGTTGACCATGGCACCAAAAACACAGCCATCTAGTGTTTAAAGTAGATAAGGAGTAAGCTATACACAAACTTCTATATTGTCTGTCTATAAAATAAGAAAAGTTTTTTTTTTCCCCATGGTTTAGCTAATTTGTTGTATGAAATGAAGTGCAGGTGGCCCTGATGAGTGACACCTACATCTAGTAACACCTTTTTTAGACTTGCCAATCAAAATAAAATTATTCATAACTTCTTTGACTGAAAGATGCATTATCGTGCATGGCAAGTAGTTATTAATTTGTTTGCTAGAGCCGCAGAAATTTCAATGTTTATGTTTAATCTGTTGAATGACTACAGCTTTTGTTAATATGTTAAACAATTTAATAGCTACAGTTTTTGGTGCAGTTCCTCATTCTCAATTTATTTCATGGCATAATTCAGGTGAGTGTGTTCTTTTTGCAGAGGGATGTACATATCATGAATGCCGCCTTGGAGCGGCATTTGTACCAGAGTTGGAAGGCAAATTTTTAGCAACAGAAAATTTTTACCATACTTCAAAGGTCTAATTCTTTCTCTATGGTTGGGGTCTTTCAGAAAGTTAGATTTGAACATACTGCATGTGTAATGATAGGAGTCACTTGTCTTCGGTCAAGATTGCCCATTTTCTTTTATGTTCAGTATTCTCCATCTTTAGTACAATGTTCATTGTTTATGTTTGATTGCTTAACAGTTCTTTGGTCTGGACTCAAAGTCCTTCCTTTCTGATCTGATGGAGGCTGGGGAGAAATTTTGCCATGGGGACTGGTCAAAGATTAAGAAGAAGTACAGTTCTTTTGATGACGGACAACTGCTTCTTTTTTGCTTTTCCTCAGCATATATTATTGCTCTACTACATGATACACTTAAAATGCCACTGGATCATAAGAGGTGTGAAGCATTTTCTACAGTTCTATTATTTGTTTAAAACCTGGATATTTACATGAATTTTGTTTCAGGATTGATGTTGTAAATCAAATCCATGGTGTGCCTGTTGACTGGGCATTGGGTGCTTTCATTGTGCAGACGACGATGAACCGAACAGAGTACACAGATTCATCAGTTTCATATCTAAACAGCTACGCTTCTTCTGGCTTGGTTCCGCTTCTGTTCATTACTGTGGTTGTATTTACAGCATTGTCCATCCTAAGGCGGAGAAGGCCTCGGCTGAAGACAATCTACGATATGGAGAAAGGCAGGTACATCATAACAAGGGTCAGTGGATGAGTCGCACACATCAGCGTTGGGAGTGGGTGGACTTCCTGCAGCGGAGCACTATTGACCATGTATGTAGATTTTCGTAAATTGATTTCTTACTCGGTGACCAGCTACACTCCAGCATGTTGCCTTGCGGAATTAACTTGCTGAGTTTGAGCAGCAACCCCTGTATAGAAGGATGTGGGTTGTGGTGGCATTTGTGCATGCTCAATGCTGTATGTAATGTAATGTAATGTTGCTAAACTGTTGTTGATGTATGTAATTACAATTTTGTGCATGGGCATCCTTCCGATGATGTAATCCTGACATGTCATGTGTCTAATAATCAATAGAAGTTCCCTGCCCGTGGATCATGGATGGCATGGCAGCAGGGCAGCTGTATATATTATTAATATTAATCTTGCTTTAAGTCCCCACGGATCGTCCCCTCACCACTTGATATAGGAAATATATACATACTTCATTTTCTTGCTAATTTGAGTAAGTTAAGAATACACATACACAAACTTGATCACAACTGTAGATATGTTTTAAGAATTCATTTATTTGAACTTGTAGTAAATATTAGGTTAATAATATAATTTTAAAAAAACTTGATCGCAACTGTATTAGTTTAACAAAAACTATTCATCATCGAACAAACATGCATTGCAATTTGGAAACTCGTCTACATGATTGCGCTGGAATGTGACATCGATCTAATGGACGAAGAAAAAAAAACAACTATTGTGCCAAAACTTGGCGTGACGGGAATGTGGTTCCGGGAGTGCATGGACGGGATCAATACGCCTCGTCGTCTGCATCGTCAGATCTTGTTGAGCTTGGCTGCGACGACGAGCGGGTTGTTCTTGGCGATCTTCTCCCGGTCCGCCGACTTGTAGTCGAAGTCGCAGGCGTGCTTCTCCGCGTACCGGTGCAGCGAGCAGAAGGTGCCGCCGCAGCGGCAGGGGAACCCCAGCAGCCCCACCTTCTTGCGGCACGACGCGCACCTGTTCGGCTTCGGCGCCGCCGCCTTCACCGCCGGCACCGCCGTCTGATCCACCGATGGTGCGGCACTGGAAGTAGTTGCAGCAGAGATCTGGGCCGCCGGCGGCTCCTCGGCGACGAGGACGACCTTGTCTTCCACGGCAGGGGCGGCGTGGACGTCTTTGAGAAAGTCCCTGTAGCAGCCGGAGCACATGTTGTTGGTCGCCGCGGACCCGAAGAAACCGGACGCGTTCACGCACTCGATGGCGCCGCCGCCGCCATCGACGGATGCTTCCTGCTTCTGCGTCTTCGGCTCCGTCTCCACGGGGCCCTTCTCTGTCGACGTCGTCGGTGCTTGAGCAACCGGCGTGGCCGTGGCCACTGCAGCGGCACCGGTGGCGTCAGGATCTTGATGGCCACCCAGCTTCTCGGAGGACACGTGAGCAGCAGCAGGAACCTTGGCGACCTCGATCTTCTTCTCGTCGGCGACAGGGCCAACTGCAGCGGCAGCGGCGTCGGCGGTCTTGATCAGGTGGTCCTTGTAGCACTTGGAGCAGAAGTTGTTGGTCGCCGCGCTCCCGAAGAAGCCGCAGCCGTTGGCGCACATCGGTGCCGCCGCACCGCCGCGGCCGCCGGAGACCTCCTGCTTCGCCTCCGCCGCCATCGATCTTCCTTCTTCTTGTTGTTCGGTCGCCGCTTTTGAGTTTTGAACACGTGAAACCCAGATCGCGTGGTGCGCGACGACGAAGGCCGGCTTTGTTAGTTTGTTTCGTGAACGAGCGTAGAGTTCGTGCGTGAGTGCGGACCGTGGAGGTCTCCTCTCTTTATAAATACGGGAACGGAACGGGATCAGATCAAGTCGAATCGCCATCGCCAACCGACTCCGATTCATGGTCCGTGGCATACGCAGGGTCCGAGTCCGACTCGACTTTCGTCACGTGGGGGCTTCTGGTTCGTACACGTGTCGTCCTGATGTTCAGGACACACACCACTAGCACCTTCTAGTTCAGCTAGTGCGTCCATGCCGTGGATCTGACGCGACCCTTCTTGTTCAAACACGGCAGGCGCACCGACACCGGAAGTCGGCTCGCGCTTGGCTTCCGACCGACGCCCGTCGCTGCCCGGCCGGCGCCTTCATTTCACGATAAAAAGGGTCGAGAACGCGACGCGACGCGAGGGCTCGGCGCCGATGTGCGCCAACAGCTGCGGGTTCTTCGGGAGCGCGCCGACCTAAAACCTCTGCTCCAAGTGCTACAAGGAACACCTGATCAAGACCGCCGATGCCAGCGCTGCTCTCGTCGCCGACAAGAAGGTGCGGCTGCTGGGGTTCCCGTACGTGCCGCTGCGGGCTGCGGCGCCACGTTCTGCTCGCTGGCCGCTGCACCGGTACGCGGAGAAGCACGCCTGCAATCGACTTCAAGACGGCGGGACGGGAGAAGATTGCCAAGAACAACCTGCTCGTCGTGGCACCCAAGATCTGATTGAGAGCAACCATGAAGCAGGAGAGCGCAAACCTCCCTCTAGAGGGTTTTTTTAGAGGGTTTTTTTTTTTTTTTTTTTTTTTGAAAATTCAACGGGGAGGAGAGGATCCTCCACCTGATTATATTGCTTTAGTGGCTCAAAGCTCCCTCTAGAGTTAGCGATTAGGTTCATCTCCTTTAATTTCTACACAAATTTTGTTAGGCGATCATCATGTACGTATGTATTCATGTGTTTCCTACCTTGGTGGCATTGCAGTATTGTAGCAGTGAGAACCAGATCGTTATGCTGTTCTTCGCCATAATGAAAATACGTGTGAAGTCGCGGTCGCGGAAAAGAAAAGTACCAGATCGTTATGTAACTTATGTATAACATTCTTTATATATGCTATCAAGATGAAAATTTTGTTTTGATGCTCCTGTTTCTGTAGTTAACATTTACTCTTTGTGGATACTCTCTCCGTCTTCGTCTCATAAAGACCACAATCACCTAATTAATTTAAATGTTAATACCTTCTTTTTAAACAAAACTTGCTAAAAAGCAAGATAAATTTTACTTAGATTTTTTTTTTCTCGATCGGGCCGTTCACCCGTTTTCATTAAGAGGAGGAAAACCAAATCCAGATATTAACAAACCCCGATGCCGAGAAGACATCACAAGAGAAAAACACCACCAAAAAAACATAAACTAAAAGCAAGAAAAGCGAGGGGCGGGGAACCCTCCACCTAACAATCCCGAAGTCTGCGCCTATACAAAAGATAACTAAACACCTAGGTAGCTAGTAGTGATCGGAGCCGTAGATGATACACCTCGGCAAAGAAAGCATCTGCCGAATACAACGACCTTGGTGGCAAAGCATCCACCCTAACCTTCTTGGCGGCCAAGCATCCGCCGTAAACACGACCTCAGAACCACCACGGCGGCAAAGCATCCGCCGGAAGCACGACCAAGACCTCGGTGGCAAAGCATCCACCGGAACCACCACGGGCGGCAAAGCATCCGCGGAAAGCACGACAAGACCTCGGTGGCAAAGCATCCACCGGAACCACCACGGCGCAAAGCATCCGCCGGAGCACGACCGGAACAGATAACTACGGCTACCACTAACACCAACAAGACAAACCAAGGTGAATAGAAGCATGAAGCGCCGAAAGGCGCAAAGGCGCACGGAAGGAGCAAAGCAGACAGAGACCGGCGAGAAGGAGGCAAGCAACGAGCATCAACGAAACCTTCAGAAGGAACCGACGTCCGCGGACGCCAACCGTTGTGTATAGCATCCGGGGGATTTTCATCCCACCAAGCTTGCTCCAACCGCCTCGACGACGGCCGGGAGCGAGTGTAGTAGTGCAGAACGGCACACGCCACCAGCCCAAACCACCACGGCAGAGCTCGTGGCGCTACCTTGCCGCCGCAAATCACACCACCACGGGCGCGACAAGCAAGGACCAAGGACACCGCCACCGACGACGCCACCACGGCGACGCGCCGACGCCACCACAACACGCTCCACCGGCGAACCCGAGGAAGCCGCGTCCACCGAACGCCGCCCGCCGCCACGCCAACCCGCCACGCCCGGTGCGTTGCGAGCACCAGAGCCGGTCCCTCCCCGCACCCGCCCACGTGTAGGAGGTCCGGCCGCGCCGCCGCCCAGCTAATCCCGACCACGCGCGAGAGAGAGCGGCCACCAGAACGACGCCGAGGCGCCACCAAGGCCGCACCGTGCGGCACCGCAGAACGGCGCAACCAGGGCCCACGCAGTGGTCGTCGCCAGCGGAGGAGACAATGGATCCGGCAGATCGGGCGGCCGATCCGCCACCGGGAAGGCGGACCCGCCCCGCCGGTGGCGGCGACCTCCTCGCCGGAGTTGAAGACGGGGGGGTAGGGTTGGAGGTGGAGCAGGGACGTGGCAAGAGAGAGGGAGGGAGCCGAGTGCGACGGTGACCTTTTTCGGGCCACCGCGGGCCGCCGCCACCGCACGCCGGGAGGGCAGCGCGGCGGCGGCCGGAGTAGAGCCGGAGAGAGGGGGTGGTTGGGCGTCGGCGGCGGGCGCCCCCGAGTCGCCTGTTGGGGCTATCGGGGAGACAGGCTGGGAGGTCCTCAATACCCTCTTCCGGAGTCTTTTACTTAGATTAGAAGTTGGGATAATTAAAGTAGACTATAACTTGGATGGGGTTCAGAGTCTGAAAAATAAAAATAAAAACCTGTTAAGGTTAGTTTTTGGTATAGCTAGCTTCAGCTTTGGCTTCTTCCGGCTCTTGCTGCAGAATTGTATCAAAGGATCATTAAATGGGGTGTAGACGAAAGCTGTTTTGTATTCAGAAGTTTGGTCCGGCTTTTAGAGTGGCTTTGGCTTCTCCTCCCTCCGTCCCCTTTTAAATGTCGTCCAAGCTACATTAACTTGTCCCTAAATAAATGTCGTTGCCTACAAAGACACTAGGGCGGTACAGCATGGAGCGGAGGCTGTCCCTCGCATGTCCCTCGCCTCGTCACCCACGAGGCCACAACCACCGCACAAAATTTACCCACCAGGTCACCACCACCGCACAAATTTGTGGAGTAAAAAAAAAATGCATGCCATCAATCATTGTCACTCGGTGTGTTCAGGTCAGCAGCTTTCCATCTTAATTCCCGTGCCCAACTCCCAACGACACTTTAATGGGGACAGGGGGAGTAGCTCTAAGGGCTTCCCTTATGGAAGCTACAAGACCGTGCAACCTCACGGTAAAGTGGCAGGCCATGTAGACTAGGCTATCAAAAGCTACAGTGGAGGCTGCAAGACCATATACGCTTAGGTTTGGACCACCAAGTTGTCACTTTTCTTTTCCTGTTGTCCGCTTTTTCTCTGTGCGTTTGCTGCTCAGGCTTTTCAGCCATGGAGAAGCTCGCTTCACCTCTGCAATACGCTCTCCGATAGCAGTTTGTTGCTTTTGTCAGCTGAAGTCATCAACTCCGCTTCTCTGACACCTGCGGGGCTGCTGAAGGAGATGTTGTGGAGGCCAATTACTTACCTGGACAACGAGGCAGTACGCTACAGTGGAGCGATGGGATCCCTAATGAATTAGTCTGGAGAAGTTAGAGCCTTCTGTCTATATATATATAAAAGAGCTAGAAGTCGTCGAAACTTGACTTATGTTGCTTCTCCTCAGAAATTTGACCTAAATTATAATAAAATCTTCATTGGAGTCAATTTTTCGCAACTATTTTATAGCTACAATTACAATTTCAGTGAGAAAAAACTATTTACAAGAGAAGCTAGAGCGAGGAAAAAAATTCAGTCAAAAGAAAAAAGAAAAAAAACTTTTTCCAATGGCTTCAGCTGCAACGAGCGGCTGCCAAACTTGGCCCACGGTTGTTTGTTCCTTATCCTGCTTGGGCGTGTCATCCGCAAAGTCCCACGGTTTCCCTTGTTTCAATGGCTTCGCCGCCGTGTCTCCTCTTCCGCCCCCGCCCGCCGCTGTGCCGCCGCAGCAGGTCCCGGTACCTCCTTCTTTCCAAGCAGAGCCTGCACCGAATCCCCTCACCAAGAACATGCCGCCGTCCAGCGGTGGCGGCAGTGGCAGAGCAGCTCGTGCCGCGGCCGCCCGGTACCGGCCGGCGGATTGGGGCGACGGGCTTCGCCTGTCACTGTTCTTACGACACTGAGAACGGACTGCCTACGCCTTCACCGGATAAGGTCCGTGAGCTATGAAAATGCTGTTGCGGCCACAGGCCACAGGCGCATAGCACCCAAAGCTGTTAGCTTTTTTCAGAGTTTTCAGTTGTCAGTCGTGAACAATTGCCTTGTCATGATGTTATTTTGGTAGGGCAAAAGCTTGGATGAGTGGCCAGTCCTTCGCCGGTGGGATGTTCCATGGGAGTGGCCAACGATTTCCCTCACCATGGTGGCATGTGCAGTAAGGTAATACGTAATAGTAATACTACACCTTTGCTGATTGGTACCATGCATTGGCACTTCCAACTATTATGACGTTGTGTAAGAAGAAATCCATTTTCCATTTGTGCAAATATGTAATGCGGAGACTAGTTTGTGGTGTTCTATCTCAACAGCGAAGCAATATTCTAGCGTAGTCGCAATCCAAAATAACTAGAGCATATTGAATTGTTGCAAATGCCTCCTTGAGAATGTTGCTGAATGTTCTTCAGACAGCTTTCTTTTGACAGGGATGGTTGAGCAATCTATTTTGGAGCAATTAGGTTTTCAAGCTGGGGAGACTACTCTAGATGAGAAGGCAGAAATACTCTTCTTGGGACAACTGTACAGATCTAAGTTCCTATCTCTATGTAAAAACTTTATTTGTACCAGAGTTTTCAATTAGATTTGTGAATATGCTTCATGCTATAAATATCTTGTGTCAGAGTGACATTACTTACCATTTTTGGTTTCTGCAAGTGCAGTAGCACGACAGTAGTTGTACTTGGAGTTATATTTGGCATCACCAGTACATTTCGACCATTCTCAAATGATATATTTCGCTATGGTAAAATCTTGATCTTGCTACGTTTATGTTCATTCTCATGTTCTTTCTTATACATCGGTCACACATTAGTTCCTTTCCAAAGATTACCTAACTTAATAAGAGAACTGTACAAGATGTTTAAGTGCAATAATATTACTTAATATCTAATATGGATATCAGTGTTCAATAGTAACTCTTTCCATTTGTACTATGGTTTTGTTGTGCTAATTCAGGTTGTTCTTAAGCTGTGGACCAATGTCTACTGATGTTCATATCCTTAAACTTTCAGAATTCAAGGAACCACTTAAGCTGCAAAACGGTTGGCTTCTGTGGTCTGAATCGCCTATTTGTTGCAATAGTTGCTATTGCTTTAGCAGGTGCTGCAATGACATTTCTGAATGGTGAAACACCACAGAGAGAGGTACAGCCTTTTTATGCTACTCAACTAGTCTTCTGTTGCCCGTTCCTTCTTAAAGATTCCAAATGTCTTAAGCAGTACGGATGTCATATGTCTTTGTTATTTTGACAGAACACTACAAAAGGTATTTATAGGAAATATGAATAAATGCAAGGTAACAGATCTTGGAAGAAGCCCCCCTCCCCCCTCCCCCCCCCCCCAACACCACCCACCACCACACGACAGACACACAAATGTAGATTTTAGTTTCATGGCATGGTTCTTGCCTACATAATATCACACATAAATGTGAAAGTCCAGCATTTTGTGTACTAGCTAAATATTACCTATAGTCATCCAGTTCTTGAACCTTGTCTTTCAGACGGACTCGCTGGTCCTTTTGTTGCCACTGATTGGTTCATCAAACGTTAGGTATGTATGTGCATATGATTTATCTAATTTCTCTTTTTTCTTAAGCTATTACAAGGTATTGCATGTTTGTATATAGGTCACGTAAGATAAACTATGTGATTGTTTAACATCTTTCCTTTATTGCAGCACTGCCTGTTTGCTGGGCATCACTGGGATTTTGGCACCCATTCTGGAGGAAACTGTGTTTCGAGGATTTCTTATGGTATCCCTGACTATGTGGTAAATATGCATCGGCTATATGTCTTGTTCTCCTTTAAAGAAAATCATCTTCAGAAGCACTCCCTCCGTTACAAATTATAAGTCGCTTTGACTTTTTTGGTTCATTCATTTAGTTATGTATCTAGACTGTCCTAGATACATAACTAAATGGATGAACCAAAAAAAAAGCGCTTATAATTTGAAAAAAAGGAGTAGGGTGTTTTAATGGCTCGATCTAACTTTTATTTTTTTCGGAGTGTCCATTGACACGATCTAACTTTTATTGTTTATTAGCTGTAATAAATAAACTGTTCTGATACAGGTTCTCTACTCCATATGCTGTGCTTATCACTGCTGCAATGTTTGCCTTTGCTCATCTTACACCAGGAGAATTCCCACAGCTTTTTGTGCTTGGTAATTGTTACATCTATAATAGTCATAAAGCCAAAAAAGAATGTACAATATCTAAATCTTTGTATCTTAACATAATTAGACCAAACACACTGAAAAGATCTCAAAGAACGTACAATTGTTGTGTTAGCATGATTTGACATTTATATTTATTATATTTCTTCCATCCATTTTATGTACACAGGTGTTGTCTTAGGATTTTCATATGCTCAAACTCGCAATCTTCTAACTCCTATTGCAATACATGCTGTCTGGAACTCTGGAGTAATATTGTTGCTAACCTTTCTTCAGGTAGATCTTATCTTTCTGGATATTCTGTTCTAGTCTCTTATTTTTCTTCTAATGTACAATTCAGTTAGCATCAGAGTACAGGTCAGAGTTGGGGCAATACATCTAACTATTAAGTTATATTTTTAAGCTAATCTTAAACAGACTGGTTAAAATGTGGTTATTTTGAAGTTAATCAGACTAATGAATGTGCTTATTGTACTCAGATGCAAGGGTATGATATCAGGGAGATTTTGCAGGCATCTTGAAGATTTAACTTGGTTAGATTGATTTCGTCTTGTGCTTTTGTATCAGAATATGTCATTATCAAATACACAATGAGAGAAATATGTTCTTTAGACAACCCTTTGCTTGACCAGGTGTATTGAGAAATGATACATACAAAATCTTTTTTTTTTCCTTAAAGTGTGCTCATATTTTACTGTGTTATGGAGTCAAAATTTAGATCTCTAGAAGAAATCATGCTATGTATAATCAATTATTTTAAGGCAATTAAATAACAGAAGCCAATTCTGTGATAATTGTTTATATTTTATGACATGCATATAATTCGAGTTCTAAGTATGTGAAACCATAAACTTTAGGTTTGGAATATAGGAATTTCACAGGAACAGAATCCTATGAGAAAACAGAAATCTTATGTGACTTCGAGGATTTGGATGAAGCTGCTATAAAAACATAATATGTTTGGTGGAAGTTCAGCTTGGCATTCACCTTTAATTATTTCCATCAATTAAGGAAAATACTGATGATTTTATCTTGTTTACTGACTCAAGATAGAAGATGGTTCTATTTTCATGTATCCAAACAGTGTGAACTTCATACTATATGCTTTAGGGTCACTAGTTCACAACCACTTTGTTATGTAGTCATAGATAAGTAAGACATGTTTGATGGCTTTTAAGATGAAAAAGATAATACATGATGGACCCTGATCAGAATCATAGGGAAAACTAGTACCAAGTGTGCCCTAGGATATTGCAGGAGATGGATAAGTAGTGATTCTGATAGTGGCCTATGCCTTTACCTGTCTGGTTAACATGTTCGTATGTGAATGTAAACTTGCATTTAATAATGGATTTGATATGTAGGAAGGTCTTCCAAATTAAACTGTTTGTGCTCTGCAGCTTCAAAGGGATATTTTCACAAAAGTGACTATACATCGAGCTGAATTACGGAGTCATCTGCAAAGTAGTATGAAATGGAAACTCTGTTGGGGTTAGAATAATGGTTCTCATGGTCTCACCTACATGTAGAAGATCAATGCAGTATTTTTTCCTTTTCCAGCGGTCATTTATGTATATCAGACAGGACAAAAGCACCTCATGAGGCCAGGATATTATTTCCATCATCATCATAGAAAAAAAAAAGTTATATATACAAGACTCTCAATCTATCAAATCTTATTGATGGTGTTTCTATTTTCACGGCGGCGTTGTGTGTGATTCCAGAGGACCAACCGTGAATGATAGTGACATCAAGGCGGGTCGGGGCTTTCTTCAATACTTACTGTATAATTAATCGGCAACTGTAACGGTGTCTTACCTGGTAACGTTATTGGAATGGTAAAAAAATGGTTATGATGCTGTCTTTTGGATGGTTCATTTTCCCTGAGAACACATTACACACTAGGATTGGGATGGGATATATTTTTTTTTTTTTGAAAGAAAATTAGGAATCGAATGTTACATGTTACTTTCTCAGCAATAATTTGTTATCCATCGCTCTAACGATTACAAGTGCCATGGTCGTAGCTTTGGAAGAATTGGAACGGAAAATCCTGTCCTTTTTGTCATCGTGTGCATGGATAAAGATGGAAAGTGTAAACAATGTTCAGTGTATGACAGCGACTACTTATCTGCGCTGGTGACTTGGATTTAGAAATGATCTGTGGGTTCTTCGGGTGATTCTGTCCCCACATGATTTGAGGGGGTGATCCCTTCCTCCAATGCTTTCCAACCTTTATTATATTATTCATGATTTTACGTACGTTCCTGGGATGAAAATGGCTGGAATGGTGTAGAATTATCTGTAAATTGACATGAACTTTTCTTCACTAGAGCATCTATTAACCTGCTCTTCTCTATAATATATCAATCACTTTTCATATATTAAATGTGAGTGTGATAGTTTTAACAGGAAACATAGAAGTTTAGACGGTTCCTCACAAATGACCAAGGTAAATTACAATTGGATTGATTTCATAAAGTTTACAATTTAGATTTTGCAAGTTCTCAAGTTCAGTAAGTACTATGTAGCTCGATTAACTCAATGTTTAAAACACGATGAATTGTTGCTGTAAAAGTATTATAGTAGCACATGTTCTCGTGCTAACTCTTGCTTTGTAAGAAAGAAATGAGGTTAACGAAATTCTGTTTGCAGTACGGAACACCAAATGGGATGCTGATTTTGTTGTATTCCACTGTATTTCTTGTTTTTAATATAAGCGGCTGATCTTCTGCTTGATTTACATTAAAATAATATATGTACATATATGTAAAATGTGTATGTAGATCAAAAATATGTATTATTGTAAAAGAGAATACTCCATGGTGGATATTAGGTTGACATTACTATGTACAATGTGTTTGCAGTACGGAACACCTGGAAATGTCTGAGCATTCATATACAACTTATTGACCTCTTAGGGCATCGCTAAGACATGTTGTATTAATTTTTTCACTATCTTAATATAAAGACGTGTAAATGTTTTGTTTGATTGAGAAAAAAAGTACTGTACAAAGTTAATTAAAGTGAAGTTCCAAAGTAAATTACATCTTAGTTTCTCAATTATGCCCAACATGCTGTCACGAGCCACTCAGTTGTGTTTTGGAGGTTCTGAAGTTCGACGAAAATCTATCTCCTTAGCATGTTCAACACTCAAGAATCAATCTCAAACTTACTCTATATTCGAATAGAAATCATTTTCTATACTTTTTGTCACTCTAATAGCTTCATTATATCTTGTGTGTATCTCCAACAGTGTGCCAAATTTTACTTGGCAAATCTTGTGATTTGCTAACTTGCAAAAACTATTTGCCAAGTAAAAAAAAACTTTTCTCCAATAGTTTAGCAAAATTTACTCCCCAAAACCCAAATTGGTCCCACAATATCCAACTCATGGTAAAAATAAAAAGAAGAACACTTTTTCACCGAGGACCCTGCACCTTCCACTAATTAACTAATCCTAGATTAGAAAAGTTCCCTCTTCAGCAAACTTACATCGGGACCCGAGAGTGAAACAAAATTGTATTTTTGCCCTTCTATGCCTAGATCGATCCTCGCCCTCCAGGCGCTGGATTGAAATTTTGTCGCGTGATATCTATGTGATGCGTGGAGCCATGGTACATGCGCACTGTGGGAGAGTTTTTGCCAAGTTGGCATAATGTGCCAAGTCATTTGCCAAACTATTTGAGATGTGTTTTGAGTGTTTTTGCCAAAATATCATGGATGCCAACTTCATTTGCCAAACTGTTGGAGATACTAAAGTCTTTTTTTGTTTTGCGAGATCTAGTACAAATGATTATATACACGAGCACACCCCCCCTATGAACATAGGCCCTCATTGTCGACAACACGTTGGCTACCACTTAAAGAATACCACTGTTAAATTCTGAAATAAATCCAAAAAGATTTGAGGGGAAGCATCCATACCAAGTTGAGTACTTAAACCAGAATGAGCCGGTTCCACTACAAGGAACGTGTGTGCTCAGTTTGTTCTATATCTTTAGCGACAAACTCCAGAAAGAGGAAACCACTATTTAAAGATCTAATTGAAAAAAAAAGTGTTGAAGATTTTTTTTCATCAAAATCTCCATTTCTATCGATATGAAATGATACAAAGATTCGTTTGGAGTTGCTATTAATTAGAGGGAAAAAATTGAACCTCGTACCTCCTCAATGCCTTAGGAATTTCCCTTTCTTTAGATAGGAGTATAGTATTCTAAAAGTGGTGAAACAAAAATGATTTCGGGAAAGGCAGTGCGGTGTTAAGCAATTCCAAACGAATCTTAGAAATAGTTCATACAAGCTCACGTGCTCTCTGCTGCCATAGACCTTCAGCAAGCAAGCAAACACGTATCTGCTCATGTCAACACGGGCAAAATGCATGGACATATGTTCCAATGCACGAAACAGCAACCCAATGTAAGGACAGGATTTAGAAGCTCGCTTGAGTTTGAAGGGTTTGACGTTGACCCGAATCTGCATGCTCTGACATTTTGGGGTTTCAGGCCTTCAATCCGAGGACATGGAACATGGAAGGAGACATCACACGCTCCAAATCGAGATGGAGTTTTGCCCTCCCAAAGCGAGGCGATTAATGGTGTTGCCGGGAATTGTGGGGACACGAGAATGGAACAAAACTTTTGGCGGGTATTTGACTCGCCCGCGCGCACGGGCGAAACCTTGTCCTTGAGCGATTGGATCCGGCAAAAAAAACTCTCACCGCGTGCAGAATTCTCGCGTCATTGTCGATCTATTGTGATTACAAGCGTTTGATCGATCTTGGATGCTCTTATTTGTGTGGTTTTGCTACCTAGCACACAGAGCGAAAAACTCGAAAGACTGTCAGTGTTGTGTTTACATTGTGTGAACTACAGGATCAGGATTGATCGGCTCACCTATTCAGCAATAGCTATCCAGTTCATGCATGCTCAAAATTAAAGTCATGTTCCTGTAGTATTTTTAAGAACATAACCTTATGGACTATGGAACAAGCTAGCAGCCATGTGGAAGGAGGACCAGCATGCGGTTAAGCAAGCTGACCGTTGAAGCAAATTGGACCAGATTTCCACCGTGGCAACTCACCTTCAATAAAATTTAGTGTAATGGACTGTGCTTTAGAATAAGAAGCTTCTCCCTTCCATCACTTCACCGTACGTGGCACACACGCTAGCTAGTCAATAAACATATGGAGAAAGTTACACGTCAGGCCGTCACTGTCTGTAGGTAACACAAAACAATTTCTCAAGAGAAAACAAGTAGTATGATTGTTTGAAACTCTCTCCCTCTCTTTCGGTTAGGAATTAGGATTATGTCAAATTCTATTCAAAATGCATTAAGTGGCCACAAATTATTTTTGAATCCCAAAGCGCAAACTGACAAAAGCAATGCAAAGCTCTGTACATGTGGGAAGGGATTTTTGGATCCAGATATTGGAGGAATAAATCTTGAAGTTCATGCAGATAAAACTACTTGAGAATAGTAGTTCCATACTCCTTCTTGGCCCTGTTGAAAAATTTGAATCCCAACAAACTTGGGTGTATTTTCAGTTGTTTTGTTTACCTGGGGAGGCTCAAACTGGTTAATGAAGCACTGTTGCTTAGTTTAATGATTGTTTTGACTGCCGTACTCCGGTATTCTAATGTGTGAACCGAAAGGGACGGAGAGGCAGTCTTATTCCTCCTAGATTGTCTTTATTGAGTCACTAATCCGCCATTAAATATTACCATGACAGCTTCAAATAGAGAAGGAAGTAGATACAATTGTTTAATCTTCGGATTGGTGGGCGTCATCTAGTCATTGCAAGCAGCCCTGGCCTTCATATATATACACATGGTGTGTAATAGATTTGCAAGTGCAATAGTATACAGCTCTTGGCTCTTGTCTGCACCTCAGCAGCTTCATCCCTGAAAGCCATTCACAAGATACTACGCATACAAGTAGTACACGGCAGACTTTGTAAGTTTGTAACCAGAAGCAGGCAAGGCTTCAAGCTTCATCGTTTTAGTAGTTTGTAAGATATGGAGGAGAGGAATGACATGAACATGGAGAAGTCAGATGAGATCCTCATGCCGGGTTTCCGTTTCATCCCACTGACGAAGAGCTGGTTAGTTTCTACCTCAAGAGGAAGATCCAGCAAAAGCCTATCTCCATTGAGCTTATCAGGCAGCTGGACATCTACAAGTATGACCCATGGGATCTACCAAGTAAGAAGATGCTACCTTCTTCAGAACTTCTACTACAGTACTACTTAGACCTTTTTTGTGAATGAATGCCTTGGAGTACTATGAAATCTAAACATTTTCATTGTTCTTATTCATCAACAGAGCTTGCGAGCACCGGCGAGAAGGAGTGGTACTTCTACTGCCCAAGGGATCGGAAATACCGCAACAGTGTAAGACCAAACAGAGTCACAGCAGCCGGTTTTTGGAAGGCCACAGGGACAGACAGGCCGATCTACTCCACCGAGGGCACCAAGTGCATAGGCCTGAAGAAGTCCCTTGTGTTCTACAAAGGGAGAGCAGCAAGAGGGATGAAAACTGACTGGATGATGCATGAGTTTAGGCTCCCTTCCCTCACCGATCCCTCGCTCCCCAAGCGTCCGATCGACAAGACCATTCCACTCAATGTAAGTATTGGCAATCCATATTGCACAACAGTTCAAGAGCTAAATTCAAACGTTATTTTGGCAAGTTCTGAATGAAGTCCTTTTTTTCTGTGCCACAAACAACAGGATTCCTGGACAATCTGTAGGATCTTCAAGAAAACCAGTTCCATGGCGCAACGAGCGCTGTCACATACATGGGGGCCTCCACTACCTGGGGCAACAGAGGCAGACATGTTCACCGCGTTGCAGTCAGTGCAAGCTTCAGAATTTGCTCTTGAGAGCTCACTGCAAATTGCACCGCCTGCACCTGCAGCCCAGTTCACCAACAGACATGGCTTGCAAGGTCAGCACCAGAAGGGTAACAGCAACCCATCTCTGGACGGTTCCTCATGCAAGCTCATCAACTTCAACAGCAGCCCATCCGAGGAGCCCCAGAACTTCCCAATCACCTTCCCTTTCGAAGTGCAGGCGGCACCGCAGAAGGCTGCAGCTGCGGCGCCGATCTTCTTCGGCGCGCATCCTGATCATCACCTCAGTGGGTTCGTAGTCGATTCTTCTGCCGATGTCAATGGCGGCATAGGTGGCACCACCAGGAAGCCTAGCAATGGCTTCAGCACCAGCAACAGCAGTGACTGGGGGGAAGCTGCGGGGAGAATCAACTTCCCGTTTGATCTGGGTGCAGATTCTTCAGAGGAGTGGAGGTGCAACATACCCTGGGAGTCCTTCCTGACTAGCCCAGCTGCTGTCCAGACTGAGCTGCCACACTAGGGCAGCGGCAGTTAGCAATTGCATTACTCATTTGCACTATGGAAAGTGAGAGGTACTATCTCATAGGTTACAGTACATGTACAGTCTACACCTGCTGTGAGTTTGTGAGTTTCCTTCATCTGTTAGCATTTCTGTTAGCTGTAGAGACATATATTTTCGTTCAGTTTTGGTTAGGAGTGCCATGTAGATACCTCGAGCTATAGCATATTGTTAACAGCAAAGCTAACAGAGAGAAGGAAAACTTATGTTGTACATACACTTTTAGTGCCATATCATAAGAAGATAAATATTGCACTTTCAGTGCGAAAATGGCGAGTTTGAATACTTTTGTTTTTATGCAAAGTTTGAACACTTCATTACATCAAAATACCAATATCTATCACCGTCTACGGTGGTCTTACGTTACGTACCCGTTTGCCCAGGCTGAGATGCCACACTGGGGTAGTTTGAATTAAACTACAGTACATAGAGAGGGAGAGTTACTTCGCTGGATTTGCATCTCCCATCAAACTTATACCAATCAACCAGGATAATATTGCACTTTCAGTGTGAAAATTGTGGGTCTCTGTGAGTACTTATGATGATGATATATCAACAAAATAAATAATACAGAGCCACACTGCTAAACATACAATACAACTCTTCAATGCCTATAGCCATCGTTTGCTTAGTATTCCCTCCGTTCCAAATTATAGTTCTTGACTTTTCTAGATACTTTTGTTGTGCACCTAGTTATACGTCTAGATGCATAGCAAAAGAAATGCAAAGCCAAAACGACCTACAATTTGGAACAGAGTTAATATCTAACAACCAAATGGTGGTTAAGAATTTTGTTTATTGCATTAAACCCAGGCTCAATGGTTGTGCAAGACAGAAATGGAAATCAAGAGCAACAGAGAGCAACATGGGCAAAAAAGATGCTACAAACCAGAAGGTATTCGTCAAGCTGATCTTACCCAGATATGGTCTGAATTCATAACAAAGCAACTAGGGGAACAGATGTCCCGATATCCAACAATTCAAAGGTGAAAGGGATTCCAGTATCCAGACTCTCTAAACTCAACACTTCAACAGGTATGTCTCACATGCTAAATGCTCAACAAGGCAACTAGATTTTCCATCCACCAAAATTACTTTCGCAGTGTACAAAACAGTGCTAGGCATCCATTCCTGGAGCTCTACTTTGCAGCTGTCTTGTCCTTGGTTTTCTGTATTTTCAGGACCTTCTTGACAATCTTCTGCTCCTCAACCAAGAAAGCACGGATGATTCTGCATAGAGTAGTTGTAACTCATAAGACTACAAGATGACAGATCCTGGGCTTCCACATCACAATATAATCCACCTCTAGATTACTCACCTCTCCCTAACAGCAATTCCAGAGAGTACTCCACCATAAGGACGGTTCACAGTCCTGCGGTTCCTTGGCAACCTGGACCTTTTGTACTCAGCAGGCCTCAAGTGGGGGATCTGGAGATATGGAAACAATAGCATTAGACAGTAGGTGGAAATTCACATTGAATAGCAGATGAATACATAGTTCTGGGGAAATTAGCAGATCATGTGATGGAGAATATTATGCCATGGAAACAACCAAATAAGTAACCCGAGCACACACAGGAGACAAACTAACACATAATGAGATTGACCAACCAATTGAAGCTTCAACCAAAAACAAAAACAGAAGGCCAAAGAAGTGATTCTGATGAACCTAACATGACAACAGTATATTTAATGAACAGGGAAAACTGGGGAAATCAACTTCGCTTATTTAGCTTCAGTGCAACATGGTAACATCTCAGCATAAATGAACACAGCAATTTGCTTCAAGAAAACTTGGCTAGGGTCGGCCAACTTGGGAAAGTGATCAGTGGCATGTTCTTCTCAATTAAAGCCATAACTCAGTATGGTTTAAAAAATAACATGCACATGCTCCTAACTTGTATAAGTTTAAGGCACTCAGTCTCACCTAAGAATTAACATATACACAAAATGATGTATCTGAAGCAAGCAGCAGAAAAGATTACCTGACAGATCTATAATGTGTCACTTTCAATCAAGTACGTGGTAAGCAAGAACACTATTTTTAAACAACAGCAATAACATCCCAGTATCAAGTAACATGTTTTCCCCCAAATGGAATCAATAGGTTGTAACTATTTTACGAAATACTTCAGGTGCCACAAGACACTGCCATTTACACAAGGAAAATGTTTAGACAAGAGCTAGATATATATAGGGCATGTTTGGTTGGGAGGCCCCGCGGGCAAACCAGCTGTCTAGGCAGAGATCCTGACCTCCAGGCAATCATAATCTCCCGCCTGGGGTTGCAGCTCCTACCAGGCAAGGTTTCCTGGACGCCAGCCAAACATCCACCTAAAGATCCATTTAACTACAGAAAATCGTCCAATAGACCTATACAAGCACAATGTGGCAGCAAACTGCCCGTGCCACTGCAATTCATATACCATCGCAGATTCACATGCAAACAACCAATTAAAATCTACTAATTCACACCAATTACTTCAATAGCACACAAACATAGCTACCAGTTCCCGACCGCGGTACCAAAGACCAATGCATCACACCGAGCAGAGTAGAGCTGCGGTAACAACCAATCAATCAATCACTCACCCCCTGGATCTTCTTCCCGGTGACGGGGCACTTAGGCCCGCTGGCCCTCTTCTTTGTGTACTGATACACAAGCTTCCCACCTGCAAGAATCCAGCGAGCACCCATCAATCAATCGATACAAACCAAGGACACACAACACAGATCAAGACTCCTCCCAGATCGAGAAGGAATGGATGGAGAGATGGGGGCGAACCTGGGGTCTTGACGACCCGGGTCTGGTTGGACTTGGTCGCGTAGCTGTGACGCTTCCGGTAGGTGAGGCGCTGCACCATCTCGCCGCCGCCGCCGCCGCCGCCGCCGATAAAACCCTAGTGAGGCTGCGTGGGTGAGGAAGGAGGGAAGGAAGGGCAAGAGGGAGGGGAGAGCTCCGCGGCGGCGGCGATAGGGGTATAAATGGTTGGCTCGGGAGGCGAGAGGCGACCGGGAGCGGACGGCTAGGATTCAGCGGCTGCTCGGATTGGGCTCGCATCTGCTTATTGGGCTGCATGGACTGTCGTCTTGTTTTAAGATGATGCTGATGGGCTGAGTTTACGTTATCTAGCATTGTAACCTCTACTGGGCCTACTCTCGAATCCTACTTTACTTTGTTCAAAAAAGGTCATTCATTGTTAACAGGCTGCACAGCCCATAAACACGGTATACACAGCCTATAACTACCTGGACTTCAAATCAAAAAACTAATAGCTTGAAATATTCCATCTTTGGTCCAGCTTTCCATTCATTCGCGGTCATGATGTACTCAAATAATTTTTCACAGTCGTTCGGCTAGTCTTAGTGGGGTTTCATTTGAGTTTTATTTACATTAAATAGGTTGCTACATATGTATTTTTTATTATATTATAGTGCATTTAAGAAGGAGATAAGAAATGAGTGTCATCTGGGATGAAACTCTCTTGGTACGATTATCAACTATCTTTTTGACTCATGGAATTAAATATTTTTAACTCTAAACGAAACTTTGTATTGAGGGAGGATGTTTTATCCAAGTTTCATTTGACATGGCAATCTTGAAAAACAACAAAGTGAAGCTCTCCAAGAGACTGACTTTACAATACTGAACAAATAGTGCTATAATTATTCCCTCCCTTTCAAAACAAATATACTAGAAATATTGTAAAATAGCCTCAACATTTAGGACTCCAAGTAAGTTTATTATGAAAGTATACTTCATATACCTAATAACAATGATTATACATCATCTATATTTTTATATAAATTTGGTCAAACTTTAAAAAATTTGACTCTCGGAAGATTCCTGATATGAACACTTATTTTGGAACCGAGGGATTACGTGTGCAAAGCTGGTAGCATTGCTTTTTAATGAAAAAAAAAATCGGGCCGGTGAAGTTGCTGTCATCTAGTCTTGGTACTACACGTCTGTTTGTCTCCGCAGAGATGGCAAAGGGGACAGAGAGTCAACACCCGTGCGGCTAGAGACGAGCCTCGTCGTCTTCTAGGAGCACATTGCTTTCGCTTCCGGCCGGTGCACCAAATTCTCTGCAGTGCAGTTGATCGAATCGACCTATCTAAGAGACGTACGGTTACTGCTCCAGCAGTAGTCCCGGCCGCTCGCGCGCGCATTGGGCTTGCCTTGCCGGACACATAAATCGATCCCAGCCTTGCCTTGCCGTCGTGCAAATGAACGCCGCGCCGATGGTGACCATGGCCATGTCGTGCTCCGGCGTCGATGGGAGGGAGTAAAGTAACGACTCGGCCGGCTGTGGCGCTGGTCGATCAGTCGTCAGTCCCATTCCCACACCAAACTAGCTAGCTCGCCGAGCCGCCGCCCGCAACGCCGCAATAACCCCTTGATGGCAGCCGCCTGGCTAGCGCACGCCGCACGCGCGCGCCCGTGCCGCGACTCTGCCGAGACGAGACATGACTCACCCGCGTCACCAGCCGGCCGGCCGGCGGTTTGCGATGCCATCCTATAGGTCCGTGGGTTGACGCGCTGCCGTATGCCCGTCCTCGCTCCTTAATTTCAATGCCGCTAGCACCATGGGCGATTGGGTATATCGTCATCATCCGTGGACCGCGCGTGGTGGACAAGCACTTGATTGTGCGAAAAAGAGCGTACGCCTACTGTCAGCACCCAAGATGCAGAGGCGTCTTCATCAGGCTCGCAGCATGCCTCGCCTGGAAGATCATCTCCTACAAGGCCCAAGAGGACGCGCCGGCCCAATGTTCGTTATCAAGGCCCAAGCTGGCTTGTGTAGAGTATAAGTAGCAGAGGGAAAAGAAAGGAGAGGACATGAAAAAGAATTGTATCAAACATTTCAAACTCGTTCTAAGATTCTTCTGAACTATCTCGTGCTGTTCTTTCCCCTTCCCCAAGTTCTAGCTCCTCACAATTGGTATCAATTAGCCATCGATTCTGGACCTCCCTACGGGTCACCACCACTACACCCGCTTCAGCAAATCCCGGGGCGCCATGGATCCGGCGCTGAAGCTTGTGCTCGACGAGATCCGAGAGGCGAAGCAGGAGATGCGTGCCGGGTTCGTCGATCTCGAGCGCCGCTACACCGAGCTCCGCGACCAAGCGGCGTCCGAGCGCTGGGCTGCGGCGGTCGACCAACGCCTCACCAACCTCGAAACCGTCCTCTGCGCCGCCGACCCCTCCATCGAGACCGCATCACCGTCTGGAGGCCATGCACTGAGCAGTCCGTTCGGAGCGCTGACGACGGGTGAAGGCTCTCCAAGCGACGATCGGCGACATCGCTTCACGGAGGCCCGAGGCTGAGGGCGAGCTTCGACGACCTCAAGTTGAAGGTGAAGAAGCCGGGATGTGGGATGGGACCGGGTGGTGTTCGACAAAATGCATGATCGCTCCCGGGCATCATGGGGATTCCTTCGTGCGGCATCCGCGGCGCACCTGCCGCCCGGTACACGCCCGGCGGGCCCGGCACCTTTGCTGCGCATCGATTACGGGGCCGGTGGCCATGGTTCGGGTCCGCGACCATGCTCCATGTCCCGGCATCCGGTAAGCCTCGGACCCACCACCCGTTCTCCGATTCCTCGTCCTCCCATGCATCAAATTCGGTTCGTCCCCCACCACTACAAACTCCTCCCCGCCTAACCTTTGTACCCACAACCACCAGTTCCCACTCAATCCATAGCCCGGCACCACCATACCATGTCCACTTTTCCACCAATGCCAACACCACAAATGCCCGCCGATTACTCCCGGTTCTCTTCTCACAACAATTCCTACCAAGATGTCGTATGCCAAAACTTCGATTTCCCTCGTTTTTTGGGGAGATAACCCACGCCTATGGCGCTCTCGTAGTGAGAAATACTTCACTATGTATGCCGTTCCTCGGCATATATGTGGCTCTGTGGTGGAGATGCACATGGATGGGCCACCTGCCCCTGTGGTTCCAATCCATTATTCCCCAACTTCCATTCCTCAATTGGACCACCTTACATCCAAATCTTGCATGACCGTTTTCGTCGCGAATCGAAGGAGCTCCCCGATGCGACAATTGTTCCATGTCGTCGGACATCATCTGTCAATGAGTATATCACCCAATTACGTGGAACTGGTTGATCATCTTAATGCCTATTCAACCTCCACGGACCCCATGTTTTTCACCATGCGTTTCATCGATGGCCTCAAGCCTGAAATCAAAGCTATCGTCATGGTTATGAGTCCACCAAACCTCGATCTTTGCTTGTTCCTTGGCTCGGTTGCGCGGGAGGAAGCGGGCGTGGTGGCACCACAGCGTGGCGTCGTCCCGGTGATTGGCCTCCTACGGGCCGCGGACGCGCCATCATCAAGAGCACCATTGGCACTCCTGCTCCACCGCCACTTCGCCTAACGCCTACGACAAGGCACCCGTGGCCGCTGCTCCTACTACGTCCACTCGTCCCGGGCTCTTCGTCGTCGACTCGGCTATGCGTGCTTTGAAGGCATATCGTCGAGAGCTCGGAGTCTGTGTTTCAAATGCAATGCCAAAGTACACTCGTGACCATCGTTGCGCTCGAGAGATTTTACATGCGATTGACGCCGTTTGGGATTCCTTTTCATCGATGATTCTTTGGCGATTCGGATTCTCGAATCCATACCGGTGGCGGGTGATGATGGCTCTTTCCAAGTCTGCAGTTTCTGGTGTTCAGTCCTACAAGACAGTTTGCCTGGATGGGTTCGTGCAGCAGCTTCCTGTGCGTCTACTTATCGACTCTGGTAGTTCGTCATCATTTGTCAATGCCTCCTTCGCCTGGCGATTACAAAGGAATCCGACGGTGCCCTCACCAATGCCTGCGTACAAGTTCTTTGGTGGTGACCGTCTTGAGCAATTTTACTCGTGTCAAGTGCCTTGGTGCGTTGGGCGGTTTACATTTCATTCAGACCTGAAGATTTTGCAATTGGGTCGGTTTGACATTGTTATTGGCATGGATTGGTTGGATGCTCACGGCCCAATCTTTGGTGGATTGGAGTCGCAAGCAATTATATGTTCCTCATGATGGCCGCTGGGTGTTGCTGCAAGGGATTGTCTCTGATTCCCCTACTCATCTGTTGTTGCAAGTGACTGAATTGCCTGAAACTTCCAGCCCGGCTATCTCAGCATCGATTACTGTTTGTATTCTGACGGTAATGATCGATGTCGATTTGTTTGAGGAACCAACTAGTCTTCCACCCTCCCGTGCTGCGATCATGAAATTCCTCGATCGGGGCGCGCAACCTGTGTTTGTGCGGCCATATCGCTATCCGCCACGTCACGAAGGACGAAATCGAGACTCAAGTCCAACGGATGATGTCCCGGGTATCATTCAACACGAGTTCAGTTCATTCGCCTCTCGATCTGGCGGTTAAGAAAAAGGACGGTTCCTTCCGTTTTTTTGCGTGGATTTCCGTCGGTTAAATGCCTTGACTAAGAAGTCCAAGTATCCGGTGCGGTGTTCGTCGATTGATGGGCGAGTTAGGCGGGAGCTCGTTGGTTTTCGACTCTTGATCTTCGTCTGCGGGTTCCACGGATCCTTCTCAAGGCGGCGAAGAGTACAAGGCGGCGTTCCAAACACATGTCGGCCGGTATGAGTTCAAAGTGATGGCGTTCGGCCGGCCGGAGCTCGAGGAACGTTCAAGGTGCAATGAATGTGACTTTGGCACCGGGATTACGGCGTTTTGTCATCGTATTCTTTGATGATATCTTGGTGTTCGATCCAACGCCGGAGGATCATGCAATGCATCTCACTTTCAGTGTTTGAATGGGTGGGCGTGACCGGTGGAAGCTGAAACTTTCAAAGTGCGATTTGGCTTGAAACGATCTCTTATCTTGGGCATATTGTCGATCTTTGCGGGCTGTCAACCGATCCGACCAAAGTTCTTTGCCATAGTGGAATGGCCCGCGACCGCATACATTAAGGACCTTCGCGGGTTTAAAGGGGTTAGCGGGGCTACTATCGTAAGTTCGTCGAAGAACTTTGGAATCATCGCCAAGCCACTTACCGGCACGCTACGCAAGGACCAATTGTTTGTGTGGACTCCCCTTCAGGGCAAAGGCTTTTGACCTGCTCAAGTCGGCTATGTCCACGGCTTTGTCCCGGCCTTGCCGGTTTCACTATTCCTTTTCATATTGAGACCGACGCCTCGGGTACCGGTATTGGGGCTGTATTACTCCAGCGTGGGCACCCTATTGCATTCATCAGCAAACCTCTCTGTCGTAAGAATCAGGGCCTGACCGTGTATGAGAAAGAGTATTTGGCGATTTTGATGGCCGTTGATCAGTGGCGACACTATCTTCTCCAAGGCGAGTTCATTATACACACCCGATCACCAAAGCCTTACTCATTTGAATGAGCGGCGCCTTCATACTGACGGCAACGAAGGTGTTCACACGGTGATGGGACTCCAATACAAGATTGTTTATCGCAAAAGGCTCAGAAAACGCCGCGTAGATGCTCTATCCCGCCGTGCACATCCCGACGAACTCATGGCCATCTCGTCGATCAAACATCATTGGTTAGCTGACGTGGTTGAAGCATATCAGTCGGATCCTATGGCAGTAGACCTGTTGACTCGATTATCTGCTTCCCAATCACCTACTGGTCATTTCTCCTTGCTGAATGGTGTAATTCGATACAAGGGGCGAGTCGGGCGGGTGCTCATCGGTTTTCGCGACCAAAGTCATACAAGCACTTCATGATGATCCGGTCGGTGGACATTCGGGGCTCTGTCACCTATCGCCGTATCAAGAAGCTTTTCTCTTGCCTTGGCATGAAGAAGGCCATCTGGTCTTTTGTTCAAAGCTGCTTTCGGTGTGCACGCAAGCCAAACCGGATCGCGGACACTTATCCCGGTCTTCTTGAGCCCTTGCGGTTCCCTCGGTGCTGGCAAGATATTTCGATGGACCGTGGAAGGTTTGCATTTGTCGGGTTCGGCTAACTCCATTCTCGTGGTTGTTGATCTGTTTTTTCCAAGTATGCGCACTTCTTGCCGCCGTCATCCGTTTTTCGGCTAATTCGTAGCCCGAGTTTTCTGGATCAAGTTTACCGCCGCATGGTATGCGGCATTTGTCGATTGTGTCGATCGCGGCGGGATCTTCTCCAGTACCTTCCGGCAATTCTTGTTTGCTATGGTGGCACAACACTTTGAGCGCAGTTCGGGCTACCACCCCAAACCGATGGCGGACGAAAAGGGTAAATCGGTGTATGGAGACTTTCCTTCGTTGTTTGCGGCTCTGTCCTACCGGTGGCGGCGGTATCTTCCTCTCGCTGAGTATTGGTATAATCGTCGGATCACTCTGCTCTGGGGCGTTCACGTTTGAAGTGCTCTATGGCCATGCACCTCGTCACTTGGGCATCGGTTTGGACGATGTGGCTCCGATTACGATTTGCATTCATGGATGGTGATCGTGAGCTCATGAGGATGTCGTCGGGCGGCATCTCCTTCGAGCTAAGACACGGATGAAGCGACAGGCGGACAAAGGTCGTCTGCAGGCGCTCCTTTCCGATCGGTGCTATGGTGTACACGAAGCTTTAGCCCTATATTGATCTACTATTGCTCGCCCGCTCAAGTAACAAGCTACGCTTCCGTTTCTTCGGTCCATTTCGTGTCATTGAAAAAGTTGGTGCCGTTGCATACAAAGGCGGCTCTCCCTCCCGGTTCTGCGGTTCATTCGATTGTTCCACGTCTCCCACTCAAGTTATCCCCTGTCGCCGAGGCTATTTCTTACATCTTGCCTTCCAATTTGTCCCACCTGCGGGTCCCCGTCCGTGTACTCCAACGTCGGTTGATGCTGGCGGGTGACAACTCTGTCGAGGAGGGGCTTATCCTCCGGTCTCACTCCACCCCGACTTGGCGGCGTGGGAATCCTTGGTGGCGCTGAAGCAAAAGTTTCCTCGTGCACCGGCATGGGGACATGCCGGTTCTCAAGAGCCGGGGATTGTCGGCACCAAGATGCGAGGCGTCTTCATCGGGCTCGCAGACATGCCTCGCTGGAAGATCATCTCCTACAAGGCCCAAGAGGACGCGCCCGGCCCAATGTTCGATTATCAAGGCCCAAGGCGGCTTGTGTAGAGTATAAGTAGCGAGAGGGAAAAAGAAAGGAGAGGACATGAAAAAGAATTGTATCAAACATTTCAAACTCGTTCTAAGATTCTTACGAACTATCTCGTCTTTGTTCTTTCCCTTCCCCAAGTTCTAGCTCCTCACACCTACATTCCTGTTCCCCGTTGTTGGATCGATCCCGCTTGATTTGATCATTAGGAGCACGCGCTAGCTAGCTAGATTAGGCGTCCTGCCTCACAAACTCCTCTCGAGTCGGAGGGAGACGTGTAGCATCAATGTACTTGGTGTAAGTTGATCTTTGATTCGTAGGCCATTGGAGGGGATCGGAGGGCGGACTTACTACTACAAGTTACATCGACGTATATTATTATATATATAGATAGATGCGAGTGTCGTATACTTAGGGTGTGTTTGGTTGGGCTTTTGGGCGTGGCTTTTGCCCCAAAAGCCAAAAAGCCCAACCAAAGGGGGTGGTCTGTCATCAAAAGCTAAAGCCAAAAGCGCTTTTGATGTAGTGTAAATTTCATCAAAGCCAAAAGCACCTCACACCCCCTTTTTAGGCGCTTTTGGGTTCAATATTTACCCACCGCCACTGGTTATGATGTTATGATGGAAATAACGTTTGATGGCCTTTCTTTTCTCCGTCACCCCTTCCCCGTCCCGGCCCACCTGCCGCGCCCGCCGCGCGCTACCCACCTCTGGCTGGCCGCCGCCCACCACCATGAGTCCGGAATCCTCGCCGGGAGGCGCGCCCCTCCACCACCCCGAGGCCGGACTCACACGGAGGAGGTCGCCCATGGAAGTTCCCCGATGGATCCCGGCTTCTCGGGGAGGAGGTCGCCCATGGAGGTCCCCGGACGGAGCCGCAGCTTTCCCGCGGAGGAGGTCGCCCCATGGAGGTCCCCGGGCGGCGCTACTCGGCGTCTGCACCCACTCACGCCGGTCCTTCCCGCGGTGGCGCTCTCCACCCTGCGCGGCACAGCGCCGCTTCGGGTACGGCGTTGTCGCCTGGGCCGAGCACACACGCGAGGCCGTCGCCTCTGCTCCACCATCGGCTTGGTCCCATGGGCGGCGGGCAAGAGCCGGCGGGACCACGAGCTCCGCCGCCCGATCCCGTGCGGGCGGGGATCTGCCACGAGCCTGTGCAGGCGTTGCGTCGCGACCTGTCCTCGTGATGGAGCAGCTCTGCATTACCAATTTGTTCTTCGTGAATCGTGATGGAGTAGCTCACTTGTGCCTCTTTCCTAAATTCAATTTTGCACGTAAAAATCTTAATCGGCCTTTTCTAAAATTGCTATTTGTAGTGAATCAATCAATAACAAAGCCTTTCGAAAATTAACAAAAACTATGAAAATCACTTTTACCTAGTTTAAATAGTTATTTTCATTTGCATTAACTGAAGAAATTAGCTTGTTACAAACAATTTCTCCAGGCATACTAGCGCATTACATGCATTTCTCATATAGACTACAGTTTGACAAAGACCTCTAACCAAACGGGCTTACGCTTTTTGCCACGCCTACTTTCTCACAAAATGCTTTTCCACGGCCCACACCCACAAAGCTTTTTTTAAAAAGCCACAAATTCAACCAAACACACCCTTAGACTAGCATACAGTAGTAGTGGTTGCACTTGTAACAAAATGGCTCGTACTCTACGTGCGACTGTCGGCTGATCTGATATATACTACCCGCGGCAGTGGAATGCTGGCAGACACCCGTTTGCTGCTCGTCGCGTATTGATCGACGCCATGGTGATGGCGTGCGCACGCGCGAGAATTCATGGCTCTGGCTGCCCTTGTCTGTCTGCCCGGCTAAACGACGTCGCCGTTTTGAGGATGCCGATGGGGTACCTACCTACTCCCTCCGTCCCATGGGTTAAATCGTTTTGAGCTTTTTAAACTTGTTTGTGTTTGACCATCCGTCTTATTCAAAATATTTATATAAATCATAAAATAAATTAATCAATATTCAAGTATCTTCATTGATAAAATAAGTCGTAACAAAATAAATTATATTTGTGCCAAACTCAGTGGGACAGAGGGATAGATGGCTAGGGCGTACCCGTACCGCCGTACGTCCCTGTCGGTTCGTCTCTGTTGAGCAGGGAGCAGTTCAGTTACGTACTTACGTACGTGTCGCAGCCTGCGTGCTTGGTGCCGTGGCGTGGCCGCGGCGCCAGAACACGGGCCAGCATGCCGCCGGTGGGCGCGTTGCCCGCGCGGCAGAGCAGAGGAGGCCGCGCCCACGGAGACATGCATGCGCGGCGGCGTGGGGTTAGTTGGAACGCGAGTGCACGACCCTTCCATCCTGATGAGATTATGTCGTTGCGGATGCTGATCGTCCGAGCTCTTCCCCTCCCGATACCAGATTAGGTGTGTAAGAAATGGTAGATGATCTGTCTTCGTCCTTCTCGATCCTAGCTAAGCCAGGAGTACTGGAGTAGCACACACGAACACACGAGAGACATGCCCATAATTATTCCCTTGGACGAAAACCGTGACGACTACCTCATGTCTCATTAAAAACTTCAAGAAAAAATGAAGAAAAGATTTGCATTGTTGCCGCCTAATGCACTACAATTTTAGCTTTGTTAAAACCATCCAGTGAGAAACTTTAAACACCCGTAAAGGAAGAAGAGTACAACATTCAGAGCCTGGCCGGCATGTGGAACCGCAAGGTGTTTGGATTCTACGAGGGTCATGTTTCCTCTCCTTCGCAAGGCCGTGTTGGCCACTCCCGGAACAGAGTCAACACCCAAGGCGTGATGTGTCAAGACGAAGATTCCCATGTGTCCACCACCCAGACAATCTCGGACCCCACATTGTGGCCTCATGAGGTGCCTTAGTGGGATCTCAGCGTGCGAAGGAAGCCATGGGAAGGTAGACCTCGAGATGGCATAATGTCAATGAACAACACTTGTTGATCAGCTCCGGGTGGTGGTAGTAGGCGACATGAGGCTATTGGGGTGTGGCGTGCCCTCTACTAGAATACCAAAGAATGGCAACCGAGACTAATGCGAAGGGGATTTGAAGCTCGAACCCATAACCCTAGTAAAAATACCATATTATAATATAATCTATACTCCCATCGCCCCTATATATAAGGAAGGGACATTACAAATCGAACTAGAAACTAGCAAACCAAGATTGAGTCTTGGGCCGGCTCACCTAACCAGTGCTACACAAACCCTAGAACTATAGCATAGCGTTCCCCTCACATCTCTCTCTTTCTCTGCTATTGGACATGGGTCTAAGACACCTGAACCAAAATAAATCTCTTGAGTTTTTACACACCAGAGAGCCACACATCGACCCACGTCAAACAACCTAATTACTACCAAGATTCGAACCCATGACATGAAACTTAGCAAAGGTCTTGTGGGACCCTAAATGCCCATTTTGGGGAAAAAAGAGCCGAAAAGCTAAAGTCGTTGTTCGGATTGGCCACAATCAGGGGCTTGCCCAAGCTAAAGCAACTTCCGACCATGGGTGATATGGCTACTGAGCAAGGATCACCACGCGCACTCCAGCCTTTGGCTCGGGCGCATGGGTCCAACACTGATCGATGTCAAGAATATTCCTAGATATGTTCTAGGCACCCAGAGCCTGGCAGGTGGGCAATGCCGCAGTGTTTCAGACCCTGCTAGGGTCCTATTTTCTCTCTTCCTTGTGTCATCCATTCCTTGAACAGGGTCAGGCCCAGGGCATGACACGATAAGTCCTCTCACGTGTCTACCGCTTTGACAGCCCTAACGACCCGATCCATAGAGGGACAAGCGGGTAAACATGTGAGAGATCCAGTCCCTAGACGCTTTGACTAAGTTTATAGTAAATGGTATTGACATTTATGTCTCTAATTAGGTACATTATGAAAATACATTTCATTATTATCTTAATGATATTTATTTTGTACATAAATGTTAATATTTCTATATAACTTTGATTAAACTTAATCATTTGATTTAACAAAAAGTGTGAATTGCATCTTTTAAATTAAGACGGGGAGATACTTCCATTTAATTTCCAGAGATTTGAAAGTTAATGTGTTGACCCGATCCTAGTGACAACTGAAAACGCCTGTAAAGCATTCAGAGGAAAAGAAAGAAGAAACATGTCATATTCCAGTATTATTCCGCCCCATAAAAAGCTGTACTGGACTCTGGACTGATAGCTAGACAGCTACTTGGATTTGTGCACCGAATCGTTCGTACAATTGTCGTCCCATTTGTTTCGTCTTTATATATTGACACTGTACAGCGTGTAGTAGTACGTACTATAGCAGCGATTGATACTTTTTTTTTTTTAGAAAGGGCGGCAAAAGCTTTGCCGCGATTTCTATTAGGCGAATAAAAGAAAAAGGCAAGTGCCGGTTTTTTGACCGAAACCCGCCGGAAAAACCATACAAATGTGGAGGGTACCCTACTCCCCTAGCACACCTAGGTACCAAATCAACTCAACTCGCGCAATCACTAGCGCCCACTCAACTCAACTTAGGGGAGAGTTCCCTCCCCTACCACTTGTTACAACAAACACCACTTGGATGAGATAAAAATAACAAGAAGCTCCGCTCGGTTGGATTGGGTCATCAACACGAGCCTCCATCCACAACAACCCGGTCGGATTGGGACATCGACAAAGACACACAACACAACACAAAACCACACCACCACCACGGGAGAGGAGTTGAAAGTAGGCCTTGAGAACTTGCGCCGTCGTTACCAACGCCGTGCCGCAGCCCCGCTGCAAACCCGGCGGCTACCATCCCTCCTCCACCACGGGACCAAACGCCCCCCAAAGCCGCACACGCAAGATCGTCGATCCCCCTCGCTCCAAATACGTCGCATCGCGAGCTATCCCGTCCACGGCACCAATGAAAACCACCGATCCTCGGCTACTCTGCGTGGGGGCCTCGCCTCATCCACCGACTCACACTCCACCAAGACCACTTTGCCCGGGACTCAAATAAGCGAAACCGCTGGAGAGAGACCCCACCTCCGCCCGACCATCACCGAGATCACCATTGCACCAAGCGCACCGGCCCAAGGCCACCGGCACCCATGGGCCCTCTCTCCTCCGCCGCCAACACCAAGACCAAAGCGCACCACCTATGCCGCTGCACACGGGCCAAACCAGTCCACCTCCCACCCCGCCGCCCGGTGAGATGAGTCTCGAGAAGCGGCGCCTCAGGAGGACGCGACGCCCTTCGAAAGCGCCGCCGCCGCCCGTCCGTAAACTGGACCGGGTTTTCACCCCGAGACTCCATGCTTGAACACGATGCCCCATAATGGTGTCCCCAACGGAAGAACGACGCTCCAAGAGCGCCGTCACCATTACCACCGGCAAGAATGTCGGTGTAGGCTTTTGCGCCCGGATCGACATCGCCCCTTGCGCAAGCTCACGGACAAACAACAACGACTCCCCCAACACCTCCGCACACCCCAGCCGATAAGGTGGTTCGGTTGTTACCTACAATGCCGCCCGCGGCACCGCGAGAACATACCTGATCACCCGGCCTCGCCACCGGGCGACGCCGAAACCGACCGACGTGGAAGAAGAGGGGGAGCACCACCAGCTCACCGCCGCCCCAACTCCCGCGATGCGTAAGACCGCCGACGCCGTCTCCCAACCACCTTGGTCGAATGGTCGGCGACCGAGGCGCCCCCACACGTGGCCCCGCGGCCATGAGTCACCGCGCCCCCACCGCCGCAGTCGCCACCACCGCCGCCACCGTCCCCGCCCTGGGCCACGCCGGGCTCGCGTCGCCCTGATCACGCCCGCCTTGCCGCAGCCTAAACCGACCACCGCCACCGCAAAGACCCGCCCAGCCACAACACCCGCCGCCGCCATCGGCCGACCCACCAACCGGTCCACGGCACCGCCCACCACCACCACCGCCACCACCAGAACCACCAACACCACCACGCCACCATCCCGGCTCCGCCACCAAACGCCGATGTAGCCCAAGTGCGCGCGCGGATCCACCACGGAGGAGGCCGGATCTGGCTATCGAGGGCCGGATCCGCTCCTTCTAGGGCGCCCGACGGCCGGGCCGTCGGAGAAGCCACCGGACCCGGCGGCCCGCCTTCCACCCTGCTACGATTTAGGCCATGGAGGACCGGGATCTGGCGCCGGGCGGTCCGGGAGAGCACCGGGCCACGGCCGACCGCGGAGCCCCGACGAGCGCCCGCCGCCGCCGAGCTCCGTCCACCACGGCGCCCCGGCCTCCTGGGCCGAGCCTCGCCGCCACCGTCATTGGGGTCGCGGGGCCTCCCGCCACGCCCTCTGGCGGCGGCGGGGAGGGGAGGCGGAGGTTGCCGGCAGTGGGGGCGGAGGTCGTATCGCCGCCCGTGCCGCCGAAATGGTGGGCGACACGCAGCGATTGATACTTGACCTGTACCTTCCACGATCATGCATGTGTTTGTTGTTGCTTACTCCTACTTCAAAGTGTTTTTCTTTCTTTCAAGAAAATTGATATTTGATATATAGTCGAGTTGATTTACGTGTACAACAAACAAACCCGTGCTTGTGGTTCCTCCCGTTGATTCGATTTTAGCCGGTTCCTCCCCTTGTTTTTCATAATCAAGGGTAGTTTAGTATTTTTATTCTACAGTTTTTTTTAGTATGGTAACTGATTGCTATCCATCGACTAGGGTTGTATACCGCTCTCCGTATCCTTATACGGTGTACTTGTATTTCTCTCTTTGTATCATTATCCTTAATTAATACAGGTCATTTTATCCCAAAAAAAACCGCGGCCTCCACGAAGCCCCGACGTCGTTCTGCCGCCGCGGCCTCCACGGAAGCCCCCGGCGCTGGTGCCCGCTTCGACGCCCTCAACCTTTCCCTCACTCTCCACCTCTCCTCTCATCCCGGCTGGCCGGATCGCGCCGCCGGCCTCCTCGTCCACCAACGTATCTGCCCGCGTGTCGTCGGCACCGCCCAAACCCAAACAGCGCCGCCCGGCACCATACCGGAGCCACGGCCGTCGCCGCCCTGCCCGAAGTCGCGGCGCCCGACGCCCACCGGGCGGCGGCCAGGCGGACTACTCGTCCGGCCGTCCATGTTCTCGGTCGACTCGCCGTCTGCTGCGACGCCGTCGTCCTCCCCACCTCGCCCACACCGCCTGATCGATGTGGCGTGGGCGCCATCCGGGGCGGCGCTCGCCCAGCGGGACTTCACGCTCCTCCGCCCGCGTCGGGGCCGGGGACATCGGCATCGTCATGCGCTTCTGCCTTGGCGACGACCTCCCACTCCCTCCGCCACCGCATGCCGGGCCGCCGCTTCCCGCCACAGGTCCACGCGGTTCTATGCCGCGGAGATACTCCTCGCTGCGCTCGAGTACCTTGAAAGGTCCTAAATGGCTAGGGGGGTTGAATAGCCTAATAAAATTTTCTATAAAACACTAAACAAACTTGTTAGAATAACAAAAGGCGATAAAAAACGTTTGCTCTAGCTCTACTTGTTGGCAAGTCTCCTATTGACAATTCTAGTTGCTATGATCTCTAGTTCACTCAATTTGCTAAGTCACTACTTTACCAACTGGGTGAACTAACTAGATTACACTAAACAAGTCTAAGCAACTAGCAAAGCTACACTAACTACTCTAGCACAAGATAAATATCAAAGTAATGCAAGAGAGTAGAAGTGATATACCACAACGTAGAGGCTAGTCAATCCAATCACTGGGATGATGAGACAATATAATCAAGATGAATACAATCACAATGAGATAACCAATCACAAGAGAAGACACTTGATTTGTTCCCCGGAGTTCACTTAGTCACCATCAAGCTACTCTCCGGTTGTGTCGACCTTCTCACGTGTGGGTCAAGGTGGAGCTCACTCCAAGCCAATTGCCTTTAGGCTTCTTGCACCCAAAGCAAATGAGAGGTACTCACTGACACGAGCAATGTATTAACTTGCAATTCGTCGTCCCAACGAGGATGCACGGTCCTCTCACAAATCACCGGAGGTGGCCAAAAACAATCACCAACTCTTGCCAACGCCTCCACCAATCATCAAGCCGGCTAGGAGTGGTGCTCTCCAAGAGCAACAAGAAAACCACCGGCTCATAACGATCCCCAAGTGCCACTAGATGCAACGATCAAAGCAAAGTGCACTTGAATCACCTCAACTCACTAGAATGATGCTCACAAGCAAGAGGAGTGAGGAGGAGGGAGTGTGCTCAGCTCTAGAGGTGTTAGGATTGATTTCAAACGACCAAGAGACCTCCCAAAGCCGGTCAAACGTGTATATATAGCCCCCATCACGAAATCCCACCGTTGGGGGGCAAAACACGCTGAAAACAGCCTGACCGGACTCACCAGTGAGTCCGGTCGATGGGTCCGGTCACAACAGACAACCCGCTTGGCCCACGGCCGACTCCCATCGCATGCGTCCCGTCCATGGTTCCGGTGGGTGCGTCCGTCGAAGTTCCAACCGAGACACGAAAAACATGCGCCTGGAACTTCCGACGGAAGCACCGACCGGACCGTCTGGTCGGATTCGCGTGCTTCCGGGCCGCGAAGTCCGTCGCCAAATCCGGCCGCCTCTCGAAGCCGCGAAATTTCGTCGTTGTGTTGTCGTTCCTTCGCCTTTGCTCCAAACTGACTTCCGTCACTTGATTCTTGTTGCCGACACGTCGAAGAACACCCCGACACCATGTGTTAGCATTTTGATAACATTTTCCATCAAGTACGGAGTTAGCTCTCTAGGTTAGAATGCATGCAAATGATTTTGAACCTAGAGGCACATGAGGACCGATATGTACGATAGTTTTCCCCTCTTTATAGTACGGCTTATCGATCCTATAATGACTCACATCCTCTATGGTGTCTTGAGTATAAAATCGAAACGGCCCTATGATATACCTTTGCCTTGAGACCATCTTGATCCTCGAAACACTCCAAGTTGCGCACTTGATCATCAATTGGATCACCTCGACACATCCATCATGACCACCATGCACCAACCTTGGCTTGACCAATCTCCAACTAAATCAAACACTTAGCATAGAGAGATTAGTTCTAGGATGTCACTAATTAGCCAAAACCAATCTAGAGATCTTCATACCTGCACATGATGGGCATCTTGTACCGCGACCTCAAGCCAGAGAACGTGCTGATCCGCGGCGACGCCACATCATGCTCACCGACTTCGACCGGTCCACCGGAGTCCACGGAGGTGGCGTCGGCTGGCTCTTGTGGATGCGAGGAACGCCGGCGACAACAGGGAGGAGGAACGTCGGCGGCATCGGCGGCCAGCAGCAGCTCATGTCAAACTAAAAAGACCATTGTACCCTTCAAAGATAATTATAATTCGGTTCCATTGCCATGGTTTCGCACGCCACTTGGTTCCTCTCATTTGGTTCCTCTAACTTTTTAACCATTAGATCGGACTAAATGGAGGGTCCATATTAATCCCAAGCGTGATAAAAACTCTCTCTAATATAACTACAGTCAGCAGCAGCGAGTTCATCCTACATACTCCTTTAAACCTGGTGATCGGATGAACAGTGTACCCGTTAACATCCTACACATAGATTACTGTTGAGACTACAGTACAACCCGATAAGCAACAGTAACGGGTCTATATGGACAGATAACGAATCGGGTTCATAAAACAGTAAAATCCATTAGCGATATAAACAGTAAACCCGTTAGTGAACAGTAGAACACCGCAAAGGATAAACAGAATCGGGTGCATACAATCGCGGATCAGGTTTAATGAACAGTACACCTGTTAGCAAACAGTGCAACTGTTCGATGTATGTGCAGGCCTATCAACATGAAAGTGTTACGGACACCCGATAAACATACACGGATGAGTAAAACTCTATTTTTCATGCAATCAAAAATTTCAAAAAAAAAAAAATCCTCAAAAAACTACGAAAGCAAAACTCTATTTTCCATGCACCAAAAAATTCCCAAAAAAAAATCCTAAATAAACTACTCTACAAAAGCTCTTACATTTCAGTTTAATTGATCTAATTTCAATAATTAATTCCTAGGTTATAATCCCATAATAAATCACTACTAACTCCAAATTGCATATTAGTCTCCAAGTTTTTACCCCATCCTCCAACACAACAAAATATTATGTTTTCATAATAATTGACTCAAGTCGTATATCAACCTTCTAGCTTACATCCCTGTACAAAGATTACGTCTGAACATTTACCATCTTCTAAAATATTAATAGTTAAAGATATATAAGCATCCAACAATATAACACTCATGCCAATTTCCATTCTTCCATGAATTGGGCCACAAATTATCTTAATATGCCACTAATATACTTGGACTGTTCAAATCTTCTTACTACCCTCAATTTCCTTTACCACAACTCCTCATTATCTAAATCACGTCTTACTATTTCATGTCCCTCCATAGTCCCTACTGTCCTCATTACCAATTACACAGCCTCTCAGCTACCTCAACATTATATACACTATCCTTCTCAAACAACCCTATAATGTACTGACACTATCCTACGAAAGGCTCAAAAATTGAAATCAAACCATCTCCAAGTAATGTTGTTTTTTCCAGCATGTAGGCTTGCTACCCCGTGCGAAGCACGGGGGGCACCTGTTCGCACGGGGGCACCTGCTAGTATTTACAATTGGTATACTCCGTACACCCATAGTTTGCTTTTAAGAAAGAAGCTAAGCCCTGTAATTAGAAAAGGGCATCTAATACAAAATGTTCATTCATAAAGATTTAAGAATTGTAGTTATTAAATTCTTTGGAAAAGACTGCTTGTATATTTCATTAGGAGGTTATAAGAAGGACATGAATACAGTAAACATTTTACTATATCTACACATGGACATGCTTGGTGCAGAAACACGGCGCATTTTTCGCATGACTGCCAACACAACGACGGCGGCGCACCAAAGGTGTGCAGACGTCGACAATACATGGCGCGGAAAGGCATGCGCGGGGCATGTTCAGAATGCTGCGCCGTGGAGTGCCCTTGTCCTTCAGTAGTATACTTCTTCTCTGTCCCATAGAGTTCGTCGTTTTTGACTTTTAAACTTCATGTTTGACTATCCGTTTTATTCAAAATATTTATACAAATCATAAAATAAATTAATCAATATTCAAGTATCTTCATTGATAAAATAAGTCGTAACAAAATAAATTATATTTATCCAAAAAATTTTGAATAAGACGAAAGCATTGAAGAAGATAGCACGAATCCGGGGTGACAAACTCAATGGGACGGAGGGAGTAGTTGCTACTACAACTACCTAGGGGAGTGTGGGGGACTACAGATTACTATGCCTTCTGCAGTTCCATCTCGTTTTTTCTTTGAACGTAATCCAGCAGTTCCATCGTTGCTATGACCAATATGACGTTTAACCTAATTTTTCCTCCGTGATGGCGAGTTGGCGACTGCTGAGTTGACATTGAATTTAATAAGCACCATCGTATCCGGCAGTTATATTTTGCAATACTACATGTCATATTTCTTGTGTGTCCTACTTCAAATTACAGATCCTTAACTATTTAGTTGCATGTGTTTTTAACTTCGTTTTAGGAGACTAAAATTACAGTTTTTTTTTTTTGTTGTAACTTATGCAGTCATAATATGTCATTTTGGCTCCGAAAATAAAAAAAAGTTTTAGCCAAAACCATAAGCCTGACAAAAAAAACTTTTAGCTAAAAAACAATTGATAAATAATTGTTTCTATAGCCAGAAGAGGACAAAAATTCGATATATTATGAGACAAGGACAGATAACGAGTCACAAAAGTAAGAAATTAGTTGCACTAGTTAGTTATACAAAAAAGTATTGTGTCTAAAGTCATATTAAAATTAATGCAATTAAACTATAGGTGATGGTGCTTATATAAACACCAGCAGTCGCGGATCAACCCACACCTCACCATCCTGCGTTGTATACTTGTAATCCTTGTCTCGCGTCATTCTCCTGCCATTCCCGAGAAAAAGTGACAAGCAAAGCCGAGACGGAGCCAGGGGTCAAAAAAGCTCCTCCTGTGGCCAAGTTAGCTTCACGCACGCAGGGCCACTGCAACTGCTGTAGGAGCGCCGGGGAAGACATGGGGAGGCCGCCGTGCTGCGATACGGGTGGGGGGTGAAGAAGGGGCCCTGGACGCCGGAGGAGGACCTCGTGCTCGTCTCCTATGTGCAGGAGCACGGCCACGGGAACTGGCGCGCCGTGCCCTCCAACACCGGTACCACCCTGCCGGAGTTTGTCTTTGTTTCTTTCTAGACTAGGTGGCTGTTGCTGTCGTGCAATTCCTTGAATCGTTTCGGTGGCTGCTCTTGTTCATGGACCATGGTGGATCCAGGGCTGATGCGCTGCAGCAAGAGCTGCCGGCTCCGGTGGACCAACTACCTCCGCCCGGGCATCAAGCGCGGCAACTTCAGTGACCAAGAGGAGAGGCTCATCATCCACCTCCAGGCGTTGCTTGGGAACAGGTAATTCCACTCGATTCCACTTGAAGATCGACTGTGACTTCTCAGCAGAGGAGCCCTAGCTAACGACCGACTGGGTTTTAATTTGCACGATCAGGTGGGCTGCGATCGCGTCGTACATGCCGGAGCGGACAGACAACGACATCAAGAACTACTGGAACACGCACCTCAAGAAGAAGGTCGATAAGACGGGCGCTGGCGCCGAGGCCAAGAGCGGCAGATGCCGCGCCCAAGGGGCAGTGGGAGCGGCGGCTGCAGACGGACATCCACACCGCGCGCCAGGCACTCCGGGAGGCACTGTCCCTGGACGCTGTGCCTCCGTCCGCGAAGCCGGAGGAGCAACCGACGGCGCCAGCTCGCCAGGCGACATACGCTTCCAGCGCCGAGAACATCGCGCGCCTGCTGGAGGGCTGGATGCACCCCGGCGCCGCAGGCAAGGTGTCGTCCGCGTCGAGGTCCTCGGCCTCCTCCGTGTCGGCATTCTCCGGCGATGAGGGCCCGTCGGCGAGCAACAGTGGCACAGGGCGTATGCCAGAGGTGTCCACGGCTAGGAAGAGCAAGGTGGAGGGAGCGGGCACCGCGGGGGCCGGGGCCATCGTTCTCAATGCTGGAGAGCTGGTTGCTCGACGACGGCGTGGGGCATGGTGACACTGGGCTCGTCAGCGTGCCGTTGGGCGACCCGTGCGAGTTCTTTTAGACCGGATCGGAGGGGCCAAATAAGGGATTAAGGAGAAACAAAATAGAAGTGATGTAGGCTGGAAGTAGAAGAAAGAAGCCATGAATCGAATTCTTGCTAATTTATATCGACGCAATGCAAAGTTGATGTTGATCTAGTTAATTTAGCTGACCAATCCAGTTCCTTTTTTTCTTTCTTTTTTGTTAGGTTTTAGTCTTTGGGTTTGGAACTGATCATGTTATCAAACTACGCAATAAGTCCATACTAATCCAGGGCTGTGACCGGAGACAAACGTCAATTTTATAGCAGTAGCAGTATGTAGTAAAAGTATGTAGTAAAAGTCCGGCCTGAAGCAGATGATTTGTTATGATATCCATGATTACGTGCATCAGAAACCAAAGAAATGTAATTCGTAAGAACAACCCCTAATGAATTTATGCATCCTCTGTTTAGTCTGTTTAGTTTTTTTTTTTCTAAATGAAAGCGAATGTGTTAGTTCCTTATCACACATCAATTTAATTATATGAAAAATATATGTTGAACAATTTAATATGCCATTTAATAGGGGTATGTAGAAGGACAAATCTTTTGAGAGCCTCATCAGTTTAATCATATGAAAGACCTGTACGTTGAACAATTTAACATATGTCCTACTATATTAATGGGGTTTAGGGGACACACCTGTTGCACCACTAAAGCGACTCTTATAGGTTTGTAGGAAAATGAACCGAGAACCTTTCTGCAAATATTTTTGCAGGGTGAGGCCCATCTGATCTTATTGTTTTCTCCTTGTTTATGAAATGGTTTACCTCATTAATTGGTGCTAAATACCTCCCTCACCATCTAAATTGTATCCTCTTCCCAAAACCCTATTTGCATTTCATATATTTGAGTTTATGACATTCTGATAGTGTACTTACGTCCACTGAGGGGTTGCAAATGGCGACTACAGCACCACTCACCGTCCTCACCGTTGAACCTAGATTGACAGCTGACTCGGCCTCGATAGTAGGTGTGTATACCTTTCTCCACCTCTATCCCCTCCATGCTAGACCTCCATTCATTCTCCCTCCCTGCCCATATCCTTGAGATCTAGTTGTGTGATAGCCCCACCATCGTCACCGTGTCATCCGTACATTGAGCTAGCACGTCTACTACCTTGGGCGACATGTGGATGGACCTATGGTACATTAGGCACATAGATCCTACCCTAGTTGGCTTCGTTGCATATCAACAATTTTCTAGTAGTTCATCAATGGGGTCTTTCAAGAAGGATGGATAGATATCTCGCCCGATCCATACCCTAGAATACCTCACCACCGACACCACCATGCCTCTCGCGTCTACCTTTATGTCTCCCCGCGCTATAGATGAAGCCAACCTTTCTTGTCTCGTCCAACCCTTCCAATCGGGAGTGGCAGCTCAGTAAAAAGATCCAATCTCCATCGGTGGGCCAACGACGAAGCTAATGAGACCTCCTCTCTGATGGTGACACTCCTCCTTTGGTGTGTCTTTGGTGACCACCCTGGTCAACTAGGCCCCCTTGGTCGCGACCGACGGAGCCGAAATTGGTGGTCGGGTATGCCAAATTCACAAGAACCACCCCACATCAACCTCATCAAAATTTCCTGCAAGCCAATTTAAAAGCTCAAGAAAATTTTCTTTGTTCAATGACTCTTCACTCATCATTCCCTCTAAATGCAATTTCTTCAACAATTGGGGTTGGGGGCCTCTGTCCGTACGGAGAGCTCCACCATTTGCTTCATCATCATTTCGAGGTGGCACAAGTTGGGGAGCTTGACCATCGTTCGCATACAAGCACCAGTGCTAATTGTATATGGTACTCATTACTCTCAATCTCAACAGAATGGGCATTTGGTGTGGACGTAGGGGGTTTTTTTTTTGGCCTTTGCGCTTTCTCCCACAATGCAAATATGCCGACACCCTTCTTTCCTCATCTACATTAAAAGAATACAGTCAAAAGATTAGAAAAAGAAAAACTCGTTTGTTCACTGAATCACCGAAAGTGGATCTAGGGTGTTCTCGCGGTGCTCACCTTGTTGTTGTTGCCCGAACAAATCGAGTGTGGGGCGAAGCGCCATGCGCGGCGGGCAACGCCACCACGCGAGCAGCCAGCAAAAAGCGTGCCGCAGAGCACGGAGAAGGGAGGTATCCGTGGGCGCTGGGTGGCGGCGCCGTGCCCGTGGCGACGGCGGGTGGTGTTGGGATAGCGAAACCGACGGGAGATGGGAAGGGAAGTAGCGAACCGACGGAGCCGGCAGGGGTTCGGTGGTTCGTGGATCCCATCCTAGCATCGTGGGCTGCCGAAGCAAGATTTGGCCCATTAGCGGTATTGGAAACAGGATACATATAAAATACTAGAAAATTGTATAAATACATGTATACATATTAATTTTTTTGGCCAAATGTTGGGTATGCCTTGGCATACAGGGGCATACCCCTGGCGCCGTCGTTGCTTGGTCGGGGCGCCTCTCATGGAGGAGAATTCCACTAACAGAGGTCGGGCCGACCATCATTCATTAGTCTCGATCACAATGGCAAAAGGTGGCCATATTCGTAGATCACTACTAGAGGAAACTGTAGGCACTCACTCTGGGCACAAAAAACCGAGAATCGAAACCGAACCAGAAATTACCGAAAACCAAACTGAAAAATACCGAACCGAAGGAATTCGGTTCTTGTTCGGTTCTCACTTCTCAGGAACCGAAAAAACCGAGGTATATTCGGTTCTGTACCTCGATAAACCGAAGTACGGAACTGGCACCGAATTTACCAAAATGTGTTGAGTGTGAGTGTTGTTATATTATTAATTGTACTAATGTAGACTATTGTATTATGTATTTGTGGTATTCTACTCTTAAACTTCTATATGTATGTATTTGACACCATAATTGTCTACAAAATCGTGTTAAAATTAGCTTTTGAACGTGCAATTACATGTCTCTTTGATTACTTCGGTACTTTTCGGTAAATACCGGAACCGAACCGAAAGTACCGAAACCGAATTCCCTCGGTACCGAATTTTTGAAGGACCGATCGGTACCTGTTTTCTGAGAACCGAATTTACCGAGAAACCGAAGTACCGAACCGATCGGTTCGGTAATACCGAATGCCCAGGCTGAGTAGGCACAAATACATAGGTAGATCACACGGTTGGCAGCTAGCCTCTAGTTGTGCTATCACGAAGGGCGGAACACCGTCTAACCCGATAGGTAGAAATGCTTGACCCTAGGGCCATTGCTGAACCAAATGGAGATGAGGTTATTAAGTTGTACCTAATAAGGTACAATGGGGCACCTCCACCAAGTGTGACTGCAACCCTAACATCGTCTCTAGTTAGCGTGTAAAATGGTTCATACAAGAAAGCAACAAATATGTTGGCGCGCTGGAACCAAAGATGAGAAGAAAAGCAGTGATACATATGTAGTTCCTTTTTTCTCATGCTTCTTGTTCTCTCTTTAGTTGTGTGAACTGAGCCCTGACTTTTCACACCAGGGTCGGTAATCCTTAACGAGCAAGAGAGGCTTCTAGTTGTATTGCCTATGTCACATGTATTTTCTCCTTACGTTGCAAAAAAGAAAAGAGTATTTTCTCCCCACATCGCAAAAAAAAAAAGGTATTTTCTCCCTACTGCTTACTAATATAAGCCGTCATCACCGGATCTTTTAAAAAACATTTCATAAATTTGCGCATCTTGTTACTAGGGTCACGTTGGTTTAAAATCTGAATGAAAATGAGTAGTAGTAACAGTAATTAGAGAAGTAGAAAGCATTGAGTCTTCCCCTTTCTTTGTGCAGGACTCGTGGCGTCGGCGACTGTTGCATGGGGCTCGTAGGCCACGAGTCACGACGATGGCTGTGTGCCTGTGTAGGAGTTTTTTTTTTAATCATTTTCTGGTTGGAGACCGGCGGTGGGAAAATTTTTGGGCGTCACTGCTATAGTGCTACTTGTCCAGTGGCGGCTTCATATCCTAGTGATATTGGTTTACCAACTAACAATGTTTGCTATATTTGTGGTAGTGCTTGCCAAATCATGTAGACACTACTTTAATACAGTTCCTTCACAATAGATTGTGCTCTTTTCCTATTATGAGTTTTTTCTAAGTTTCTCATAAAGGTTTTTAACGAGGCAATCTATGTGCAATTAACAATAAAGGTATATATGTACTCTTTTCTCCGTAAACCGTTTTTTCCCACTGAGTTTTTCGGATGGAGTTTTTAACGAGGCATCATATCGTGGTAATCGCCTAAGGGGGAGTGTTGTAAAACATGCGGACTTTGAAATATAGAAAGAGGAGAAGGAGGAATCCTAATCCTAGTCCGTTTGGGCGATTTCTAAACTCTAAGACTTATTCGGACTATATATATGTGGGAGACCCTCCTTTGTAATCATCAATATTCCGATAGCAATAAAGAATAGTCCCACAATTGTTCTCTTGTGTTCTCTTCTGTGTTTGCGTTACTATTGAGAGCGAGAGCGGATCCAACGTCAACGACGTGTTTTATTACACAGATATTGTTGACACGAATCGGTGACCGCCTCAACACACCGGTGGGTCTTGGACGCCCTCGAGGTTGAAAACAACCTACAAACGTAACAAGAACCACAACGTAATTAACCAAGATGATCTAGAGATCGAAAAGGCCGATGTAGAGCTCGGTTTTGGCTGTAACGACCTCAGAACGCAGTCCGGAAAGATCCGCCGGGAGAACGCACGTGAGGGATCTCCTAGGACCAGCAAGGCTGCCTAGGATGCTGACGAAATTCGTAGAGAACGTCGCCGAACAACAGGGTAGAGGGGTTGGAGAAGAGAAAATAGGTTTGAGGAGTTGATAGATTGATCTAATGTCGATTGGATGTGGATGGGATCAAATCAGCCATGAACCTCTCATTATATAGAGGGGTAGTCTTATCCCCTTAGGAACCGTATTAGATACGTTTCCAATCGCCAAACCTTTTCAAAAACCGAATAGGAGCACGATCGGTTTGGAATGGACAACAAGCGACATAGCGCTAGATGCTCCCTCGAGAGCGCCGGACGCGGTCCAGAGATCCCTGCAGCCGAGGGGATCACCGTATGCTAGCGCCGAACACGCGTGTCCATCGTCCGACGCGACGCCGGACGCGTCCGTCCCAGCTCACGCCCACCGCCGGGCGCCGGGGCGCCATACGGACACGCCTCAGCCAAGCCCTAGCGTTCGGTGCGTGTTTCTCCGCGGCCTGTTGCCTCCTTCGCCAAATTTCTTGATTTTTTGGCCTTGTGTGCTACACTCCAATCATGTCCATGGCCTTCTTGATGCGTCTAAGTTATCAAAAATATAACAGGACATTTTTGGGTGTCAACAGATATCTTCTCTTGTCATCATCCGCCTATCATATTTCATGGTATCTTGGTTGCCGTATAAACATAGTTTCTTATAAGAGACCATTTCCTCTCTTTTCAGTAAATATTAATACCGCATATTACTTGGTTGATCGACACCATCTTAACTTTGGGTCGGGAGTGCCCTAATGCCAACTTTATAGCATTTAGAAAAAAAAAAAAAAACATGGCCGGTCAATTTTAATCTGAAACAGTACACCAGTAGCTGCCAATAGTAACAGAGATTAGTTGCATGAAAAACATTCAAGGGCGTGGCAGAAACACGTAGTAACCAAAGGCGTATCAACATAAACATGGAAGGACAAAGCACATGAAAAGTAATCCTGAAATATGGCAACTTGAAGGATGACGTGAACACAGAATACGTACGAATAGTTATGGGGTGAGGGTCATATACTCTATGGACTGGAAACGAATAAGGTGGTGGTATCAAGTTCAAATTAGCTGCTAGGAGTCAGGGACGAAGAAGTATTCGAATTGAGCATGGAAATTTTGAAACAAAGAAAATATAGATGAAATTTTTCTCAGCGCATTTTTATAAATCTTTCTTTTCCAATTCAACGTGTTGATATGGTTGAACTAAAGCGAACGACCTCTATTAGCTGGGACGGTTAGAGTGCTCGCGTAGCACCCCTCATGTTCTAGGTTTAACTTTTCATAAGAGCAAATTTAAGGTTAAGGTAAAAATAAATCCTCTCGTCTGTCCCACGGCCAAAGCATAGGTTAAAGGCCTAACCTGGTTAAGCCATCAGAGTCCCCATGTCATCTTCTCTATCAGACTATCACAACAATGCCCTTGCGTGGTCTTACCTCCTGCACCTCGAGTTTTATTGTGTGAATGGACTAAACAGCAAAAAATCATTATACTGACATTACGACATGCTTTTCATAGGATCACATGCATGGGTTTTTATTTATAAAAGAACTAAAAAGAAAAGCATGAGACAAGAAAAAAAAAAAATATTATACGGACATCACGGCATGCTTTCAGAAGCGGCTGATTTTCCCCCTAGGGGCAGGTACTTAGCCACATCTAGAAAACGATCTCTAGAGACGGCTGATTTGTTGTTTTCGAGAACATGTAAATCAAGTCAAAAAAATTGTTCTAACATGAGAGAAAAGTGGTATGGGATGGGCCTAAAATAATATGACGTGGGCTGCTTAGAAAAAGTGGTGTAGGCTGTCTAAAAAAATTGGTAGTGAGTTGGCCTTAGAAAAGTGGTATGGGATGGGCCTAAACTGGTAGTGAGTTGGCCTTAGAAAAATGGTATGGGATGGGCCTAAAATATAGGGGTCATGTGATGAGTTTTAAAAATTTGTCACAAAAAAAGACGAGTTTTAAAATTTTACAGGCTAAAAAAAGATTCTGCCAATAAAATCATAACTGTTGAAATAGGGTAGGGTGAATGTTGAAAACATATCTCATTACAAATCTAGTGGTAGTATCATGAATGTTAGTACTTTCTTATATAAATTTGGTCAAAGTTTCAATTGTTTGCCTTCTCGATAAGTGAGAATTGAATGTATTTTTTGGAGGGAGGGAGTAGAAACTAAAATTATTATTTTCTAACAACATTCAAAACAAATGTTTTAAATAAAACGTACACCAAGCATAAGATTTTCAATTTTACTTATGGACAAACTTTCATAAAATAAATCTACTACATCTATATAGACAAACCCCACTAGCTAATTCTCTCAACATGTAAGCTAGCCACCTCATCATTCCACTAACAACCCCAAAGTAGCTAATTATTTCAACATGCAAGCTATCCACCTCATCATTCCACTAACAGCCCCACTAGCTAATTCTTTCAACATGCAAGTCTGTCCACCTTATCGTTCCACTAATAGTCGCATTTATGGTCAACTAGCATTTGTAATTATAATCTACATGCAAGCAAGACACATCATCCACTACCATTATGTCACGCCATCCACTAACATTAACTTATAATTATTTATCCCTTTATATAAATATAATCTTATTCCAAACCATCAACAATTTATGTGGCAACCCATGGGGTGTTGCTTTCTTGATCCTTGAGACCTTAAGGTTTTTTATTGAAAATTCTGATTAAATAACTCACATGTTTATATCTTTCTTTTCATCATCAAATGATCAACTTACATGTTTATATCTTTCTTTTCATCACCAAATGATCACTAAAAAACTAACCTTAAATTCCCGTGGCAACACGCTGGAATTCATATGGGTATTGCTTTCTTGATCCTTGCGATCTTAAGGTTTTTGTGCTGAAAATTCTCATTAAATAATTCACATGTTTATATCTTTCTTTCCATCATCAAATGATCAACAAACATGGCCTTACCGCAAACTCCCTAAAGGTAAGTTGGGTCATTAGCAGGTTAGTACTTTCTCAAATCTGTTTTACCGTGAACCGATAATTTTTGTGTTGTACATTAAGTTCTAAAAAATTATCCTCCACAAATTTGGTGACCTATGTTTTCTTTGAAGTTGAAGATCCAAGATTAAGATGATGTCTTTTCTTTAGTTATTTATTGAAATTATTTTTAAATTCCTCTTAGCTAGATTAAATTTACTTTTGCATACCGCAGCAACGTGTGGGGAATTTACCTAGTATCTTGATTCCTGATGTTATGGGATAGGCAACAACTCGAACTTGAAGATCTCTAGTTTGGTTTTGGCTAATTGATGATACCCTAGCATTATTCTCTATTGCAAGGAAAATGGACCTCAGCCAATTTTAGTTTGGATTTGGGTGTTTGATGACCAAATGAGACTAACAAGTTTGCAAGTGTCTATTTTGTAGTCTCACATGATGCAAATCATGACTTGGCTCAAAAAATCACTAAAAGTCCAAGCATGAAGATTGGAACCGAGCCCGAAGCGAAGATTGCAAAGAAACAAAGTTTCAACCAACGGACGCTGGACCTTAAATGAAGTGCATCCGACACAGTACCATCAGAGCGTCTGATGGCCAGGCTGAATAAGGAAAGAAGAAAGAACGTGCGTCGGACACTAGCTTGTGTGCGTCCGATGGTCGGCGAAGGCGCTGTCCGATTATGCTCTCGTGATCGCACTTCGACCGGACCCGACGCATGGCGACGGACGCGTCCGACGTTTGCTGGAGTGTGCGCGGCAACAATCAAATTCAAACGACTAGTAACACGTGGCGCGTGGAGGAGCGTCGGACGCTATTGTGCAGCATCTGACGATGAGTGGCTGGCGCGTCCGGCGCTCATGATTTTATGCCCAGTGATGGGCAACGCCTGTATTCTTATTTGTGGCTATATATATGCCCAATGATGGGCAACGCCTGTATTCTCATTTGTGGCTATATATACCCCATCCAACCGGCCAAATGAGAGTGTGGGAGCTGAAGGAAGTTAGAGGAGTGTGGTTACACTTCATTTGTGCTCTCCACAAGCATAGAGCTTAAAGATCACTTGGTGATTAGCGTAGGTGCTTTATGAAGTGCTTATGTTAGTTAGACCTTGCTCATATGCACTTGCTCTAGGGTTAGGCTTAGTGTTAAGTGAGATTTGTATATGTCCAAAGATCTGCACATTGGAGGGGCTCGAGGTCTTGCGAGACCACACCAACCACGATTGTGGTGTGGCCGCCACCGAGCACCAAAGGGAACAAGGCCCGCAATAATTGCCGAAAGCTTAACGCTGAAGACGGCGGGGAGCATCCAGAGAGGCTTGCCGAAGGCACGTCGGAGACCCACTTTCACGTGGCGAAGGCCCGAGGCTATCCATAGAGTTACCTCGACCGAGAGCTTGGCCCTTGCGAGGATTCCTTTGCGAGGGCTCCAACAAGGATTAGGGGAATCTTGCACGCTTCTCGATACCTCGGTAAAAATACCGGAGTCGTCAATGGGAGTTGGCATCTCTATCACCTTTACCTTCTGCATTACTATTTGCATTTACCTTTGATGCTTTGTTTACCTTTCCTAGCTTAGTCGATAGGCTAGTTGATAGGATTAGAAATTAGGGTGCAAAACTCTTTTGTGCGGTAGAAATAGCATCACACCTAGTAAAATCATAGTTGCACATAGATATTTTACTGTTTTTTGATCGAACATTGTGTGAGACATGTGGATCGAACCTAGGACCTAAATCCTGTGGCTCGTCCAACCAAACCACTGCGATACACGCTAATGCAATAGGTTTGAGTTAGGTGGAGTTAGAGGCCTTAGTTAGAAGTAGATTTTTAAGTTGCCTAATTCACCCCCCCCTTCTTAGGCGTCACGATTCCCTTCATCTATGTGAAGTGTGATCTAGCTTGAGATGATCCTAGCCAAGTGGTGAAACATCGAGGTCATGGTGGATGCATGGAGATAATCCAAAGGATGATCAAATGCTTGGACTTGGAAAAACAAGAAAGAAAAAAAAAAAAAATGGACTCAAGGCAAAGGTATAAACATAGGACCATTTTTTGGTTTGCACTCAAGACACCATAGAGTGTGTGAGTGATTTAGGATCGATAGCCAAACTATTAAGAGAAGAAATACATCAAAAAACTTTGATCAAGTGCCACTAGATCTAACTTCCATGACAATGCATGTAGGATCTAGTGTGCTAACTTCTAACATTTGAAAAATGCCTTGGAAAATGAAAACACACATGCACATCAAACAGTGCACACACGTCAAGTGCAGCTATCGATGTCACCCGTCTTGATGGCTAGCAGCCAGGAGAGTAGCGGACGCATGGACGCGTCAGGTGCTAGTAGGTCACCTGATGCGTCTGATGAAGAAAATCAACTTTTGGAGGTTTGTAGACCGTCATCGGATGCACGGCGAGGGCACTACCCGTGCTTCCGGATGGGTGCGCTCGAGTCGACCGACCGAGCGAGGGAAGTTACCATTGGGCGCAGCTAGACACGCCGTGTGAGACACCGCACATCCTATGCCACTTTAACCGCTTGGTTAAATTTGTTTAGCGATTGGGAGATCGATGACAAATGGCTCAAACCAAAGAACACGTGGCGTGCATCCGCGCCAGCACCGGGGCGGATGTTAGTGCGTCTAGAGCCCTCATGGGGTGTATCCTTTGCCTAGATTTCAAAGCGTAACGGCTAGGGGGAGCCTATGGCTTCCTACATATTGGTCGCCTCTTGGGGATCTCTCTTGCATATTTGAATCATTTGACATCTCTTGATCCTAGAGAACTCACTCCCACTCACTCCATTGCTTATCTATGCATTTCTTGGTGAGATTTTTTACAGAGATCTTAGTGCATTGCTTGCTTATTGCATATAGTGGCACTTTAAGATCATTGTGGTCGGTGAATTTCTTGTTATTCTTGGAGAGTACCGCTCCTAGCCACTGGTGGTTGTTGGAGGCATTAGGAAGAGAAGGAGATTGTTCTTGCCCACCTCCCTAAGTGATTGTAAGGGGGTTCTTAAGCATTCCCGTCGGAGCGGCAATTGCTACTCTAGTGGATTGCGCGTGACGTTGAGTACCTCACTTCCTAGTGGTGTCTTGTGGTGCCTTGCGGGGAGTTTGGCTTGTGGGCCTTACCGAGGAACCATAGAAGTGTTGATTGACACCACCGGAGACTAGCTTGTCGGTACACAAGTGAACTCGAGTGCAATCAAGCCCTATTGTGGGTTTTGGTGTTGATGGCAATGTAATTAGAGAACTAATGAGATTTATCGAGATGACAAGCAAGTTATAGCTAAAAGAGGATGTTGCAACCAAACGGAGTACCCCAATTCATTTACTTGTTAGGATTCCACTCACGAGATTTAAATTCTTTTATATTTTGAAATTGAATATAGGAATTGCCATACTATTCCTATCATAGAGCTAGAGCAACCATATTTAAGCTATTTGCTCTACTAAGAAATTTTCTCTAATGATTTTAGAATTTTAATAGGCTAGTCACCCCCTAGCCATATAGGACCTTTCACTACCTAATCGCATATTCAAGGCACATGGATATGCCATACCAAAAGGAAGGAAAACTACGGATATGGATGGAATAACAAACAAAGTAAATCACACCTAAATAGATATATAGTATCTAAACCTATATTGTCTTATGTCTTATAAAACGATTAGAGAGATCAATGAAGATCATAATTTTTATTATTCATAGATATTAAACAAAAATATCTAATACTAATGAATTTTGACGTTCTACCTAAAATACTATTGTGGTTGATGTACAAGTATTTCTAATTAAAGACTCATAGATATAATATAGAAGAATATATATGTTTAAATTTAATTAAAGACACAATAGGATGTATACAAAAATAGAAATAGGGTTTGCCATGGAAATATTGTTGCCTACATGCCACTTATGAATTTTGGTCACTTCTTAGGAGATCAATGTGTTAATCCCTATGATTACCTCGGTTAACACTTGTGAATTTTGGTCACTTCTTAGGGAGATCAATGTGTTAATCCCTATGATTACCTCGATTAACACTTACAATGGAGCTAGGCACTTAAATTTGGTGGCCTAGTGGAAGCAACTTGAGCCTAAACCAAAGAATTCTTTGTGGTTTTAATAGAACATTCTATAGCCAAGGTACATGTTGGATCTTCAAGAATCCAACCAAACTTGCCCACAATGCGAGAACAACAACTTGGGTTCTGTAGAAGAGAACCATGCCACAAACCTTACTTTTTCCTATGAGTATTGTTCATCAATTAGAGAAAAATGTTATCTCAAATTATTTTCCCTACGAGTAAGAACCCAGTGATACCTCAAATTATAAGACTTTTGAAACTTTTGGCAAAGATTAGAACCTTACTATGTGCCTACATACACCTTCTCACATACTATCTATGCCAACTTAAGTGCAAGAGTCTCCAAGGTAGGCCTCACACCACTAGTCCATACAATAAAATCATTATGCAACCGACTTCCACAATACAAACAAAAACAAACCATGCTTAAATGCATTTAGTTCATTACTTTATCATTTTTCAAACAAACTATCATGTGCATAAACTATTGCGTTGGACGAACAAAATCCGCTTAGGTGAGTCTATAGTCCACTACTTCAACTCATTCTGGTCAAGCTTACTTTCTCATACACAAATAGATACCCATACATTTATTTCCATTAAGCAAAACCTACTAAGGTGCATTTAAGCTTTACTACGTTTCTTCGCATTCCGCCAAACATACACCTACTTGCACAAATGAATGCACAGAGATTTAATTTCCAGGGAAAAACAAAAATTAAATCGCTCAATAAATTCACTTCTTCAATGCACCCCCGGTCAAACTTACTACGCATGCATAAACCGATTCGCACCATTTAAAATGTATTCTAAGCATTGCTACTTTATTATGTTTCTAGTCAAACTTACATCAAGATGAACAAATTAATAAATGCATTGACCATAGCGATATCAGCATGCAAGTTGAAGGTCTTGAACACATACTCCCTCTGTATCAAATGGAAGGGAAGGATTAGGTGTATGGCCCCGAAAAAAAATGGCTTAAGTTTAAGGGCCATTTTATTTTGAACTTTGCTATATGGCCTTCAAATGAATTTTAGTTGCCTATATGGCCTTCTCATCCATTTTGAACACTTGATGATATTCACTTAGATGTAAAAAGACCATTTTACCCTTGGCTAAAAATATAAAAGTGTAGTTTTTTTGTTTGTTTATTGTATTTTTTGGAGTAATATTAAGCAAATATATGGTTATGTGTGAATTTATTTGTGGTGTGTGAATTTATTTGCTTAATATTACTCTAAACATACAATAAACAAAAAACTCTCCATCTTTTATATATTTTATTAGCTAGGGGTAAAATAGTCTTTTACCCCTAAGTTAACATTGTCAATGCATCTTCCCGTGGAAACTTAGAAGATCTAATCCTTTATTGGATTGCTTTTGAATCCCAATGTCAAGAGCTACTTATAATGAGTCCCTAGAGCTTGAAGTTTGAATTGGCTCATTTGCCTCTTATTGCACCCGATGAGAAAGACTTTAACGGATTTTTATTTAGGGTCAACAAAGAATTTCATAAAACAAGTTTTTATCATCACCACTTGGGAGCTCTTCGGCCTCATAAGTCTATTATTTGGATCTATAAGTCCAAGTGTGCTCCAAAAGTCTTGTTCTTTGGGTCGTTACTCTAATTGATAAACTCAACACTAGAAATATCCTCAAAAGAAGAAACAAATTCCTTGAAGAAGGATATAATTGTGTTCTCTATCATGATGGCATTGAGGAAACTGGCGAATCACCTTTTCTTTGACTGCCCTTCGGCTATGTGATGGTTTGTTCTTGAAATCATTTGGAAGGAGAATGCTAATATTCATCATAAGTTGTACTTGGCCAAGCAAAATTTTAGCTATCCTTGCTTTATGCACTACCGAAATCGACTTTTTGCCGAAAGTGCCTCAAACACTTTGGGTGAAGGCTAGAAAACACTTTCGGCGAAGGCTTTTCGCTGTGTGTTGGCGCGACGACGAAAGCGCCGCGACGAAGCCACTTACGGTGAAGATGCCTTCGCTAAGTGTTTTTCATCGGAACTCGGCGAAGCCTCGACAAAGAAAAGGCGGGGTGATGGCGGGAGCCGCGGTGACGGCGGCCGCCGAAAGTGCCGCCCAACCGGGCACTCCGCGGCAGCCCTCCTTTGTCGAGTATCGGCAACCGCATTACACCTGGTGAAAATCGGCCCTCCTTTGCCGAGTGTTGGCCAGCCAGGACTCAAAGAATCCTAACTGCTGCTTGGTGTCTTTGGAATGAAAGGAATGCTCTCATTTTTCGGTGGAAAGGTTCCCAGCCCGGTCGCTTGGAAGGAGGCCTTCAAAAATGAAGTCATAACTCATCTTTTTATAATCAAGCCTAGTATTCATCGACCCTATTCTGCTCTAGATTCAATCCTTGTAATGTTGGTTTTGTTGTTTAGTTGTAAAAAGTTTTGTTAGGTTTTTTTTGTTGTTTCTATTCCTTGAGCTTAACTGTTGGTTAGGCTCTTCTCCTCAATGTCATGTAAACTCTTTAGTTTTAGTTTTAAACTTTGTTGTTTGGGGGCTTTTTTTTTTTACTGTTCTTGCTCAAAAGTGTCCAAGACAGATAGAAGGCCATATAGACAATCAAAATTTGTTTCAAGGCTATAGAGCAAAGTTCAAAAAAAAGGAGCCATACACCAAAGCCCCATTTTTTCAAGATCATACACCTAATTGTCCCAAATAGAAGATGTGATTGGACTTGGTGCGATGTTCAATATCACACATCAATTTCTCTTATCACATATAATTTATGTTAACAAAAAGAATTTACAAAAGTGTTATGGCTTTTGTACTATGAAATTTTATATGATTGGGCACGCTTTAATTTTGAGATCGAAGGTGTAGGTATATACATTGTACAATTGAAGAGATTAATCTCCAAATGACCCAGACTAACCAAATATCTAGGTATCCCTAATTAACTTTTGTTATAGTTCCTCGTTAGGATCATTCCTCTGTTATAAGAGTATAGCATTGCGTCGCGCAAAAACTCCACATGCATCATGTTTCAACGGGAAAACAAGCACAAATTTAAACTAAACATTCTACACTCCCACATGGAGATCACACACAGGAAAAAGCGTGATGTACACAAATACAACATGGTCCATAGGGCCTAAGGCGCACACAGCAGAAGACGTGACAAACACAAACGCAACATGCACACAGTGCACCATACACCAAAGGGGGAAAAATAGCGGGGGCGATTCTTTTTAAAGAAATCATTGACACCTACCGTGGATTCACGACAATTCCATAAATTGGATGCATACACATGGACACGTGTCGTGAATCCATGGTGAATACCATGGTTGACCATTCGCACCATTTTTTTCCGCCTCCAAGCGCAAAGGAAACAGATGCTGGCGTCCGGACGAGGTCGAGCAGCAGCCCTTACAAACGGTCCGTGCGGCCCTTATATGATTGGGCACGCTTTAATTTTGAGAGTCGAAGGAGTAGGTATATATATTGTACATTTGAAGAGACTAAGACCGGACCAAATATCTAGGTATGCACCCTAATTAACTTTTGTTATAGTTCCTCGTTAGGATCATTCCTATGTTACAAGAGTATAGCATTGCGTCTTGCAAAATTCCACGTGCATCATTTTTCAACGGGAAAACAAGCACAAATTAAAAACTAAACATTCAACATTCCCGCATGGAGCTCACACACAGGAAAAAAGCGTGATGTACACAAATACAACATGGTTCATAGAGCGTAATGTACACACAACAAAAGACGTGATAAACACAAACGCAGCATCCATACACCAAAGGGGAAAAAATAGCGTGGACGGGTTTTTAAAGAAATCATTGACACCTACCGTGGATTCACGACAATTCCATAAATTGGATACATGCACATGGACACGTGTCGTGAATCCACGGTGAATACTATGGTTGACCATTCGCACCGTTTTTTTTTTCGCCTCCAAGCGCAAGGAAACAGATGCTAACGCCAGACGAGGACGAGCAGCAGCCCTTACAAACGGTCCGGTCCGGTTCGGTCCACGGTGAATACCATGGTTGACCATTCGCACCGTTTTTTTTTCCTCCAAGCGCAAGGAAATAGATGCTGACGCCTGACGAGGGCGAGCAGCAGCCCTTACAAACGGTCCGGTTCGGCTCGGTCCACAGTGCGGCGCGGCTTGGTCTGCCCTGGCGTGTGCCTCTATCACTACTCATTGTTCGGTTGTGGCCTCGCAGTGACTATGCTGACGAGCGTGGGTGTGTCATGGACCTTGGAGGGGTCCCGTGGACACTCGACGACAGGGCTGCTGCCCTCGCGCGCTGCAGACCTTGCAGTGGAAAGTCTGCTGGCCGGGTGGTGCTGGCCGTGCGCTTCTGGCAGGCCACGGTCAAACGTGGGGTCCAGGCCAGGGTTGGTGCTTCAGCGCTTATATAAACACCACCAACCAACCCACCCCAAGCCAAGCAAGCATCAAGCACACGTAGAGGCCGACGGCCAGCTAGCTAGGACAGGAGTGTGTGGGAAAGCATGGGGAGGGCGCCGTGCTGTGAGAAGAGCGTGGTGAAGAAGGGGGCCATGGTCGCCGGAGGAGGACCTCCTGCTCGTCTCCTACGTGCAGAAGCACGGTGCTGGGAATTGGTGCGCCGTGCCTGCCGAAACAGGTACAGCCCTCTGCTCAGATTTTGTCTCGTTTCTTTCCAGACTAGACTACATGGCTGTTGTTTCATGTCGATCGGCGATTCCTTGACTTGTTTCCGCTTCTGATCTTGTTCATGGATGGATCCAGGGCTGATGCGCTGCAGCAAGAGCTGCCGGCTCCGGTGGACCAACTACCTCCGCCCTGGAATCAAGCGGGGCAACTTTTTGCGACCAGGAGGAAAAGCTCATCATCGAGCTCCAGCAGCTGCTCGGGAATAGGTAATTCTTCGTTGCATTCCATTTCAAGATCAAAGAGTCCCTTCGTTGGCGCATACTTCTATATATGTGATTCCTCAGCAGAGAGCCCTAAACGACCTTTTGTGTTTTTGCTCGATCAGGTGGTCCGCGATTGCGTCGTACATGCCGGATCGGACGGACAATGACATAAAAACTACTGGAACACCCACCTTAAGAAGAAGCTCGCCAAGAGGGGAGCCGGTGAAACCGGTGCCTCCGGCTCCACCAAGACGAAGGGCGCTAGGGCAGCCGCGGCCGTGAACAAGGGGCAGTGGGAACGCCTCCTGCAGACGGACTTCCACACCACACGCCAGGCGTTCCAGGAGGCACTCTCCATGGACACTGCGCCGCCGGCGGCCATCAAGACGGAGCCGCTGACGCTGGCGCAGCTGCCGGAGCCAGCCATCAGCCCGGCGATGTACGTTTGCACCATCGAGAACATTGCGCGTCTGCTGGAGGACTGGATGCGCCACAGCGCCAACGGGAAGGAGTTGACCGAGTTGGTGACCTCCGGTGGCGGCGAGGGCGGGTCGGGAAGCCACAGCAGCACGGCGCGCGCCCTAGAGGGGTTCACCGGGATGACAAAGTTAGAGGGCACGGGCGGCGCAGGGCCGGGGCCGTCGTCGTCGTGGCGGATGCTGGAGAGCTGGCTGTTGGACGACGGCATGGGCCACGGTGACGCGGGCCTCATGGACATGCCGCTGGCGGACCCGGGCGAGTTCTTTTAGACTGGACTGGAGGATGATGAGCAAAAACAAAATAAAAGCGACTGGGCTGCAAGAAGAAGATGCCAGGAACTCGAATCCCTGCTAATTTAGATCGACATTGTGCAATGCTTTGATCTTGTTTAGCTGTTCAATCTAGTTCTTTGCTTCTTTTTTTTGGATTTGTATCTCTTTTTTTTTTTTTCTTGTTTTATGCGAAGTTAGCGGACTTGATCATGTTATGTAAGTCCATCGTAATCAATCCTACAGAGGATGAATAATTATGATCCATGATGATAGGTGTGCATGTATCAGATGCAAAAGAATTTTACATCTTAAGAATAGCAATGCCTAATGATCGAAATGTATGCAATCCTTTTTTAGTTTGTACTGTCAGTTTGCTTAAATGAAAGGGAATATGTTTCAGTTACTTATCGCACTTCTGCTTAATTATATATATGGAAGATCTATGAAGCATTAAACATTCCATTTAATAGGGTTACGTATAAGGACAAATGTTCAGATACTGCATCAATTTAATCATTTGAAAAATCTACGTTAAATATTTAGCATGCTACTATATTGATTAGGTTTGGTACACACTTGTTGCTAGTGACGGAGGTTCAACCAAGTGATTGAGGACTAATTAATTTGGAAGCAAGGAGAGCTAGGCGCACCCATGAAGATCTGCAATAACTAAATGGGTTATTCAAATGATTTCTACAAGGATTTCACTCTGAAAAAGTCCTAATATCTATAGTAATCATTTGTTACGGGCGTCCGGACGCGTGTCTAATGGGCTGGCGCACCTCCGTCCGCTCTGCCGTTCCTATCCACTTCCTCCTTCGCTCTCTCTCGTCTGCACACTGCCTAAAAGAACTAAAATTGTCCACCATCATCTCTATTCATTGCATCTTGCTGCCTGTACATGTCTAAACTTTTTTTGCAACCTATGTTTGTGCAGATCGGGCAAATTTAGGCCCCTCAACCATGTTCCTGTATGTAAGGATGAAAGACCACCGAGTATTATGAAAGCCAACCTCATAAGTTACTAGCAGATCAGTGTCCATTCCACCTACTGGTTCCTAGTTTCAGTTTTTTTTAGTTGTTGCAACTTGGTCAAACCCAAGTGTTGATGCTCCACATGAGATCATCAGCAGCAGATTAAACAGCTGATAACCACTTAACTACCAGAGTGCCTATACATGTCTAGACGATACTGTTTCCTACATATATATGTTGTAACATCACTGCCAAGGGATTAAAGCTTCACCTAATTGCCTGGTGTTACATTGAACATTTGTCAATCTTGCTTTTCGTCAGCTGAAATGCTGGAATCACCCAGGCTCCACAGCTGCACTGCATACCAGCCCAGTTGAATTGTCCCAGACGGGCTTTGCATCCCATGCAAAAGAGCTTGTTTGCAACATATCCTTCTTCCACTGCAAACAGAGCACGGAGCAGATGAGAACTTTAGACATTTATGACAATGCTCTAAAAACAAGAGGTAAAACATCATGCGTGGAAAAATGACCAGTTTGCACCACTTCATGGGCTCCACGAAGATGCATGGACATTCTGGTTTTTCGCCATCCTCATGCACATTGTAGAGTTTTTCCTGCTTTGAAGCTCTTGCCACCCGCACCTACTTCATGGGTAACAACAAATTCTTGTGTTGCAAGCATTCTCCGGCATTTTCTACAGCGGTAAATAACACCTGGATCAGAAGTTCGCTTCTCTAGGTTAACATCAGATTCTGCAGCTGTTTCCTGGCATGTTTTCGTAGGTTCTTCCTTAACCTCTAAGCCTGCTTCTGGAACAGCTTCCTTTTCCGAGATAATATCAGTTTTGACCACTGCGCCTAACATGTTTCCACAGGCTCTTGGTTAACCTCAGATACTGGAGTTTCATCAGTTTCCTTTCTGGGTTAACATGATTTTCCATGGGGTTTTGACTGATCTCTGATCCCAGCTTTTGATGAATCCCCGAGTTATGCGCCTGACCGGTTTCCATCTCCTTCAAGCCACATAATATCGGTTATACTAAAATTTCCATAAATGCAACAACCCTAGAATAATAATATGTAAAGTTAACTTACCATGCTTTTAAACTTGAAATCAAAGCCTCCATCAGTGCACAGAAGTTTGATTTGATACCTGCAGTGTTAACAGAAAACAAATAAGAGATCAGAATAGCACTTGTAAGTTGTAACACATAAAGCAAAAAAAAGTTTCATAGAGACTACAAACTAAACACAAATGTAAAAAACATAACTGCTAACATATAATTGAGAATGAAAAAACTACAAAAACCTATTGTTCAGCTATCTGAGCATCACTTGCAGTCAATTACATGGTTTACTGAAAAGGAATTCCATCACTTGCAGAAGCACATCCCTTCTAATTATCGCGACACTGGGTTGAGACTACTCAAGAATGTTCAATCTCTGAGCGTATTAGCTATGATTCTGATAATTCAAGTCATCATGCAGTAATGCCAAGTACAACAGGTATTCAAGTCATCAGAATGTACTCATTCCGTTATACTGTAAACTATTTAGCAATGTTGTCCACTAAAACCAAACTGATTTGTCAGCATACGTGCCAAAAAGACAACATGACAGGCTGGAACCGCAATTTAGGATAGCTACAACAACAGGCAAGAAGTTATAAAGCCTACATGATCTTTGAAAACACAGTTAATCTCTCATAACATTATAAAAGTCACTAAACATTACTACTGGTGCAGGATATTTTGTTTCAGGGAGTAACTCTATTTTTTTAATTTAATCCAATCATCCATGTGCAATTCAACCACAACACCATCAAACCCGCATTTTCAATGTGTCCTTGTGTTCAGCTAAACCAAGCAATTCCCTAACAATCCCTTGCAGGACATAGTATTCAAAACATATAGCATGAAGTTTAAAAAAGAATCAATTATTTAGTAAATCAAAATAGTATTCAAACTAATTAAAATGTTGTGGTAAACTGATTGTTCCAAAATCTATCTCACATTCTCATCAAAAAAATGGATCTAGACATGAAAGTACGATTCACATGAGGTAAATCAATTGAAAGATATATGTTTCTTTTGTTCTTCCATATTTAGCCTTCACTAAAATTCTGTTTTCCCTGGAAGCCACATTCCCAACTCTTCCAGAAAAACAGAGAACACAAATGAATCAAAGATCATGGTTTTCCTTAATGAAAAGGAACGATAACAGAAAGCTATATTTCCACTACTGCAGAACCACTTTAGTGACAAGTTTTGCAGCCCCTGCACAAAAAACTGGCTGTAATTTTTTACAGACAAGACAATCAGCAATGCAATGGAATGCAATGTCTATATGGGTGCGGCTAACTAAAGTTGTATTTTTCATTGTCATCAACTTTAATGGATTTTGAAAAAAGATCAATGAACATACAAAACTAAATGTATCCGGAATTAAACACAAAAACTGGCTGTATTTTGAAAAATACTAAAAAGCTCAGTGTGCTAATGTCTCAGCACACGCCTCCACGGGAGATACAGATGGCCCTATTTCACTGGGCCCTTTTTTTACGGCTGTGCATCTCACTCTCGGAGAAGATCTTTTCACTGCATATTGTTCGTCCGTGCCCGGGCACACACAAATTCGTGCAGCGCCAAGGGTAAACGGATGGGCTCTCGGTGGCCTCTTTTGTGTGCACTGAGGCATCTTTCGCAGCTGACAGCCGTGCATCTACCCGTGGAGGCAATGGAGCGGGACGGATTTCACTTAATAAACTCATTTATCCCACTTTAATTCGCCCGTATGGTACTAATCAAACGTACATACAAGCGGCCGAACCAGCAATTAGATTAGGGTTTGGGAGCGCCGCTTCCCACAGCATGGAAGGGAAGATTAAGGAGTGGGAATACCTGGTGCTCGTCTCCGGCGAAGAGATCGACCGAGGGCCCCGGTAACTGGCGTAGCGGCGGCGGCGGGCGGCGGGTGGTGAGCGGCACAGAGAGACAAGGAAACAACAGAGAAGAGAACGCACGATCAGAAGTTTTTTTTTTTTTTTTACTTTTTTTTTTTTTTTTTTGACAGTACAACGCGCATTACTCACAACACGCACGCACACTCACCCCCTATGAATACATCGCACGCGAAAATCCTACCCCTACGAAGACTCTCCGGGACGACGGCAAAATTCGGCAGATCTCGAGATTCTCGAGTCACCATAAAGGCCGTCGCCGACGACTTTAACGCCGCTACCACTTAACGCACAACGCCGCAGAAATCCCCGAAAATCCCAAGAAAAGGTCGCGATCACCGTGATTTGAACCCCTGGGTAGGCCCCACCTGGACCGCCCTACCATCGACTACAAGCCACCCGCTTTTTAAAGAAGCGGGCGGCTGTATTGTAACCCCCAGTCCGGCCTTGTTCGGCCCAATAGAGCCCACCCGCACCGGCCTTGTGGGATGTTTGTTGTAGCGGTTTAGCAACTCCTAGCATGGGCCGACTGCCGTCGAATTACTCGGGTTGGTTAGGTTTTGCATGCTGTAGCTTTGGATGAGATCGGTCTATGGTTCAAGAATTCACCAATCACGAGAAGTAGAAATTTATACAGTGCGCGCTTTTGACTGGTCGACTACCTCCAAAATTTAAATAGGCCTACTTGCCGTTGTTCTTCTCGAGATGGAAAGAAAGAAAAAAGGTCGCCGACAACATATCTGGATTATGGACGTTACCAATACAACTCTGGATTTGCCAATAGGTCGGACTCGGATCAATCCAAGCAATTCTGGAAACGAGCACCGAACAACCGTGTCATTTTTTTTTTCCAATTTTTTTTTACACTAGCAATTTTCGGCGCGTCGTTAAGAACGAACAAACAAACGACGATAGAAATCTTGTCTTTAATAAATTTTAGCTATGTAAATCTAGATACGTAACAAAATCCATGCATTTAGATAAAACTGGAACATTCTACAATATAGAAATAGTTTATTTTATGATGACCATGACAGCCATAATCTTGTATTAATAATGAAAACAATATGACAATGTCTTATTAATCTCGTATTCTTATCAAATCTAAATATAGTATCTATAGATTTTTTTTTTCTTGTTGTAAAGAAAAAAAAATATTTGGGTTTAAATATTTTATAACTTTCATTTTAGTTCTGTACACATGTGTTACGTTACTACTGTTAAATATCCTATTTTTGAGTCTTCTAGTACTAAAAGTTACGCTATTCTAATATATGTACTTTCCATCATGCCAATAAAAGAGAATAATTGGTCAATCCGCTTGTTGATAAGTATGACAAGTGATTTCTCTCAATTTTCCAAACCACATTGGGTGTACAAACATATCTATATCTATACCTAATAATAAAACACAAAAATTTCTGCCAATCTACCACAAAATTTTCTGTCCGCCCGTCACAAAAATTCTGTCCGCCCGTCGTCCAGCCTTCTGTCCGCCCAGGCAAAATTTCGGAGTTGGAGACCAACACGGACCCAAGGACTTTCCCAAACCGAGATCAAAACAAAGAACAAATCAAAGCCAAAACAGACAATCTATCTATATCCGTGAGGACCAAATCAAGAACAACACCTTACCTCGCGCCTTGCCCATGGACATCCGCGCCCAGGCGACCTTCCGCAGCAGTCGAGCGCCGCCCGCGCGACACCCGCGACGCCTCGTCGCCGCCGCACCAGGAGCTGGAGCCGACCCGCCGCGCTCGCCGTCGATGCGCCGCTCCGACGAGCCCCTGCCGCCGGGAGACCACCGTCGGTGCGCTGCCTTCCCTCCTTTCCTCCTCTGTCTCGTTCGATTAGGGAACGAGGATGATGGGCGAGCCCGTGGCCGAGAGGCTTCCCTTTATCCTCTTACTCGCAGGCCCCACTCGTCATTGGCTCCAATACTCCCCAACCTTTTCCGTGCACAAGGTCCACATGGACCGGAGAGAGGGCACGAGTGGTGGGTGCACGAGATCGGCCCATAGCCACATTTTTCTATCTGCGTTCCTGGTGATGTGGAGCTAAATTTTGTGAGAGAAAGAGGAAAGGTACAGTATGCTCGAGAAAATCGACGTGTCCTTATTGGTATTTGCATATTACAAACGACATGAGTTGACTCACTAACACTGGCAGTTTTTCCAAAAGAAAAAAGGACCTCATGAGCAAACCCATAAAGTCAACATATTGACACAGAAGCAAAGATGATGAGATGGTATAAAAAAAAAATTCAAAAACAAATTGATTGACCTCGTTTTGTTTTAGTAAAATTTAAGACTAAAAATCATAATTTTAAAGAGAAGCACAAAAAAATTATGGTAGCATGGTGTATTTAGTACCAGAATATTTTATTATTCTAATAAAATTATATTAATAGTGACAACTCACTGCCACTATGCTAGCCTAAACCGGTAAAATACATGACACGATCATTGTAAAACTGTCTATGTTACTGTGGCAATATATACATCCCGTTCTGCAACGCGACGGCGTATTTTCTTTAGTTTTAATTAAACTCAATTAGCCAACATACTATTTACTTGTAAAGATGTATTTATTTATTTAGATTAAATAGTTGAAACGTGGACACGCAAACAGACCTGAATATATCAATTCCCAACTAATAACGAATAGTAATTAGAAAAAAAATATATGCTAAGTTGGACATGAAAATGCAACGCCTCCCGATTCGAGCCCAGTTAATAAAGGCCCGTGTGAGGTGCACTTTTACATCAGGAATCCTTAGGTTTCTCAAAATTGATTTCGGTCCTCCCACCTTTTCTTTCTTTGTTGCACTTTTACACATGGAACCTTTCCATGTTTTCTTTTTGTTTCTCTCGTCCTTTCCCTAGACCATCGAACACAACACAGGCTCTAGATTTTGAGCCGTATAAGGCACGGACACGGAAGGTGAAAGAAAAAAAAAAGTGGTGAAAAAAAAAAAAAGGCAGAAATTTTCTCTCTTTTATTAATAAGGTATAGATATGCAAAGACAGAAACCCGTTCTGCTTTTGTCCGATTTATTCTCCAGGAACCGAACAGAACACCCACCAAGCGATGAAGTTTTTAACCATCAAGGAGACAATATCCGTTAAATAAAAGGGAAGATCTACTTTCCACCGGCTTTTGAGAAAAAAAAAAAAAGAGTCCGGCTTCCAAATTCTTTTCTATAGCACAGCGTGGAGTTGGATCAATTTGTCATTAGAATTCCAAGGTGCACACGGAGGACAAGTCCTCTCGTACTTCTAACCCGGACTCCTAAACACTAAATAGCGTAGGGTTCTGATTAAATTTTTGTAGCAGATTGTTTTTGTCATGTCATATAAAACAGGAGGACGGTAGATAGACACAAACATACATAATACATAATTTTGACATTCTCGTAGGCTAGATTAGAATTAGAATAGATGGGCGTCTAAAATTTTCTCTTTTATTAGTAAGTATATAGAAGAGAGGAAAATTAGACTATGAAAAGTTGGGGGAGGAAAATTAGACTTCATCACGTGAATGACTGAACACTGTGAAGGATGATGACGATGACCAAAGCCCGTCTCAGCGCCGTCGAATAACGGTGGGCTATGCGCTTTCAGGCAAAATGCGCCGTATGCCTGGGCCTTCCTACTAATCGGATGCTGTCGTGGGCAGAGATGGACCGCACAGGGCCCAACGATCCGCGCGTTAAGCCCACGAGATACTATAAGCGCGGGGGCTGGCCTCAGTATCCGCTAGAGGACAGCCGAGAGCGAATGATAGGAAAAAGTCTACTTTCGGTCACCTAATCTTGCGAAAGTCAGATTTTGGTCCCCGAACTTCAAAAACGGCAAACGGTCCCCCTCAACTTTTCAAACCGTGCAGATTTAGTCCCCGGCGGTTTGGACGGTGGTTTCGCTCTGATAACTCCGGTTTTGCTACAGTGACTGTGGTTTCGTTTTTTTTTTCTTTTTCATATTTATTTAATTTGAATCTTTCAAAAATCATAGCAAATCCGCAAAAATTCATAAAATAGAAAATCCAATTTTTGTTGGACTCCACATAAGTAGAGCTACGCAATGAATATATAATATGGTATACTTTAATATAAAATTTTTGCTATGAAAGTTTTGCCTTTTCTTTTTTATTTATTTCGGCTCAATATTTAAAAATCATAATAAATTATAAAAAAATCATAAAATTGAAAAAACAATTTTGCTAGACTCACATGAGCATATTTACACAATAAAGATATATAGGTGTACTATTTAATTTATTGGCCGGGATCCATCGGGTTTATAGCTCGCGTCGTACGGTCGGCCAAAGAAACCTAGCTAACCTAACCCAGCTAAAGAGCCACAAGAACTACGTCGCATCGTGTTATTATTGCGCCGCCTCATGCGGAGTCCAACAAAATTGAATTTCTTATTTTATAATTTTTCTGTAATTTACTATGATTTTTTTAAAGATTGAGTGAAATAAAAAAAAGGCAAAACCTTCTAGCAAAAACTTTGTACAAAAGTATACCATATTATATATTCATTGCGTAGCTCTTACTCATGTGGAGTCCAACAAAATTAGATTTTCTATTTTATGAATTTTCTCGCGGATTTATTATGATTTTTGAAAGATTCAAATTAAAATAAATAAAAAAAAAAAAAAACGAAACCACGGTCACTGTAGCAGAAACCGGAGTTACAGAAGCGAACCCACCGTCCAAAACCGCCGAGGGACGAAAATCAAGCACGTTTCAAAAGTTGAGGGACCCCGCTTTGTCCTGGTTTTGGAGTTGAGGACCAAAAATCTGACTTTCGCGAAAAGTTGGGGACCAAAAGTAGACTTTTTCCCAAATGATATGAGCAGAAGTTGCGTGGCCTGGGCTGGGTGCTTGACGATCTTGTTTTCAAATAAAAAAAAAAAGAAATATGATCAAATGAAATTCATTTTACGAAAACATATTTGTTGTAATAAAAAATTGAAAATTTTACTGCTGCCGCAGGTGGCAGGGAGTAAATCCACAGATTAAGCTGGCGGAATTTTGGTTATCGCAGTTAGAATTGGCAGAAATTCCTTTTATGCCGACTCATCATATATATAATTCTTTTATATATCAACTCGGATGAAGATAAAATTTCTATAAAAATTGTAGAGGAAAAATATATCAAAAAATTGCAATTTATGGATCTTCTTTTTGTGGTTGTTTTGATACTAAAAAGTGATATATAATGTTTATATAATATTTATGAATTTTGCTATTTATCTGTCAACAGATTTTTGTTGACTTGTATCTGTCAAATTTTGGGGCGTTGGTTTTGCTTCAAGATGCGTGCTATTTGTTTTTTTTCTCAGGTCCACAACCGCAAGGGTGGGACACTTCTGCATGCAAACGGGTCCGTGACCTGGAGAACCCGTTCATCTCCCACTCCCGATATTTCCCCAAATCCCTCCGCTACCCCCACCGCTGGACGCGTGTTGTGCGCCGGGAGGTCGGTCCGTCGGTGCCCAGGTGAGGCCTGCGCCGCCCTTCGCCGGCCTTCCCGCCGCCCCTCGCCGGCCTTCCTGCTTTCCTTCCCGCGCGCCCCCTCCCGTCCTTCCCGCGCGCCCCTCCCGGCCTTCCCACCGCCCCTCGACGGCCTTCCCACCGCCCCCTCGCCGGCCTTCCCCGCCTAGCCTCGCCGCCCCCCCTCCCCACGTCGCCGTAGTTTTTTTTATCTGCTGTGTGGTGGTTGTGTTTGACTGGTTTGTGTCGTGGCGGACTGGGCTGTGTTGACCGGCGGACTGCGGCGCCCCTCGCCGACCTCGCACCGCCCGCACGGGAGGCTTGCCGTATCTCCCGCTGTGGTGAGCAACCTTCGCCTGTCTTGCTTCATTCACTATTGTGCATTCCCAGATCGAGAGCCCACGTGGTGTCGTTTTTGCTTTGTTCCTGATGTTTTGCCCTTGTGTGCCGGCCGTGGTTGTGAATGATTAGTAATATGTTTGGATTGTGCTTCATTGACTAAATGACAATAAGTATCTGTGATTTGTACTGCTATGAACCTGTGGAATGTGACAAATAAAACGACTGAAGCGAGTTTGTAGGATCTCAGTCGAGACGGCACCTAAAAGGAAAAGGAAATGCCACAGCCATCGCTGCATACAGGCTGAAATTATAAATATGGCTCAGTTAGTGTTGTGACAGTGTCATGTTTTATTTGCAAAGCAGCATTTCCTTTATCTCTTTTTAATACCTTTTGAATTCATGAATTGTGATGTATATATATTATTATTGAAGCAGTGATCCAAGAGAAATGTTATGTGGCAGCCCACGTCTCAATGCTAACTGAGACACGTAGCCATGTAGGCACATAACGTGGCATGCAAACATGCAGTCAGCCATCGTAGCCTCCAGATCGGTGCTGCCGCGTGGATGCAAACATGGCGTGACGGGGGATATGTTTGAATTTTGCTTAGTTGCCGATGTTTTGCCCTTTGTGTGCCGGCTGTTGTTGTGAATGATTAGTGATATGTTTGGATTGGGCTTCATTGACTACTGTCTTATTGGATCGTGCTGCTCGAGTTGTTATATGATTAGTGATCTTTTTTTTGTATTTTTGCTGTGAATGCTTCCACCTGTGTGTGTGTTTTGTCTCCCCCTCCTGTCTATCTCTCTTTGTTTTTATCTCTCTCTCTCTCTCAGTCTAGTATATGTCTTTGTTGATAGTTAATGTTTTGTTTTTTTTTTGTTTGAAAATTTTTTGAGTTAAATTTAATGTGTCCCTCTCTTGTATGTTTTTATCTCTCTCTCTCTCTCTGTGTGTGTTTCTCTCTGTTGTTTTGAGTGTGTATGACTTTGGTGTGCTTCTCTCTATGTTTGTGTCCCTTTCTCTCTCTATATGTGTGTGTCTGCATTAGTTATAATTTGTAGAGCTTTGTATATCTCTGTTTGTGTCCTTTCTCTCTCTCTCTCTCTCTCTCTGCCCTTGTCTCTGTCTCTCTGTGTTTGTATCCTTGATTTGGTGTGATTTTTTTAAAGAATTTGTATGCCTATTTGTATGTCTTAATAGGCTTAGTCTAGAATTTCTATGTATTTGTAGATAGAATTTCTCTATCTCTCTCTATATTTGTTTGTCTTTATAGTCTTAGGTATATTTCTCTATGTATATGTCTCTATTTGTGTGTTATTATCTCTATGTCTATAGTATTATTGAATTTAGTTGAATTTATATGTCAATTTGTCTGTCTTTGTAGTCTTATTTATTTATTTTATAACTTCTATGCCTATCTGCATGTCTTTATAGGTTTAGTTATACTTTTCTATGTATATCTCTATATTTGTCTTTATCTTTCTTCTATTTATTTACTTTGTCTCTTTCTTGTCTTGCATTTTATAATCTGAAAATGGTGAGCTATTGCTGATGCTGCTTTTTTGCCTACTTTGAAGTGTCTGTCTCTCCCTCTCTCTCTCTCTCTCTCTCTCTCTCTCTCTCTCTCTCTCTCTCTCACTATCTCTGTATTAGTCAATCAGTTTAGTTGTCAGTCAGTTTTAATCTTTCAATGAATTGAGGTTGTTTGTGGTTCTCTGTATTTATCTTTATCTTTATTTCTCTGAGTTGATTTGAATTGAGTTGATTTCAATTGAGTTTCTTTGAGAAAGGCCGGTTGTCCTTTTGTGTGCCTTTGACATGTTGCTTATTTTGAAGTCTCTTTCTCTCTCTCTCTTGCTTATTTTTGCTTATCTTTGTCTATCTTTGTCTCCCTCTCTCTGTATTTCTCTGAACAAATGCTAATATCTGTCCTATGTGCAGTACAGTATTGTGACTTGCAGCTGCTTACTGATGGAATTTGCATCCTGATATGCCATGTGAAGTCTCTATGTATATCTCTCTATTTTTATGTGTTTAACGAAGCCAATGATGGAAGTCTTCTCTCCTTAATTCACAAGGTACTGCCATTTTTTGCTTTTTACTTTTGTCGCATTCCTTCACGGCACTTAAATTCATATGAAATCAACTAGAATGACCAAAGTTCAGATTTAGAACCAACCTATGTCTTTTTTTTTTGTCTTTTCATTTAGGAACACAAGGCCTAAGCTCACACCGAGATCCTAGTCTACCTCTTTCTTCATTGCAGCATTTGGTTACGTACAGTCACAGATCCAATTCAATCCTTTTTCTTTTTATGATGTGGATACATAACAATTCTGTCCGATTCACTATTTTTTTGTCCTGTCATGTTCTGTCCAGCGCCGCGCTCTATCAGTACACCTTCTTTCTATGGGCTGGAGTACACCACCACAACGTTTGCCATAACTTTTCTCATTTTGCAGTCTTGCTAAGGTTCTCTTTCTACCATCCTTCAGTCCGAACCTGCTCTCTTGTTGTGATCAAACTGAAAGTCTGAAACTGTTGAAACTGAATGTCTGAAACCGGCTCTATCCTTTCATTCAGAGTGGAGTCACTGAACATGAAGAACAAGGCAGGAGCAGCAAAGATCTTCGGAACACTCTCGTCGTTCGCTGCCCTCTACAAGGTAATGTGAGTAATAAAGGAAATAGTTATCCACGCCTTGATTTCCAATGATTTGGCAGCTAGCTAGTTTTCTGATTTTTGATGTCAAAAGAGCTAAGTTGTTTGTTCATGCTGCTTTTTTTTTGTGACTGGTGCTAGGAAGAGAAGGCCAAGGTGATTTTCAGACGCTTTTGTTCATTGCCCGGCATCGACACCATGTGACGCGCCAGGTAGTGTTTGAATCTTTATTGACCTCAATTTTCACATGCTCTGAAACATGCTGCAGGGTGCTGCTTTGTCATATGTCCCTCAAGGGAAGAAGCTGACAAGGTGGTGAATGCCTACCACCACGGCGCGCACGCTCTCTGGGGTATGTATGCGTCCATTCTACTGATCTTGTTCTTGTTCTGGTAGCAGGTTTTTCTTGTCAACTGCCTAGGTGGAATTGTCAGTAACTGAACCCACTGTCACACATGTCACAGTATACATTTCATTTGCCAACCACTTAACTGAACCCCACAAATCGGTCTTCCACTTAATTCATTTGTGCCGCTGGTTATGTGAATAATCAAGAAGCTATTGGGTTATTTGGTTTGATATTGCTTTTGTTGGTTTGTTGGTGTGCAGACTGTGATTACCAAGGAGAACAACTTCAAGCAACCTGGCGAGAGGTACTGCTCATGGGACCCAGCCAGGTATGGCAAATCCATAATTCATTAAATGCTCTCTTAGTTGCTTACTGATCACTGGACTGCATGTTTACTTACTGAACTAAACCGGATTGTACTCATCGTATGTGTAGGCAAGAGTGGTTCATCAAGAGATTGGTCGACGCGCTCTCTGACCCCGCCTCACCCACGAGATCAGGACAATCTGGCTCTCCAACTTGTCTCAGGTAATGTAACTGCAGCTTATTCTGTAGGCAAGAGTGGTTCATCAAAAGCTTGTTATATGTTTTTTATATAATTTCTATGTCTTTATAGATAGAATTTTTCTATCTCTCTGTCTATATTTGTATGTCTTTATAGGCTTAGTCTCTCTATGTCTCAGTAGCTGCTATTGCCAGCTAGTAATCTAACTTATTCACACTATTCTCGGTACTAACTACCAATTTGGTCTTTTTATGAATATGCAGGTGCTAGCAGAAGTGATCCGTGGACTGCAGCTATAGGCAACCTGTTTCTGTGTTCACTGTGGCCATCAGTGAGCATTTTGGCAAGTTTGATAGTGTGCTTTCAGCCAGGATGCCCCTGCATGCCTTGTTTTTGTTGGGAAGCATGTCGCTGGTCATCTCACACTCAGGCTGCAGCAACTGGACGTGTGCTGTGAGACAAAAACAAAGGTATGTCCTAAAGTCTGTCGAGATGAATGGCCACATATCTGGTTGGCCTTTTTTTTTATGAGCAAAGAGGATAGCTGTCATTTTGATGCAGCACTAGTCTGCAAGCATGAAATTTAATGATTAGTCTGCAAGCATGATCCAGGATAGGTAATGAAACAAACTAGATGCTTCTGAAAGTTTTTATTCTGTTGATTTGATAACTTGCTTCAATTTATACATCAGATGCATGGTAGCATGCCTTTGAGAATACAACATTGATATGAATACTGCATATTATGGTAACGCTGCTGACACCTGAAGTTTGTGCAGGACAATGTATTGAGCAATGTGGTGGCATCTATTCAGTTCTCTGCATATTACGGAAATGCAGGAGGCTCCTATCTTGTCCTGTGAGAGCGAGGTTGCTGACAAGGGGTTATGGACAAATCTGAAGGACGCTATCCACCAGTACATCGAGTAGCTGATGGCACCACCCACCATATCTGCAGTATGGTTCAGTTTCAGCATTTTGCTTGTCACTTCACAGTTGCATGTAGTTAGAACTTGGAATGACCGAATCTGATGGATGTGATGCTGCATCTTGGCTCAGATAATTGGGTTTTTGTTGGCCTTGTCCCATGGCTAAAAATGGTGATTTCTCTGTAGTGTGTCTTTGAATGTGTATTATGTCTCTGAATCTGCATGAATGTAAGGTACTCTATTCTGCCATGTGAAAGTTACGTTGCCGGATTTAAGAAAAGCAGAATTTGATTCAAAGACACTGCTCCTGTTGCAGTGCTTATTGGGTTATTGGATTGTATTCCTTTGTTGGGTTATTGGATTTGTCCCTTTAGTCATGTTGGCTATTTTTCAAAATTCAACAGATTTGCTTTGTATGAAATCTGTTGACAGATTTCTTGGCTTCCAAATCTGTTGACAGATTTGTAGTTTTGAAAATCTGTCAACAGACAAATAGTCACTCCCAATATTTATAGATCTGAATATTAGATTAATTATTTAGGTTTCAAAGATAGCATTAAGAGAGTAGTGTAAAGTATGAAATTGTAGATCTCTTCCATGTCTACAATATTTGTATAATGTTATTATCGGTTATCATTGCAGGAGGTTATATTAAAAAAAGTTATGTCCTTTTGTAAAATATATTGCACTAGCTAGTGGATAAATCTAGGCAACCTATTCACGCCATTACATAGCACTTCTTCAAAAAAAAATATCTTAACTATTCCATATACTCCCTTCGCTCCGTAAAAAACATGTAATTCTCACATCCGAGAGTCAAATATTATAAACTTTGACTAAAGTTATATCATAAAAATACTAAGGCTTATGAGACAAGTTAAGTATAGTTAGACTAGCTATGAAATATATTTTCATAATAAATTTATTTCGAGACATAAATCCTAACATTTTTTCTTTTCTATAAACTTGGTCAAAGTTACATGTTTTTAGGACCGACGGAAGGAGTAGTCACATATGAAGATAAGGGTTTGTTTAGTTCTTATAGGACTAGAAACTAGAGATTATTTAGTCCTTAAATTACCAAACATAGGGACTAAACGAGAGACCTGTTGTCCTATTTAGTTTTTAGTCCACTAGTTTCTCAAGAGGACTAGTGGTTCCATTTAGTCCCTCGTCCCAAGAATGCAAACACCCCCCCTAAGTTTATATAACAATTGTACTTATCTTTGGAATATACAACATTTGAGTTCACAATATTTTCATTTGAAGCCATCTTGGTACCAAAATGATCGATGCGATACTTAGATATACAAATAACAGATATGAACATTGTATCTATTATTTAGGTATGAAAAATCTTCATCTATGAGTTCATATGTAAAAGTTATGATTTATGATGAGCTTGTAGAAAAGGAAAAAAAATCCACCAATTCAAATGGTAGTAACCAATATTCCACTATATCAATTGGCAAAATGTACTTTATGGTAGTTTAATTGGCAATCCTAGATAAACTAACTATTAAATAAATATTTGTCCTATTTGGTCTATATGATGGCATATATCATATGTTTACTTCGATTTTAATGTAGTACTAGCTAAATGCCCGTGCGTTGCAACGGGAAACATAATACTATAATAACATTCATTCGTCCTTCAAATCTGGTCATCCCTTCAACTCATATGAGCCCTCCTCTAAAAGGAAGAAAATAGTATAGACTAATGGCAATGTGGGCACTCGGTATAATGTGAGATATTTACCAACAATAATAAGGTTGGAACGGGAAACATAATACTATAATAACATTCATTCGTCCTTCAAATCTGGTCATCCCTCGAACTCATATGAGCCCTACTCTAAAAGGAAGAAAATAGTATAGACTAATGGCAATGTGGGCACTCGGTATAATGTGAGATATTTACCAACAATAATAAGGTTGGGATGCACACAACATGCACAGTGACAATCGGTTTTCAAAATAGCAACAACATGCAATATTTTTTTACCTGAAAATTTTTTTAGATCATTTTACTGGTAGTATATTTTTATAGAACTTTTTTTTCGAACAAGGGGCTTCCCCATTTCCATTACTTAAAACGGAAATACAGCAGTTTTAGAGATTGTTCAGGCAGCAAACGAAGAGAAGTTCAGAAATAACCAAGCTCAGGGGGACAAGTTAACCCCTGGCAACCTAACATCCATCTAGGCCAACATAGGCAACAGAAATGAAAGATAACTGCAATAACGAGGAGCTAAACAGCAACATTTAGTCTTGCTCAGCGTCTTCAACTTCATCTTGTGCTTGCTCCCCGCTTGGCAGCCTCTTGATGTTGTCACCTTGGTCTTGCTTGAGAAGGTTGACAGCAAACTAAAAGGTCCTAAATGGCTAGGGGGTGAATAGTCTAATAAAAATATCTACAAAATCACTAGAGCAACTTGTTAGTAAATAACAAAGCGTAAATGCGTTTGCTCTAGCTCTACTTTGTCGGCAAGCCTCCTACCGACAATTCTAGTTGCTATAGTCTCTAACTCACACACAAGGGCTAAGTCGCTACTTCATCACTAGGTGAACAAGCTAAATTACTCTAGCAACTAAGCAAGACTACACAATCTACACAAGCACAATATATATATATATATATATATATATATATATATATATATATATAGGGTGCACTTTTATATACACCCGGGAAAGTAACTACACCCACCTCTAATTAGGTTTGAAGGCAACAGCAGGATCCATTAGCCAGGGACTTCCGACGGCCATACCTTTTCAAAACGCATGCATGCATGAAACTTACCTCCTAGATCTCAGGTGATGACGTGTATATGCATATACGGTATAGACGTGATTATTTTTTTAAAAAAAACGATGACCGGATATCTCCCATGAAAAACGGATAAGGTTGTTTAATGTGTTTGGCCGCTTGCATATATGTATTCGGCATGTTTCGACGTACAGTCCATGCCCTTTTACCGCTAGTATACACATATACTTTTGTGTGAATAAAGTATGCACGAATACTTTAATAAGAAAAAACAGGTATACTTGTGAATTATGACTCATACATTTTTCCGTATGGAGTACTTATTCATACTTTTTCAAAACGAGTATATACACATATTGTTTTTTGAAAGGAGTATGTATTCATACTTTTTTCATAGTATGCATACATACGTGCCCAGATTGAGATATACAAAACAACGAGGGTATTTCATAGTGTCTCTGAGAATGGAGTATGTGTACATATTCATACTATTTGAAAAGTATATACGCATACTTTTTTTTTGTCTTCAAAGGAGTATTTATTGATACTTTTTTAAAAGTAGTATGTCCGCATACTTTTTATAGATTGATTATATTTTAAAAACAAAGTTAATATATTTTAATACTTGCATGTACCAGTATGTCAATGTACACGTATCTTTTTTATATGAGAGTAGATAGTATATACTTTTTGAAAATTGAGTATTTCTACGTACTATATTTAGAATAAAAATTTATACATACTTTTATTTGCAATAGAGTATGCATGCATACGGCCAAAGATTTTTTTTTTTTTTTTTTTTGAGATTACACAGTATAACGCAGACGCTCAACACGCACGCACACTCACCCCTATGAACACACGTACGCAAACCCTACCCCCTATGAGCACCTTCGAAGGACTGAGCCGGGCAAATCTTGAAGTTCGGTCACCACCGGGCGCCTCGCTATGGACGGGGACGCCGCCTACCACTTAATGCACTTGGCGTAGGAAAATCCTGAAATAAATTCACAGGATAAAGTGTCGCACCCAGGATTTGAATAGTATAAATATGCATGTGTGCATACACGTACAACACTAGAGTATATACACATAGTACATATATACATTTTGAATAAGGCCGGAGTATGTGTGCATATATTTTAATTAAAAAAAAGTATGAACCCATACTACTACCGTCCATGCAGTTTTGAAAGGTCCCATGCATGCGGGCATGCAGTTTTGATACGCTGCGGATGTACGTGTGAGTCTGTAGCGCATGCGGTGTGTGGATCCCGTGGTTAGTTTCAAACCCGATTAGTGGAGGGTGTAGCTACACCTAGGGTGTAGAAAAAATTTACCCTATATATATATATATATATATATATATATATATATATATATATATATATATCAAAGTAATGCAAGTGTGTAGAAGTGATATACCACAATGTCGAGGCTAGTCAATCCAATCACCGGGAATGTTGTCACAATATGAATAATGAATCCGAAAGCCAAGAGACAACAATCACAATGGAGAGACACGAAGATTTAACCCGGTTCACTTGAGCACCCGTCCAAGCTACGTCTTCGTTGTGTCGACCTTCTCACGTGTGGGTCAAGGTGGAGCTCACTCCAAGCCAAATGCCTTTAGCCTTCTTGAACCCAAAGCAAATGAGAGGTACTCACCCGACACGAGCAAGGTATTATCTTGCAATTGTCGTCCCCGACGAGGATGCACGGTCCTCTCACAAATCACCGGAGGTGGCCAAGAACATACACCTTCTCTTGCCAACGCCTCCACCAATCACCAAGCCGGCTAGGAGTGGTGCTCTCCAAGAGCAACAAGAAAAACCACCGGATCACAAAAGATCCCCAAGTGCCACTAGATGCAAAGATCAAAGCAAAGTGCACTTGAATCACCTCAACTCACTAGAATGGATGCTCTCAAGCAAAGGAGTGAGGAGGAGGATGTGTGCTCAGCTCTAGAGGTGTTAGGATTGATTCAAAATGACCAAGAGACCTCCAAGAGCCGGCCAAAGGGGTATAAATACCCCACACCACGAAATGTGGTCGTTGGGGTGCAATCCACGCACAAATCAGCCTCGACCGGATCGCGATCGACGGACTCACCAAGAGTCCGGGTCGGTGGGGTCCGGGTCACAACCGACAAACCCCACCGACCGCCAAACCGAGCCGCTGAAGGCCGTCCGTTGGCCGCGTCCGATCTTCGGTCCGGCCAGCACCGACGCATCCGGTCGGTGCGTCCCGTCGCCTCCTCGGCCGATCCACCAATCAAAAACATGCTTACCGGAATTCTCGACCGACCCGTGCACCGTGAAAGTGCTCGGGTCGGTTTTTCCAGCTTCCGGCCATGAGTCCGGTCCACCGCCCCGAGCCGCGAAAAATCCGTCGCTTTATTGTCGCTCCTTCGCCTTTGCTCCAAACCAACTTCCGTCACTTGATTCTTGTTGCCGACACGCCAAAGAACACCCTCGACACCATGTGTTAGCATTTTGAAAACATTTTCCATCAAAAAAACGGAGTTAGCTCTCTAGGTTAGAATGCATGCAAATGATTTTGAACCTAGAGGCACATGAGGACCGATATGTACGATAGTTTTCCCCTCTTTATAGTACGGCTTATCAATCCTATAATCACTCACACCCTCTACGGTTCTTGAGTGTAAAATCAAAAATGACCCTATGATATACCTTTGCCTTGAGCCCATTTTGATCCTCGAAACGCCCCAAACCGCGCACTTGATCATCAATTGGTTTATCTCGACCCATTCATCATGACCACAATGCACCAACCTTGGCTTGACCAATCTCCAACTAAAACAACACTTAGCATAGAGAGATTAGTCCTAAGGATGTCATCAATTAGCCAAAACCAATCTAGAGATCTTCACAAAAACTGCAGCGTGGCTTCAACAGCTTGGGTCCATATCTCCTTCTCTTCAGCTTTCAAGAAACCTGCATTGCATTTCATTAGAGCACAAGCATGGCTCACAATTTCTAGAGGGTTTTTGAACTTTTTTTCCCATCAAAGCAAATTGAATTTCTTTTCTTCCAAATGGGCCAGCATATGGCTGCTAGTCCCATAGCATGATATTGTTTCCCATCAGGTATCCACTCTTTACACCACATCCAACCTTGTTGCGATTGCAAGGAATATTAGTAACCCGAATTTTTGAAGCAATAATAGCCCGGATACATTTAGCAATTGGACAAGAAAATAAGAGATGATCAACAGATTCATTCTGCTGACAGAAGTAACACATTGGATCCCCACTCCAATTCCTCTTAAGCATGTTGTCTTTAGTAAGAATTGCATTATTAGCAACTAACCACGTAAAAATTTTCATTTTAGCTGGGATTTTAGCTTTCCATATATTCTTATGATGATGCCCCACATCATTGGTGGTTAGAGCATTATAAAGAGATTTAACAAGAAATTTTCCACTTTTTTCAAGCTTCGAGGTACAAATGTCCTGTTCATTAGATAGATCCTTTTCGAATCTTATCTTTCAGAGATATCCATTCTTCCAAGAGGTCATCACTTAACCATCTACAAAAAGATAATTGCAAACTACTAGCTGCTTGGGCCAATGAGATATCTTTTTGATTGCACAATTTAAACAGAATTGGATGGGAGATATATAGAGGCTTATCTTCAAGCCATGTATCTTTCCACAGAGAGGTTGCATGACCATTGTTAACAATCATCTTTTTTACCCTGCAAATAAATATCCTTGACCTTAAGAAGGTCACCCATATAGGAGAATCACTTTGTTTGTGTTTGACAGACAAGATAGTGTCCTTCTTTAGATATTTGAACTTAACAATGTATTGCCATATGAGAACTAATGGAATACTTGGCGAATCTATGGAGATTTGTTTAGTTCTTTTCCTTCGGTTTTTAGTAGAAGATATTTTATATTTTTTTCTTCCCATTTTTTTTAGTCGGTAATATTTCTTCTTAGATTTTTTTTCTTTCTACGATAAAATCCTATTCCCGGCGTTAAGCTTGGGTTTATCCAATCTAATCTATGTGTACAAGAGATTTGATTAGAATTTCTTTTCTTATTTTTTTTTCTAGATAGAGTATAATTCATATGTCTTTAATAATGGAAGATTTTTTTTTTTAGGTTTTTCCTCCCGCTTTTAGATTCCGATCATATTTTTAGATTTTATAGATTGGAGGTCTCCATCACGTGCACACATGGCTGGGAAATTACTAATTTCGTTTACGCAGAACATGCAAATCTAATGGAGAGAGGGAGTAACAACCGTTCTAGTGGAGAGAGAGAGGAGTAACAACCGTGGTGCGCCTGTTAATCATGAGAGCGGGGTCATTAGGAGCCGGGCGGGGTGATTAGTGGGGCGGTGAGTCTGCCTGTGTGGACGATTCCTTTTCACTCTTTTTAGTAGTAAGATAAGATAAGTGTCGATTCCGGCTAGATTGGGCCGGAATTGACATGTCAACGGCGATCTTGATGGCGGCGGGTGATGGTGTAGGCGGTGGTTGGGGCTGTTTGGGAGTAGTAGAGAGGAGGAAGAAGAGGAGGAAGCGGCGGCGTGGGGCGGCGGTGCTGCCGTGCGCCGGGAGGGCGGCGCGGCGGCGGCGGGGCGGCGCGGGTGGTGCGCTGGCGGCGCTGCGTGGAGGCGCCAGCCAGCGGCGGCGGCGGCTGGCGGCGGCGCGTGGCGCGGGTGGAAGGAGAGAGAGAGAGAGCCTAGGGTCGGGAGAGCTGTTGGGAGTTACCCCTTTAATTTATTTCTTCTTAAGAATTAACTACTACATGCCTCTTGTATTTATAGTCCGAGGGAGACTTGCATGCTAAGAAAGATCTATAGAGGTTTCCTTATAGATTGGAATTCCTCTTTACAAACAATCTATTTATTCCCTATTTTATTCCTATCTTTATTCCTTAAATATTCCTTACTTAATTGCGGCTAAAACGACGTGGCGTGTTTACGGCAAAGGCGGCGGCGCCCCTCCCTCAGCGCACGCCGGGCCCTTGGCCCCGGACAGCGCTTGCGTTCCCCTTGTTGGGCCCTATTCCGCGATCCCTTTTTGGGTCATGACATCTCTCCCCTCCCATTTGGCGGTAGCGTCCTCGCCGTGGTTCTCGCACCGGTGACATATCCGATCTTGTTGGGCGAGGATGGAGATGCGATGTTGAAGCCGAATAGATGTCGCACGAGTGGCCCGGTCGTCGGGGCTTATCAATCTCCTCGAGTGGTGCCCAAACTGTTGCCATCATCTTTATGAGTCCGGCGAGGCCATGGGGCTTGTGGTCCATTGAAGGAGCAAGTTGAGGTGGAACAGGAGCCTCCTGGGGTGTGACGAGGTTGACGATGTAGGGGGTTGATGTGGGTGGTATGTACCTCTTGTCGTCGTCGGTAAAGGCCCCAAATCGAGACATCTTTCAAGATGGAAGTGTCGATCTCTTGAGCGAGTTGGGTTGTCGTGCGCCGTATGTAGGGCGCCTCCTGGTGCCGTGCAGCCCACGGTATGTTGGCGTAGTCGTACTGGGCGTAGATGTCGTTGAGGAACATTGGGTCCCACTAGTTGAGCTCTGGAGTCGTCCTGGCTGTCATGGCCGAGTAGTCGACGTCGCGATAGTTGTTGGTGTCGTCGTTGAAGGGTGTCCCAAAACCGCGAATGGGACACCGTGGTATGATGTCTCCGTTCTCCCGTGGCGCCATCTTGGTGATGCGGAGGAGCCAAAGAAAGAGGAGTGTCGTTCTCTTCGGTGGGCAACTGTGTACTGATGTTCCACTTGCGTGTGGTGCCGATGGTGTCGCCTTTCTTTGGAGTCTGCAGCTTGATTGATGGTGTTTTTCACCATTGTTGATGTCGGCAGGATGTCCAGCAGGTGTGGTAGATCGTCGTCGTTGAAGGTCGGCGAGTGAACGACCTTCTCCTTGGTGGCGCTGGGGGCGTCGGTGTTCTCGCCGGCCGTGGGTTCCCATGTGGGGAACATTGTGGTTGCCAATGTCGAGGTTGGCCGCAAAGGGGTCGCCGTTTTTCATGCCTTTGTAGTTGTTGTCGATGGTAGGCATGGCGAAGACGTAGTCGACGTCGGGGGCTCACATCGGCATTGGCATCCTTGAGGTCGTCATTGACATTCATAGCGCCCATGGTCGCGTCGTCGTCGTTGATGGTGCCGGTGTCGAAGACGTCATGGTTGACGTCGTCAAGCGGCATCGTTGTAGCATGGGTGGTAGAGATAGAAGCTCCTTGTTGATTGGGATATACTTGCCTGGTGACTATGGAGCGTGTGATACGCCGGGAAGGACAGGGGCGAGTGATGCGAGACAGAGTAGCCGGCCGGTCCAATTACCGTAACGGGAGAGGGGAAATGGGTGCATACCTTGGGAGAGACGACCGGACGTGGCGCCGACGCGAACGTGGAGTGCACGGATATGTCACTCGAGACGGCCTTGAGAGCACCATTGTTGCGGCGATCCGCCAACCTCGTGTTTCGTTCTTGGGTCTAGGCTTGGGGAAGAAGACGACTTGCGATTCTGCGATTCGCGAGGGGCTTGTGTGTTTGTGGCGGGGGTAGCTTACGGTATTTATGCGCGCCCCACGGTACGGCCGGCACGCCGTGCGGCTGCGCATGAGGAGGATACCATGTGTGTATGCGTGGCGTGGCGAGAAGGACCCCGGCTATTGCTATTGCAGCCACTTTTTTCGACGACTACTTGCGTTCCCGGTCGGCGAAGGTGTTGTCCAGATGCTAGGATCAGCGATGTAGATGTTGGCGTCGGTTGGCGTCGATGTGTCACCCATAGTGACGTTGGTGTTGTCGTTGATCTTTGAGGGCGTCAAGGTTGGCTATGTCGTGGTTGTTGTTCGATGTTATTGGGGCCGCCCTTGGAGGTATTGTCGATGTCAAGGACGTCGGGGTTGAGACCGGCGACGTCGGTGTCGGCGTCGAGGCGACGCCGTTGAGTCGTCCTTGTTGGCACTCGGATGTTCCCAATGTCAAAGATGATGTTGGTAGTGACCGGGAACTTATCTCGTGCCATTGTAGTAGCCGTGAGACGTTGGCCTAGTTGGGTAGCCTTTTTGTCGAATACCGGGTGGACGCGTCGGTGGTAGCCTCCGGGTTACGATCCGATCTTGTAGGATCCGATGGAAGCCTAGAGGGGGTGAATAGGCTTAACCCCAAAATTGACTGTTAAAACTTCGTAGACTGTCAAGACACAAGAGGCGCGGCACCGCCAAGCGCGTGAACCCGACCAACAGCATGCAGACGAGACGAGAGAGACACTTCTCTCGGCCCGGCGGCGGCAACCTTTGCCAGACATCAACCGCGAGCACTCCCAAAAGCTAGTCCACGAGCCGGGTTTGGTGCTCAAGGTTCCCACTTGTTCCTGCACACAAATATACCACGTAAAAACCTTCCAAGGCCGGGCAGAAACCCAAAGAACCAAGTAGATCGGGTCGAAGCCCTTTCTCACAAGACAAATATGCAATAAAGTAAAGGGAGAACAAGTGAGACAAGGATTTGACCCGTGGTTCACCGCGCCACACAGTGCCGGGCTACGTCCACGTTGTTGAGGTTGCCACACAAGGCTTAGCTTGCCCACCGGCTTGCTTTTTTTCCCTCGTTCACAAGTCTAGGAGTTAACCCTAGAGATGTGGGTAATGTATTGCTGTAGAGTGAGGTTACAAACCTCCCAAGGCTGCCACACGAAGGGGGCAAGCTCAAGGGCGACGCCTAGCCGTCTAGGAGCAAGCTCCAAGAGTAAAGAACCCTAGGGTTCCGGCCAAACGTGAACCAAATGCTCTTTTGAGTGGGGGAAGTAGTAGATCCGGCCTCCACAAGCAGCTTGTTGCCTTTTCCCTCAAGATTTGATGGTGGAATCGAAATCTTTGCTTGGGGAAGGAGGAGCAACAATGGAGGAGTGAGAGAGAGCAAGAGGTCTATTTTCCCGCCGCCGTCGCGAGGTTGAAGATGAAGTGAGCGAGTTCCCGTTGGGGGGAGGGGTAGAATGGGTATTTATACCCTCACGGACCCAACGGTAGGATTAGGGCGCAAAGATCGCCAAGCATTCATTGCGCGGCAGCCGCGCCAACCCGACAAAGAAAAGGTGAGAAGCAAGTGGAAATGCCGGGTGGTCGGGTTTGGAGCCGAAAGTGTTGTGTCCGGATTTGATGTTTAGAGCACTTGGTCCACAGTGTACCGAGAATCCTAGGATCCCTCTTAATAGTACGGCATTTCCTAAACTCAAGATTCGAAATATAAAATAATTTAAACGCCTTGAGCCGGAAACACCACCATCTAGCTTATTTGGTACTTTTGGACCTGTTCATCAACTCCATATTTTAATCCCCGCATGTCATCTTCAGAAACTCATTAGTCCCCTAATTCGGTGGTCATCAACGCCAAAACCCACTTAGAGCTTGATTGCACTTACAATCTCCCCTTTTTGGTGATTGATGACAACCAAATTAGAGCTTACATAAGATGTAAAGTCAAACTTAGATTACGAAGACCAAGGATGTAGGAACCTCCCCTAAATATGTGATTGAGTTTTGAATTCTCATGGTTGACTGAAATGTCAATTTCACATATTTAGGTGTTGTGAGGCCTCCCCTAAATGTATAAGTGAGATTTGAATTCTCAATTTTGACATAAAAGTCAAGATATACATTTAGAGTGTGCAAGGCCTCCCCCTACATCCATGGTTGCTTTGGGGTGCTCAAAGGTGTCGAGAAAATATATCCGTGATGCATATGACAACAAAGTAATATGATCGAGCACAAAAAGAGTGTCTGCGCAAGACTGATGTGCACGGCACTCGCCGCTACTGCGCGGCACCGCCGCGACTATCGGCCACGCATGCATTGCACAACATCACATCATAGCGTATATGACAAGATATATATACTCTAAACATGCGGCCAGGATAATTAAAACAGAGTTTAAACGACCAACAACCAAATCGAGGAATAACAAGTCATAGGTGGCATTATTACATAAAATAGAGTTTCTCTCAAACTCACACCTAACAAGCTACTCTCAAGGGATCTAAACTCGAAGATCACCGCGCATCATCCTCGAACCAACTCCAAAGCGTCGAAAAAGTTTGACCCCTCTCATCTCTCATTTCTTCTAATTTTTCTCCCCTTTGGCGTCAAGCACCAAAAAAGATTATAGAAAAGAGAAGAAACAGAGGCGGAGTCACTCCTCACTAGTGTCCTCGCGGGCCGAAGTCGTGGTCCTCGTCCTCCTCGAAATAATCGCACTAGTCTCAAGGCGAGCGACAGTAGAGCGACGTGGCCGGGTCTGCCGAGCAAAGGAACCAAGCAGTCGACAAGTCCTGGTCCGAGCCGCTGGTAGCTGAAAGCTCTGGGAGGTCGTACTGTGGTGGTCTAGGGATAGAAGGGGGAACTGGAAGTCCTTGCTTCTCCCTGACACTCTTGAACGCCTGTCTAACCTCCCCTGCGTAACTCATAAGTCTGGCTGAGATGCATAAGTGCAATGCCCAAAAATGGCCTTGATCCACTTCTTCACCTTGGATCGAGACTGCCCGTGTCTCCCCGGCCTAGAGCTAGAGGGCTGCTCCATGTCCTCTCTGCCAGCCGAGGTGCCTCCTGCTGAGGGTCTTGTTCTGCCACTGGTCTTCCCACCATCCAAGCCATGGGTCTTCTCTATATTATAGACGTGTGAAAGCAATCCTTGGGATAGATGTTCCCACTTGACCCTCTCAATCATGAACATAATGTAAGGAGCATATGGCAGGTTCCTCCTAGCATCATCCATGGCATTTGCTAGCTGCCTCCAAATGAACTTTCCCACATTGAAAGTCTCATCATTCCTGAAGTGAGCAAGCAGATTTCTAGCATAACCATTCACATCAGAGGCCGCCCCATCCTTAGGATCAATGGTGCATCTGCACAGGTTGTTCATCACATAGAAGAAGTCCTTCAACCCCTTCCTCTTTCCAAGCGGTGAGGATCCGCCCGGCAAATCCCCGATAGTCTTGGCCTCAATGGGGTCAATCTCATGTATATCTGTGTACTCTCGTGGTCAGCCCCAAAACCAAGTATCGTGAAGGTGACAAAGTCAACTCGTAGTGCCTCCCGTCGGTCATCCGATGGATGGTGTCCGCACGGCCCGTCCCGGTAATAAGTGGCATGGAACCCGACTAAGGATCTCCTCATTCCAATATGCTTGAAAGACATGATATCCGTCACTCAAACTTCTCACAAGCTTCAATTGCCTCATTGAAGGCCTCCTCCTCCTTGTCTGCCATCCTCTCAAAATCAATATAATGCATGGTTGTGATCTTGCTCTTGGTGGAGTGGAGGAGAACTGTCAGATAGAAATTGGAGTGAAATGCTGCCCAAAACCTCTCATCAATCCCCTCTGTCTGCTCATCCGCATAGACATTGTAAGCTCTAACATCTCGCTACTTCTCTTTGCTTCTTGAAGTAGCTCACGACCGGGATAGGAGGATCATTGACGGGGGGCTGTCATCTCAAACACACCCTCAACCTCGCCGCATGTAGTCAAGTTATCAAACACTAAGGGGTGATCCGAGTGCCTTGTTCACCAAGGGGGTACAATGGTGTACCCATACTTTTTCTTCTTTGCTCCTCGAGAAGCTCACCGCTCCACCGCCACCCGCCTGCTCAGATTCTTCCTTCCTCCGCCCCTTTCAATTACCTTGACCCTCTGCTTCCCTTTTCCATGGGAATCACCTCCAGGGTCCATCTATGCAAGATTTAGAGTTTGATCAGAAACTGTCAAGAATAGGAAGTGGAATGACCAAATTTATGTAGTAGAAAGGTTAGAAAAATGAATTTTGATGATTTTGAGCAAGCCGTCCGGGGTCGAGCACGGCCGCTGCATCACCGCCAGCAGCAGGGAGGCACGGCACTGCCGTGTCATGCACGCGGCACCGCCGCTCCCCTTGCTCAAATATCATCTAAATTCATTTTAATAAACTTTCTAATGCATCTATCTAGCACAGTCACTTAACTATCTCAATTTCGGATACAAATTCGAGCAAAAGTGCGAAATACCATGGATTGACATTTAGTATGAACTAAAGTGAAAACTTCTTTGATATATGGATTTAATGAATTTCCCACTTTGTTTAAGTGGATGATTTGAGGGATATTTACTGATTGAATCAGTTAAGAACTGTCAAAGTTCTATTTAGGGGACGGCCGTGCCGTGCCCTCCCCCTAAATCGTCCAAGTAATCAAAACACGAAATCCATCAATTCCATTCAACCAAACCACTCTCCTAGAGTTCATACATCACTAATCAACACATATCCATGAAAAATTTCCACACATTGCATAGATCGGGCAAGTTCTCCACAGCTAGGGTTAGGTTTACCTTGTTGATTGGAGAGGAAAGAAGAGAAGCCGCCGAGGAGAGGGGAGTAGGGCCGGCCGGGACGAGGAAGATGGCCGGGCCGGCGGTGGCGCGCCGCTGCACCGGCCGGCGGGCAGTGAGCGCGGCGCTGCGGCGCGTAGCAATGTGTGTGGCCTTCCTTCGCGCCGAGAGAGAGCGGGGCGCGAGGGAGAGTCGGGGCGAGGAGAAAGAGGCGGACTGGGCGAGCCCCGGTAGAAAAGGAAAGAAGAAATTGGTTTGGCTCGATACGGTTCGACAGATCGAGACCGCAAACCAGGCGCGCATCGTTGCTGAAAGGACGCGCACTGCCGTGCCCACACGGGCAGCCCGCCGCAAGGGCACACGGCATTGCCGCCCAAATACCGCCCCGCATATATATTGCCACTTTTAACCTATTTCTCCTCGCACTTGATCACAAAGACACCAAAATTCATTGCCCGGGACAGATCATCAATCTGGAACAATGGCATTGAATTTCGGATTAGAATTTGAAATCCTTTTGAAACACAATATGAAAGTTTTCACAAACTCTTCCTATGTCGAACTAGTGTCTCAAATGTAATGCATGTGTGCTGGAATTCAAACCAAGTTACGAGAATCGAGAATGTTTAGCTCACTACGCAAAAGCACAAAACCTTGACTCATCGAGAGGCTTGGTGAAGATATCGGCTAGTTGCTTTTCGGTGCTCACATGGCGAATGCGATATCTCCTTTGAGTTCGTGGTCTCTCAAGAAGTGATGACGGATGTCTATGTGTTTTGTTCTAGAGTGTGCTCTGAGGGTTATTTGCGAGTTTGATGGCACTCTCGTTGTCACAAAGAAGAGGTATCTTTGTGAAGTGACATCCGTAATCTTTTAAGGTTTGCTTCATCCAAAGTAGTTGAGCACAACATGCACCGCTGCAACATACTCGGCCTCGGCGGTGGAAAGGGCTACACAATTTTGCTTCTTAGAGCTCCAAGACACTAAGGACCGTCCAAGGAATTGACATGTCCCCTGAAGTGCTTTTTTCGATCTACTTTGCAACCGGCATAGTCGAATCAAATAGCCAAGTAGATTGAACTTGGAACCCTTGGGATACCACAAGCCAAGGTTAGGAGTGAGTACTAAGTATCTCAAGATTCTCTTAACACCCACGTTGACATTCCTTTGGATTGGCTTGAAAACGAGCACACATACACACACTAAGCATTATGTCCGGCCTAGATGCACAAAGGTAAAGCAAAGATCCAATCATGGAGCGATATACCTTCATGTCCACTACTGGACCCTCCTCATCAAGATCAAGATGTCCATTGCTTGGCATTGGAGTTTTGATTGGCTTTGCCTTAGCCATATCAAACTTTTTTTAGCATGTCGTGGGTGTACTTGGTTTGGCAAATGAATGTCCCTTCCTCCATTTGCTTGACTTGAAACCCGAGGAAGTACTTTAGCTCACCCATCATGGACATCTCGAATCTCTTAGTCATAGTCCTACTAAATTGCTCAACATACACATTGTTAGTGCTACCAAATATTATGTCATCGACATATATTTGGCATACAAATATATCATTGCTAACTTTGTGAGTGAAGAGAGTAGGGTCGGCTTTGCCTATCTCAAAGCCTTGTTTGAGCAAGAATTCCTTAAGGCATTCATACCATGCTCTAGGTGCTTGCTTAAGCCCATAGAGCGCCTTATGGAGCTTGTAGACGTGGTTGGGAAACTTGGGGTCTTCAAAACCGGGTGGTTGCTCAACATATACTTCCTCTTGTAGTGGGCCATTGAGGAATGCACTCTTGACATCCATTTGGTACAGCTTGAAGTCATGATGGGCAGCGAAGGCTAGAAGAATGCGAATTGCTTCTAGTCTTGCCACCGTGCATACGTCTCATCAAAGTCCAAGCCCTCTACTTGAGTGAAGCCTTGAGCAACCAATCTTGCCTTGTTTCTTGTCACCAACCCATCTTCATCTTGCTTGTTACGGAAGACCCACTTGGTGCCAATGATGTTAGTCTTGGGTCTTTCCACCAACTCCCAAACTTCATTTCTTTTGAAGTTGTCGAGCTCCTCTTGCATGGCCAACACCCAATCCGGATCCTTGAGAGCATCATCTACTTTCTCATGGTTCCAAAGATGAAACAAAAAGAGAAATGTTGACGAAAGCAGCTAGATGAGATCGAGTAGTAACTCCCTTCGAAGACTCCCAAGGATGTTATCAACGGGTGATCCCGTTGAATTGTTTGTCGTAGTCGTGGGTGATCAACGCCTTCTGCATTTTCTTCTTGATCTTCATCATATTCATCATCGCCTTCAAGAATTGGAGCAAGATCAAGTGGTTGAACAGTGATGCAGGTGGATCGGCCGTTGCGAGAGGTAGAAGGCGCGGCACCGCCGCCGCGTAGGTGCGGCACCGCCGCTTGCACACTTCCAAGAAGCGTCTGCGCCGCACTTGGTCATCGAAAAGTACGTCGGCGGAATCTTGTGCAAAGAACAACCGGTGGATCCTCCTCTCCATTAGCTTGATCTTCTTGAGGCCTTATGTCACCGATAGCCAATTGCTTTATTGCCTCACAAGGTGGATCCTCCTTTCCTACAACACTTTGATCAACTTGCTCTACTTGAGAGCCATTAGATTCATCAAATGTCACATCTATAGTGATTTCAACCCTACCGGTGGTTTGGTTGAAAACACGATAGGCATGCTCATTTGATCCGTAACCAAGAAGAAAACCTTCATCAACTTTAGGTGCAAATTTAGAGGTTCGGGGCCTTTTGTTCGAATGAAACACTTGCACCCGAACACCCTAAAGTATGACACCTTAGGTTTGTTACCGGTTAAGAGCTCATATGAAGTCTTCTTGAGTTTCTTGTGTAAGTAGAGGCGGTTGATGGCATGACAAGCGGTGTTGATGGCTTCACACCAAAAGATGTCCCCAAGTCTTGTACTCATCAAGCATTGTCCTTGCCATCTCTATGAGTGCACGGTTCTTCCTCTCTACTACACCATTTTGTTGAGGGGTATATGCGGTGAGAACTCATGCTTGATGCCCTCTTCATCAAGGTACTCTTCAACTTGGGTGTTCTTGAATTCGGTCCCATTGTCACTTCTTATTCTCTTGACGGGGAGATCGAATTCTCTTTGTGCCCTCTTGATGAAGGTTTTCACCTTCTCTTGTACCCGACACTTATCAAAAACAAAGAAAACCCAAGTGAAGCGGGGTAGTCATCAACAATAACAAGTCCATATTTGTTACCCCGATGCTAAGGTAGGCCACCGGTCCAAAGAGATCCATGTGTATCAACTCCAATGGTTGAGTAGTGGTCATCACGCTCTTTGGTGGGTGAGGTGCACCTACTTGCTTCCCTCCCTTGGCAAGGTCCACATATCCCTGTCTTTATCAAAATCAACATTTGTTAGTCCAATGATGTGGTTGTCTCTCTCCTTTGGCCAAGTTCCTCATGCCAACATGTGCTAGACTGCGATGCCATAACCAAATTTCCATGCTAGATTTTTTGCCATTAGACGGTATCAAGCTTAGCCTCACTTTTGTTGAAATCAACTAAGTAAAGCTTATTCTTGAGTTTGCCTCAGAAGACAACATGAGGAATCCTTCCCCGCGAAAGACTTCCACACCAACATCCGTAAAGAGACAATTGTAGCCTTTCTCACACAATTGTGAGACCGACAACAAATTGTATCCCAACGAGTCAACATGCAAAACATCCGAAATATTGTGCTCGGTTGATAGCGACGTTACCAAGACCGATCACACTTCTTACATCATCATTTCCAAACCTTATGTTGTTCCTATCGTCATTGGTTTGGGAATATGATGAGAACATACTCCTTTCTCCTGGTCATATGATTTGTACGACCACCGGCCAAACACCCAACTTGACCCACCGGAGGAGTATGCCTGCAAAACAAGTTTAGTTCACAAGTTTAGGTCCCCTAAGATTCTTGGGACCTTTTACCTTAGTCACAAGAACTTTGGGAACCCATATAGAGGTGTTGCAATAAAGTTTCTTTTCACCGCCCAAGTACTTTGCAAACACCTCCCCTTGCTGTTTTGCCTTCACTTCAAAGCAAGGATTTGAGTCTAACTTGCTTGCTTTTGCCTTTGATTGATAGGAGTGGCCCTTAGGAACAGCCTGCACAAGATTTTCTCGACTTCGGACCTTCTTCACGTGCTTTTGGACCATTTTCTTGGGTCTATTCTGAGCCGAGGCGGTGTAGGTGACCTTCCCTTTTCTTGGGGCGCGCGCAGCACGCCGCCATCCTCGAGGTAATGCCGCCCGTCCTCGCGGCATTGCCGGCCGCCCTTTCATGCACCGCCGCGCGTGTGGCGTGCAAGATGCCTCGGGTTGGCTTGTGTCCAACGCCTGTCGTGGTGTCTCTCTCTGTACCTACTTGTGCCCTTTGCTTAAGAATTTGACACATTCAACACCATTGATCATCTTTCGACCATTGGTTTTGTTTCCATGCTTGTGTCCAAGTCCATCCTTGATTCTTGGATTTCTCCCATCAATGTAGTTGGGCCTTTTGGGAGCCTCAATCTTGTTGCTCATCTGTTGCCTTGCTTTGGTTTCACCTTCTTTTCTTACCATAGCAAAGTGAGCCTAGTAATCTCTTTCTCCATTGCTTTCATATTGGCATGGTTAGTGGCATAAGCATTCATATCAACATTATAGCATTTTCCACAACCTTGACTAGTGGAGGGAGTAGAGGTATCCTTTGTGGCTAGGAGATGTGAGTTGCTCTCACTAAAAATGCTATGTTCATTTTCAAGCTTTTTGTGCTTGTCTTGCAAATCACAATATTTCCCATTTAGGGTGACCATAGCCTTCTTAGTAAGAGCATGATTTCCTTGCTCATTAGCTAGGCTCTTTTGCAAGGAAGCCACCTCACTTCTCTCAGCTACAAGAGCATCCTTGTTATCAACATAGAGCTTTTCAAGTCTATCAAGTTGACTATCTCTAGTTGCTAACTCCGCTTGGGTACTTTCTAAATCTGCCATTAGTTGAGCAAGAAAGCCTCTAGTTTTGGGATCTAGGTTTTTAGTGAGTCTAACATATTCTTCATCATCACTAGATTCATCTTCACTAGAGCTTTCACTAAGATCACTAGAGTCATCACTAAGAGAAGGAGAAGGTTTGGGTTTGATTTTACCTTCTCATGCTTGGCCATAAGACAAACATGAGTGGAGTCATTGTCCTCATCCTCATCATCGGTCATGTTGTCGAAGAGCTTGGGTGTAGAGGTCTCTTGCATAGCGAATGTTGCAACATGGACTTCCTCTTCACTTGTCTCTTTTGTTGAGTCCCACTCATGGCCGATGTGAGCTTCACCCATGCTTCTTCCCTTTCTCTTGTAGTCTTGCTTCTTGTCCTTGCCATTGTCCTTCTTGTATTTGTTGTTCTTGTTCTCATAAGGACAATCGGCAACAAAATGCTTGGTGCTGCCACAATTGAAGCATGTTCTCTTTTTTTCTTGTTTGGGAATCTTCGTTGCACCATCTTGTAGCCATTTGCTTTCATCCCCTTCCCATACTTCTTCATGAATAGGGCCATGTCATCAATCTTCTTGTAATCAGCCCCATCATCTTCATCATCACTTGAGGAAGAGGTTGCATCAATATTTTCTTGCATCTTCTTCATTTCTTTGTCTAGACTTGTTGATGCTTGCTTGCTGCCCTTCATCTTGTTGGAGGAGCTTGGCTTGCTTGTCTTGGTTGCCTTGAGAGCCACATCCTTGATCTTGATGCCCTCAAGCTTGGCTTGCAACTCTCCAAGCTTTCTTCTTTCATTTGCCTCCTCTCTTTGCATGTCATAGGTGAGTAGTCTTCCAAGCACATCATTTGGAGTGAATTGTTCAAACTTCTTCTTATCACGAATCAAGGTGACCACTATGTCATTTCTAGGTGTATATGCCTCAAGCATGATCTTGACAACGGTGTGGTCATCTAGATCGTCATCTCCAAATCCTCTAATCTTGCCAACTAGCACCATCAACCGGTCAAACATTTCTTGGGCTCCTTCTCCATCAAGGATCACAAACCGGTTGAGCTTGGCCTTCAACAAGTCAATCTTGGCTTTTCTTACTTTGTCTACTCCTTCATGTGCAAGTACTAGAGTGTCCCAAATCTTCTTTTTGCTTCATTGACATTCATCACCCTATTGTACTCATTGCCTTCAAGAGCACTAAGGAGGATGCTTGTGGCTTGGCCGTTGATGTGGGCAGCTGCTAGCTCTTCGCTCATCGGCTCCTTGGGGTTCACCGTGGCTGAAATCCACCGCACACAACCTCCCAAAGACCGGGTGAAGGGCGCTAAGATAGGCTCTCATCAAGTGCTTCCACTTGGCATAGTTGGTCCCATCGAAACGCGGGGCAACTTTCCCCCGCGGTACATTGATGAAAGACTTCTTATCGCTGTTAGTCAAGTAAGAAGAATAATTAAAGGATATGGCGGCGAACTTGTTGTTGTTGACGCCCCTCATCCTTCTTGCTTTCCTTCTTCTTCTTCTTCTTGTTGTAGGAGATATCATCATCTCCATCGTCGGAGCTACTTGATAGCTCACTTGACTCCGCCTCTTCTTCTTGCCTTTTCTTCTCTCTTGCTGCCCTCCTAGCAGGCTCTTGCCTCACGAATCATCTTTCTTTGATCTTTTCTTTGAAGCTTCTCGGCAAGCTTGACACTAGCTTGCTCTTCTAGTCTTTTCTTTTCTCGCTCTTGCCTTCTAGCGTTTAAGCCTTGCTATTCTTCTTGGGTCTTTCTCTCGGCATCGGTGGCATCACCCTTGATGGTGCTCTCACCGGCTGTACCGAGAAAGCTCGCCGTCTTCAGCCCTCCACCTCCTCCACGGGGGCGGTGGACTTGCCTCCTTTGTTCGATCCCTCCGGTGCCTCCATACTTCACGCGGTGAAGCGTATACGAAGTATCCTAGCTCGATACCACTTGTAGGATCTCGATGGAAGCCTAGAGGGGGGGGGTGAATAGGCTTAACCCCAAAATTGACTGTTAAAACTTCTCAGAGACTGTCAAGACACAAGAGGCGCTGCACCGCCAAGGCAAGTCGCGGCACGCCAGCGCGAAACCGACCAACGCATGCAGACGCAGACAGAGACACTTCTCTCGGCCAGTAGCGCCCACCGCCACAGTGGTAGCGGCACCGCCACAGACACCGAACTGAGCACTCCCAAAAGCTAGTCCACGAGCCGGAGTTTGGTGCTCAAGGTTCCCACTTGTTCCCGCACACAAATATACCACGTAAAACCTTCCAAGGCTAGCGTAAAACCCAAAGAACCAAGTAGATCGGGTCAAGCCCTTTCTCACAAGATAAATATGCAATAAAGTAAAGGGAGAACAAGTGAGACAAGGATTTGACCCGTGGTTCACCGCGCCACAAAGCCGGGCTACGTCCCACGTTGTTGAGGTTGCCACACAAGGCTTAGCTTGCCCACCGGCTTGCTTTTTCCCTCGTTCACAAGTCTAGGGAGTTAACCCTAGAGATGTGGGGTAATGTATTGTCTGTAGAGTGAGGTTACAAACCTCCCAAGGCTGCCACACGAAGGGGGCAAGCTCAAGGGCGACGCCCTAGCCGTCTAGGAGCAAGCTCCAAGAGTAAAGAACCCTAGGGTTCCGGCCAAACGTGAACCAAATGCTCTTTTTGAGTGGGGGAAGTAGTAGATCCGGCCTCCACAAGCGCTTTGTTGCCTTTTCCCTCAAGATTTGATGGTGGAATCGAAATCTTTGCTTGGGGAAGGAGGAGCAACAATGGAGGAGTGAGAGAGAGCAAGAGGTCTATTTTTCTCTCTTTGCCGCGAGGTTGAAGATGAAGTGAGCCGAGTTCCCGTTGGGGAGGGGTAGAATGGGTATTTATACCCTACGGACCCAACGGTATGATTAGGCGCGCTGCACCGCCGCACCATTGCGCTGCATCGCCCGCCAACCCGACAAAGAAAAGGTGAGAAGCAAGTGGAAATGCCGGGCCGGTCGGGTTTGGAGCCGAGTGTTGTGTCCGGATTTGATGTTTAGAGCACTTGGTACACAAAACCCGAGAATCCTAGGATCCCTCTTAATAGTACGGCATTTCCTAAACTCAAGATTCGAAATATAAAATAATTTAAACGCCTTGAGCCTAAAACACCACCATCTAGCTTATTTAGTACTTTTGGACCTGTTCATCAACTCCATATTTTAATCCCCGCATGTCATCTTCGTAAAACTCATTAGTCCCCTAATTCGGTGGTCATCAACGCCAAAACCCACTTAGAGCTTGATTGCACTTACAGATCTGGATAGCCGAGGGCTATGCTAAAAAAAGAGAAACAAAAGAGATGAAAAATGGACACATGTCCGAGGGCGAGTAGAGCCCACATCTCCAAAAAAAAACAAAGAAAAAAAAAGAGAGAAAGAAAAAAAGAAAGAGAGGAAATACAAGATAAAAGTCTAGGGCGAGTAGAGCCCACCTCTCCAAAAAACAATTATTATTATATAGTAATAAAGCCCATACTTTCTCGAAAAACAAATACAATCTAAATAAATAATCCCGAATGCAAAAAGTTGATCAAAAGAATGAATGAATAGTATTTCTATTATAACCGTTCTATCTGGCAACCGCCCAAGACTCTGAGACAGCTAACAAGCCCCGCTACGATGAAAGGCAATAAAGGGTGAGTAAAGATGTGCCATTTTATTCAAACTATAGTAGAAAATCTTGTTATAAACCTAGCACTTGTAAAATGTAATCGGCATAGAAGCAACTCGATCATCAACCAAGTACTTATCTTTTGCTCGAGGACGCGCAAAGGGTAAGCTTGGGGGAATTTTTGACGGTCACTAACGACATGTTTTTAGCGTCAACATTCTACCAATAAGGGGTGAAACTATACCCTACTACACACATATGCATTTATTATTGACATAATTCCACTTGTAGTGCAGAAATAATATTTTGTAGGATTTATATAAAAACCTAGTGGAAAATGTACCAAAAGGCGCCATCTGGAAAAGCGCATTCTTGAAGGATATCAAGCCCAAGGGACAAATGGACCAAACACGCTTGAACCGGGCCGAGCCAACGCCGCCCTACAACTTTTCAGGCCCGACACGGCCCACCTGCCAAAGCTCAGGCCCAGCGGGACCCAGACGGGTGCGGCCGCACCCTAAGGTGCGCCCGCACCCACTTTGGCGCCAATCCGGCCCAAACTTGGCGAGGCGGTGCATTAAGTGTCGAAACCGACGGGGGGGGTGGATCGGCCGATTCAGTGAACCTAGACGCCTGAGAGATGGTCGGTTTGGTGTACTTTTGCACTTAGCCTCCTCTCTCACTTGTATAAGTAGGCCTCTCCTCTCCCCTCTCAACACACACCTCACAAGAGAGTCATTCTCTCCTCTCCACTCTTCTTCTTCCTCCTCTTAGTAGATTAGTAGGATGTGGAGCTAGGCAACAAAGCTACCAAGGAGGGCTTGGCTCCTTGGAAGATGGACTCCCCGTATAATCTATCTATGGTATTCTTCCAAAGCCTTGTCCCTATTATCTTATCTTGGTTGTGCATTTGACTTAGAGTCTTCATGTTATTTCTATGCTTCATGATTTATCTTATGATCTAACATGTTGTTCTTGACATGAACATGACATATGAACTAGTCTATAGTTTCTATGTTGTGATATCGTCATATAGAACTTTATGCTTAAACCATTCATGCAATATAATTGAGTAGTGTCGGATTGTGCCGAATGGCGGTTCGCTTCACGCCCTTCGGGCTTGCTCGTGTCCTATTCCGTCCATCCGTAGGGTGGGGACCATGGGGGACATGAGTAGTGTCCTTGTATGCGGGGCGTGGTGTCCGGATGCCGTGTATCCTTCGAATATGACGGCATGCCACGGTCGAGGGGTAGGCGGCGGGGGTTGTGACAGACCTCGTCCGTCCTTTTTGTAATCCCCCACGTTCGTATGTTGTGTAGGAGTCTAAAGTGCCTTTTCATTGGGCGGTATGCACCGGGAAGGTCTCCCCGTCCATCTCACTCTCGCCTCCGACCTCCTACTCATGAGTGTTGCTCGACTATCAACCGGTTCTATGCACGACCATGACTAGAATCAGATGCTCCACTTAGAACTTTCTTTATTCCTTATTTATCTTTATCCTTGAGTTTGGCCCGAGTGAGTGTGTCAAGTTATCCCTTTACCGTTCCCTTTATATCCCTGTTATGAGCATTGGTCCATTACACAAATCATCTTATCTTCTTCATGTCTCTATTAGATCCTTTTCCACCATGCCTTCCTTTGGGAAAATATAAATAACGATACCCCGAATATCTCCCGGTGAAATGCTACAATGATAGATCCGCGCGCTTGCGGATGAATATCTATTTTGGCAAGGTCTATCACTGTTGATATTCCTAGTCCGATCACCGACATGGTGGTTTCACTTAGGAATGTCGGCACATTTTACGGCGCCGTTATTAGAGATGGGTTCTAAACTCTGTTTCTAGTGATTGCGCTAAGAAATGTCAACAAGCATTTCTCGGCGCCGTTGTTCTGGGAAGGCATTGGTTTTTTCTAAGGAATCTTTTAGAACATGTTCATCATGATAATATGCATGTGTAGTGACCTTTGTTTATAACAGGTTTATCTAAAAAAAAAAAAAACTTTTATAAAAAAAAAAAAAACTTTATATATTAAAAAAAAATTATCTAAAAGAAAAAAAAATCTTATAAATAAAAAGCAAGGACTTGTTATCAAGTTAGTATGCACCTTCGGGTATTCTTGTTGCTAACCATTTCGGTGGAGACTAAGAAGAACCAAGGGGCACGCGACGCTTGGAAACATGGGGGCTACATCACTAAGAAAACTAGATGCTCTTGGACGGAGGAACGCACTCAAAAGGTGACCTCGACCTTGCACACTTTCGACTTTTTCACGAAAGTCCAAGTGTGAGAGGGAGGACGGTGATAATATCAAGTTCCACGTACAAGGGGGATCATAAAAAAGAAGAAAAGTGAAAAAAAAAGAGAGAAAAAAAAAAGAGAGGGATGAATAAGAGATTAGCCTCTCCTTGCTATAAAAAAGAAAAGAAAGAAAAAAAGGAGTTGAAAAAAAAAAATATATATAGAAAAAAAGAGAAGTGTTATCGAAAAAAAAGCAAAAAAAAAAATGGTTGTTGAAAGAAAAAAAAAAAAAAAAAAAATATAATAAAAGGAGAGAGGAGCGAGTTGGCCCTATACGATCAAAATAAACGATGAAGGCACCCGACTCCACCCAAAGAAGAAGGGATCTTCCTCTCCCAAGGCCTTTGTCACAAGCACCAAGGCCTATGGATCATGCACATTCGTCGTGTGCGCCTCAACCTTGATGCTTACTTGAGTGAGTTCGGGTATGCCTCCCTCTGCTCCGGCCCGATGAAAGGTCCTAATGGCTTAAGGGGGTGAATAGCCTATTAAAAATTCTTACAACAACACTAAGCACCCGGATTAGTAAATAAGGAGGCGAAGCTAAATGAGCGGTGCTACAATCTATCTATGCAAGCCACAAGCAAAAGATGATATTTCTAATATCACTAAGTCCACACAAATGCTAGGTCGCTATATTACTCCTAAGTGAACAAGCTATTCTAACTAGTTTACCAACTAGGAGCTAACAATTCTAGCAAGATAAGCAACTAAACAACCTAGGCAAAACAACACAAGTATATCAAGTAAATGCTAGAGAGGGTGATCGATATACCGACGATGAAGTGTAGAGGTGGAAGCCAATCACCGTGATCAATATGAAATCTCCAACGAGCAAGCACACAATTGACACGATGATTTTTACCGAGGTTCACGTGCTTGCCGGCACGCTAAGTCCTCGTTGTGGCGACACACTCACTTGACGTGTGCTAAGCTTAATGGCCGGTGCCAAAACCCCTATGGGCGCTCAAGCAAACGATCACAAGAGAGGGTCCAACAAGCCACGAGCAATCCACTAGTGCTCCTTTCGCGAATCTCCCGCGGGGTAAGGAACGACCCCTCACAATCACCACCGGTGTGGCCTCAAACAAGCTCCACTTGAGCTCAACACCGCCTCTTGCTCCAAGCCGCTAGGGAACCGGGCAAATTCCCAAGAAAACAAGAATCCCGCGGCTTCTCCAAGGATGAAGTGCTTCTAAATGCAACCGATGCAAGCAATGCACTTCTATCTCTCTCAATCTCACCAAGAATCCGAATTAGTGATGAGGAGATGAGTGGAGAGGAGTCTCACAAGCTCACTAGCAAGTTAGAGTGTTCAAATGTGCAAGAGAGGTCCCAAAGAACCAGCCAACCAAGTATATATGGCTCCTCTCGAAATGGAGCCATTACTCTAAAAAATTTGCCCTCTCTCATGGACCGACGGGACGCGACCGACCGAACCACCAGCTGGTCCGTCGTGGGTCCGGCGGTGCTTCCCGGCCGCTACCGACAAGCTTCGGGCCCACTTTAGTTGGCTTTCTCCACGCCGTCCGGTCGGGGTTCCGGTCACCATCGGAAGCGTCCGGTCGGGCTTCCGGTCGGCGCGTCCGCCAAAAAACGCTGGTGCAGAGCCGCCAGACGCGACCGACCGGAGCCACCGGCCGATGCGTCTGTCGAGGCCGAAGGCCGTCCGGCCACCCCGACACACCGTTTCTTCACTTTCTTCTTTGCTCTTTGCTTCAAACTTGCTTCGCCTCTTGCCATGGGTTGCCAACACGTCCAAGATGACCACGTCATCACCAATGTTAGCACGTCGAGAAGTTAGGCAAGATCGAAGTTAGTGCTCTCATGTCCTAAATGCAATATGCAAGTCAATTGGACCTAGAAGCACTTCATGCAAGGATTGTCGCGGCATCCCCTCTTGATAGTCGGCTATCTATCCTATAATGTGATCACACGCTCTATCGTGTCTTGATCACTAAAAGGAAAACCCTATCAAGATACCTTAGCCTTGATCTCCCGGGTTCCTCTCAAGCCGATCACCGAGCTTGACGATCCATCAAGTCCACCGACATTGTCCATGTTCATGATCATCATGCTCCTTGTCATCCATCTAATCCTTTCTCAAATCATACACTTAGAGCAAAGGATTAGTCCACAAGTGTGTCATCAATTTCCAAAACCAAACATGAGATTTCACCTGAGGAAGTCATAATCGAACCAAGATCATCACGCTACCGATGCAGCAATTCTAAACTCTATCTTCAAGCTGCTGGTCAAGTACACTTAGGTATGCAAAGGCCCAATAAAAAAAAGAGAAAAAAAATAAAAAAAAAGAGAGAAAGGGTAAAGGAAAGGAGGAACATCCTCCTTTACACCTTTGTGACCACTAAGGCCCATGGTCCATATACACTACATGTGTGTATCACCTAAGCCTTGTGGCCCGCCCGAGATGGATCATCAAGCTACCACCGCGGAGTCTCAACGTTCTTTCCTTCATGCGCGGTTGGTACACACACACTCAGGTATGCAAAGGTAATATTCACCAATTCCTTTTACTCATACTTATCTCCATATATAAAAAGATTCATGTCTTCTCTCCGTTTATGAAATATGGTCCGGGTTTGGATGTGTTTACATGGATCCATGTGATACATCCATAGATCTTTTAAATCAAGCATGGTGCTTGGGTTAAAATGGTCTTCTTTAATCAAAATTTGACATGGTGTCGATATTTGATTAATGAACCCAGTAATGACATCATAAAACAAAGAGAATTATTCTTTGATGGAGATAAAGCAAGGCTAGACTTACATTGCATCTTTATCTTAGCCTTGTTTGAGTTTGAAAAGTTTGGTGAAGCTTTTTGTCCTCCCTTTATAATAAATTTCAAAAAAAAAATCATGAACACCTAGCTTGCTCAAAATTCTCCTTCCCGCATATGCTTTGAATTTTGGTAATCACGGAGGATGGTAAGTCCACTCGTGAATCTACCATATACTAACCATGCAGAAAAGTCAAAGAGCACGGGGGTGAAACCCCGATCCGATAAGCATTGAGCTAGCTTGGGGAGGACCCTAACAAGGTAATGAGAAACCTACACTCTCATCCTCTGTCCATTACCTTGCAAAAAAAAAAAAAACTATAATCATTTTGTTCGCCTTTGCAATGCCTTTATGTCCATTAGATGAATCTTGTTTTCAATTCATGCGTCCTTTTTCTATGTTGGCATGTTTTGGTTTGGAAGTTTTGGTTATTCGAATGATCATACTTCCATAGGCATTTTGAATTAAGCATGGTGCTTAGGTCAAAAAAGTCTACCCTAATCGATTAGACATGGAGTCGAGTTTGATTATTAAATCGAGTCGCTAGTGTAGAATTTGGTCGACCATATGGACTAACCCCGCAAAAATTATCAACTTCAAGAGGGTGTCCTAGAGATGACAATGGAGATCGATCTTGCCTGGTGAACCAAAAAAAAAATATAATAATAATAAAATAAAAATAAATAAAACCTTTGAGACCCCAAGAATGGTTGTCCCATTCTTCCAAGATCATCACAAGACAAGCTTGGGGGGGTCTCCCCGCACGCTAAAAAGATGTCAATCAAAGATCAATTCATGGCGTGCACAAGCTAGCAACATTCATAACTCGAAGATAAGTCAAAAGCTAGCTTGGGGAGGACTCCCACAAAGGTAACTCATATCTCACATTCCATTCAGTTATTTTCTTATCTTATAAGAATGTTGAGATATGAAAATAAAAAAAAAGGGGAAGAAAAGATGGAGAGAGGAGATTTATTCCACTCCATATATATGTGTTGTAGAAATGTTTAGTTCTACCCCTGTTGAAATGATGAATAGTTGCTCAATCTTATGTTTTGCCCGTGCCTAGTTTATAACTTGAATTTCTCTAAAGTTTGGGTTTAGTGGCTAAGTCTTAAAACTCATCTTGAAAAACCGATTCATGTGAGTTGCATAAGCTCTATCCAATCTAAGTTGTTGCCAAATATGATATGGTATAAATAGATTTACTAAGATTTCGTTTAAGAGAGAAACTTGACATCCGGGAATCTAATTTGAAGAAAAGAGAAAATATATGGGCTATGCTAAAAAAAAAGAGAAACAAAAAGAGATGAAAAATGGACACATGTCCGAGGGCGAGTAGAGCCCACATCTCCAAAAAAAAAAAAAAAAAAAGAAAAAAAGAAAAAAAGAAAGAGAGGAAATAAAAGATAAAAGTCTAGGCGAGTAGAGCCCACCTCTCCAAAAACAATTATTATTATATAGTAATAAAGCCCATACTTTCTCGAAAAACAAATACAATCTAAATAAATAATCCCGAATGCAAAAAGTTGATCAAAAGAATGAATGAATAGTATTTCTATTATAACCGTTCTATCCGCAACCGCCCAAGACTCGAGACAGCCTAACAAGCCCCGCTACGATAAAAGGCAATAAAGGGTGAGTAAAGATGTGCCATTTTATTCAAACTATAGTAGAAAATCTTGTTATAAACCCGGCACTTGTAAAATGTAATCGGCATAGAAGCAACTCCCGATCATCAACCAAGTACTTATCTTTTTGCTCGAGGACGCGCAAAGGGTAAGCTTGGGGAGTTGTTGACGGTCACTAACGACATGTTTTTAGCGTCAACATTCTACCAATAAGGGGGTGAAACTATACCCTACTACACACATATGCATTTATTATTGACATAATTCCACTTGTAGTGCGAAATAATGTTTTATAGGATTTATATAAAAACCAAGTGGAAAATGTACCAAAAGGCGCCATCCGGGAAAGCGCATTCTTGAAGGATATCAAGCCCAAGGGAGAAATGGACCAAACACGCAGAACTGGGCCGAGCCAACGCCGCCCTACAACTTTTCAGGCCCGACACAGCCCACCTGCCAAAGCTCAGGCCCAGCGGGACCCAAACGGGTGCGGCCGCACCCTAAGGTGCGCCCGCACCCACTTTGGCGCCGATCCGGCCCAAACTTGGCGAGGCGGTGCATTAAGGGTCGAAACCGACGGTGCGGGGGTGGATCGGCCGATTCAGTGAACCTAGACGCCTGAGAGATGGTCGGTTTGGTGTACTTTTGCACTTAACCCCTCTCTCACTTGTATAAGTAGGCCTCTCCTCTCCCCTCTCAACACACACCTCATAAGAGAGTCATTCTCTCCCTCTCCACTCTTCTTCTTCCTCCTCTTAGTAGATTAGTAGGATGTGGAGCTAGGCAACAAAGCTACCAAGGAGGGCTTGGCTCCTTGGAAGATGGACTCCCGGTATAATCTATCTATAGTATTCTTCCAAAGCCTTGTCCCTATTATCTTATCTTGGTTGTGCATTTGAGTTAGAGTCTTCTTGTTATTTCTATGCTTCATGATTTATCTTATGATCTAACATGTTGTTCTTGACATGACCATGATATATGAACTAGTCTATAGTTTCTATGTTGTGATATCGTCATATAGAACTTTATGCTTAAACCATTCATGCAATATAATTGAGTAGTGTCGGGATTGTGCTTTGAATGGCGGTTCGTTCTCGCCCTTCGGGCTTGCTCGTGTCCTATTCCGCCCATCCGTAGGGTGGGACCATGGGGACATGAGTAGTGTCCTTGTATGCGGACGTGGTGTCCGGATGCCGTATCCTTCGAATATGACGGCATGCCACGGCCGAGGGGTAGGCGGCGGGGTTGTGACAGCCCCGTCCCGCCTTTGTAATCCCCCACGTTAGTATGTTGTGTAGGAGTCTAAAGTGCCTTTTCATTGGGCGGTATGCACCGAAGGTCTCCCCTGTCCATCTCACTCTCGACTCCGACCTCCTACTCATGAGTGTTGCTCGACTATCAACTCGATTCTATGCACAGCCATGACTAGAATCAGATGCTCCACTTAGAACTTTCTTTATTCCTTATTTATCTTTATCCTTGAGTTTGGCCTCGAGTGAGTGTGTCAAGTTATCCCTTTACCGTTCCCTTTATATCCCCTGTTATGAGCATTGGTCCATTACACGTCATCTTATCTTCTTCATGTCTCTATTAGATCCTTTTCCACCATGCCTTCCTTTGGGAAAATATAAATAACGATACCCCGAATATCTCCGGGTGAAATGCTACAATGATAGATCCGTGCGCTTTGCGGATGAATATCTATTTTGGCAAGGTCTATCACTGTTGATATTCCTAGTCGATCACCGACATGGTGGTTTCACTTAGGAATGTCGGTGCACATTTCTGGCGCCGTTATTAGAGATGAGTTCTAAACCTGTTTCTAGTGATTGCGCTAAGAAATGTCAACACGCCACGGGGGGGGGGCGTCGGCGGCGGCGGCGGCGGCGCTGTCTTGCCGGCGGCGCGGCGCTGGGAGGCGGAAGCGACGCGGCGGCGTCTTGGGCGGGCGGACGCACGCGGCTTGTGGTGGAAGGAGAGAGAGAGAGCCTAGGGCCGAGAGTCATTGGGAGTTACCCCTTTAATTTATTTCTTCTTAACATTTAACCGACTACATGCCCCTTGTATTTATAATCCGAGGGAGACTTGCATACTAAAAAAAGATCTAGAGGTTTCCTTATAGATTAGAATTCCTCTTTTACAAGCAATCTATTTATTCCCTATTTTATTCCTATCTTTATTCCTTAAATATTCCTTACTTAATTGCGAAACAACCGACGTGGCACGTTTATTTTCGGCGGCGGCGGCGCCCAAAGCCCTCAGGCGCCTTCACGCTTGGCCTTGGCCCCTTGGCGCTATGCGTTTCCCTTGTTGGGCCCTATTCCGGCGATCCTTTTTTGGTCATGACAATAAGTGTGTAATATAGAAAATTGTACTTTTATAGTTATTTAATTCTTCCTTCTCAAAAAAAAAAAGTTATTTAATTCTTGTCATAATAATTTATGTTGTTAATTTAGATATAGGTTGAGGGATATGTTATTTATTTTATAACAACATTTGTGGGTAATTTATATTTAAATTAAAAAGGGGTTACTTTTTACTATCTTTCATAGTGGCGTAGTGGGTAATTTACTAAATGTAGATTTATGATTTAGTTTTTTATTATTTTGGAGGGGTATCTAAATATTTGGAAATTTCTAGTACCTATCAACTTAATAGTCAATTATATTTTGATTTTTGTGAGAATTAACGTGCATGGGAACCTCCTTTTTTTATATATATTAGTACGATTAAGATGCACACTAAACGTACAAGTTCTGAAATAGAGTCTCGAGTGAAGAGGCATGCAAGTGAATGTCCAAACGATGTTTTGTGAGTCAGCCAAATTAACTTAGATCATTTCCCCTAAACTAATTATGCGGCATAGCACCAATTGTTGGGCAGCTAGCAAAACAGGAAAAGACTTGCATTGTTAGCTAGTCTCAAGTGGAAGCGGTGTAGTAGCGTGTACTTCAGTTTCGATAAAGCAAAGCCACAAACGGAATGCACGCGATGCAACTTTGAATGATAGTCGATTGTTTGTGTCTCACATCATTTCCAATCATTCACCATCGTCGAAAGATTCAGTGAGGAATCGTGCGATAATACCCTCTGAGCCACTGTAAAGATGCATCTTCCTTCTTCGTCACGAAAATTTTTATCTTCCCTCTCTACCACGACTTTGATTTTTTCCCCACATGCCACCACAGTAAAAGCCAACAATGACCCTTTTGCCCTTTTTTATAGGTGGGCCCCACTCATCCTCCTCCTCCACCTTCTAGCCTCTAGCCTCCCCATAAGCGGCCTGGACGCGCTCCTTCGAACAGCAACCACGGGCGTGTTTGATTTCACGGCTCTGGCGAGCCTGGCCCACGAGCCCTGGTGCGGGCCGGCCGTAGCTTGGCTCGCCATACAACTCGCTTGTTTGATTCTCGTTTCTCCACAGATGCAGGGTGAGGTCATATTTGTGTTTGATATTGTACAGGGCGGGTTATGGTGACCTTACAACTAGCATTCAGTGGCCTTACCACCCCCCTCTCCCTCTTTGGCATTTCATCAAACACCGGGCGGAGACGGTGGTGTGAGCACCGACCGGACACGACGCCCGGGCCGGGCCAAGGCTGGGAGCTCCGGCCCAGTCACCGCCGCGCCGCCGCGAGCGGCGTGGGAGCTCCGCCCCGAGGCCGCCCGCCGCCGTGAGCGCCGCTGGAGCTCCGCCCGGATCCGCCCCAGGTCGGAGCTCCGCCCGAGATCCGCCCTAGGCCGCCTCCGCCGCGAGCCCGTAGGCATGGGGACCTCCGCCCCAGCCGCCAGTAGCCACAAGCGTGCGGGTGCGGGGAGCTCCATCCTCGCGAAGCGCCGCCGGGGAGCGGGCGCGGGCGCCGGGAACTCGCGAGGCCGCCACCGCGAGAAACGAAGGTGAGGGCGTGAGCCGCTCCGGGCCGCCGCCGTGAGCGCGCGGCCGTGGGAGCTCCATCCCCGGCGAGCGCCGGAGAACTTCGCCGAGGCCACCACCGCGAAACGAGGAGGTGAGGAGGTGAGACGACACACGAGTTCGCCGGCCACGGCCCGGCTCCGAAACGCTCCTCCTTTTGCATCTCGAGACATGTGCCCAGAACAGAAAATGAAATCAAACACCCAAAGCTCGGCTCCCACGGGCACGAGCACAAGTTTCGGCCCATATCAAACACGCCCCACATGTCCGGGCTCCCATGCTATGTTCGGCTCCGCCACACATGACCTTGAAGGCGGCCTTTGCCGGGTGGCGTATGCCATGGTGGAAGCGCGGTATCGCGGTCGGCCATGAGGCCCATGAAGGCAAGCATAGTACGTTGCCGCAACGCAGCTCTACCCACACGCCATCTCCCCGCTCGCCGTCGGGCCCAACAGGATGCGGCTGCTATCGGCGCGGCGGGGGCCGCAACCACCTGCACGGCTACCCAATTGGTACAGCAGGGTGCGCCGCCGTGTCGATCCGCTCATGCGCTGCGTGGTGCAGGTTGCTGCCTCCAATGAGACTCAGCCCCGGCTTTACATCCACGCCAAGACTCCAAGCCGCATTGTGGATGGCTGTTGGCTTCGTGATATGATAGGTGGCGCGGAGGGTGCCGGCCACCGCACTCGCGAGCGTCTGTGGCGCTACGTGCGACGACAAAGGTGAAGAGCGGAGAAGGGACTGGACCGCGCCGTGTGCCACAACCCGATTGGCCGAGCTCCCTTCCTCCTATGGGCCCGACCGAGCTCCCTTCCCCTCTGTGGTCATGGAGTGAGGATGAGGAAGAAGAAGGTTGACGCACAGGGTTCACATTTAAAAGGGACAAAAAGGACATTTTAAGCTTCGGATAGCTATTGTTCTCCGGCCCAAAAGTTAACGGCAGTGGCACGTAGGGTCCAAAGTTTGGAGCAGTAGTGGCTCATATGACACCACAACTTTTATGGTGGCTGAATTCTCTCTCCATATATTACCCAAAAAAATTGAGCAAAACGGTGCACACACACGAGGCCACACCATCATTTACAACGTGCATAATTCCGTGCGAGAGATCTAATGTCACATTATTGTTGTCGTGCTGCTCTTTGATGCTGCTGTCGACCGGCACGGCACGGCGCGAGCCATGACTTCTCCTGCTCCTGCATGCATGGAGCAGCGAGGCCAACGCGAGCAAGAACGCAATGCACACGCCATCTAACTTTTCCTTCCACATAAATGTCAAAATAAAAGTTTTCGTGTCCACCAGGCCCGGCCGCACCATGAATGATGAATATAAGCGATCGAACCCGCCCGGCCCCGATAGATTGGGCCCAGATACAAAGCTTTACTGTAAAAGCAAGCACAGAGATTTTATTTTTTTTGAAGGACGAAGCAAATTAAACTCCCTGCCCAGCACTTTACTGTGTGTGTACGTATCAAACGGATGAACTAGCAATAAAAATGTTGTTGCAATGAAACTCATCAGTGTGTTGTGCTAGTATCTACAAAATTAGCATTAGGAATATGTACAGAATTAGTATTTAGTAAGGCTAGCTCATAAGCGCACCAACTGCATAAACGTATGGTGATGCATCAAATCTGTGACCAGTAATTGGATTGCCGCGTGAATGATCTGACATCAAATGATTCACCCGTTCGTCGTTTGTTTCATCGTTGCAGCCAATCTTAGTGGTGCCGTAGTGCTAAGATGGATTATGTGCTCATTCCTCAGCCAAGATATGTAAAATTAACATGGCGCTCGTGGAATCTGCGAGAGGAAACTTATTAACTCCGAGATTGGCTTGTACAAAGTACCAACTTGCTATTATTATTGTAGTTCTTTAATTAATTTTAAGAATATATAGCGCCAATACACTGTCCCCCTAATATTTTTTTTTTAAAAAAAATTATACATTACAACGTAAACACTCATAACATGCATAACGCACCCTCACCCCTATAAATACACGTACGTAGGGGACGTTTGGTTCCGTGCCTTAACTCACCTCGCCTTGCGTGCACCCGGTGCCTTAACTCGCCTCGCCTTGCATGCGCCCGCCACAACACAGAATTCGTCTGCCGCAGGTCGGCCACAGGACGTGTGTGGCGGGTGGTCGCACCAACCAAGCAGGCCCGTAAATCCTACCCCTATGAGCACCTCCGGAAGGGACCGAGCACCCGACAGATCTGAAGATTCCCGAAGTCACCATTGTCGCCTCGCCGGGCGACGGAACGCCACTTATCACCGAATGTATAACGCCAGAAATCCTAAGAAAATCTCCGAAAAAAAGGTGCGAGCAGCGAGAATTTGAACCCTAGTGAGTAGCGTCCCCACTAGACTGTCCTACCATTGGACTACAAAACAATTTGCTACTATCCCCCACTATCTATATTCGTTATCAATGAGCAACCTTTGACCGTTTGGTTTTTACTGAGACGCGGTTGCTAGGGTTCCCCTCTTCCACACAATCATGTGATTTTATTTCAAACAAATGTTGTTCAATAAACCAGTGACAAAAAGAAACAACAGGTCCACGTACGAACTAGCTTGTATCTGAAAGTACACCCGTATGATTATGGTAACATGTCATTATATAGAAACAAATTAATACTGTATATCATAAGAGAAATTAACATTCAAATAGCGTTTAGCTATAAAGACATGCAGGATAATAACAAATTATATATAATGTACACAGTTGTATACACCCAACTAAAATTTAGCTAGCTATTTTTTTTTTGAAAGCGTGGTTTTATCACATATTGCATTAAGAAAAATCAGAGTTCTTACAAAACCCCACAGTGGCCGATGGCGGGAGTGTCAAAGGCCAAAGTGTGACAACTCAAGGCTAGCTAAAATTTCAAAGTAAAATTTTAGTCAACTAAAAGTTTATCGGTTAAACTTTAGCTGAGGTGTTTTGATACTCCAAATAATAGTCTCAACTAATTTTTAACTTGTTTTAGCTAGGTTAAAATAGCTAAACTTTAGCTAGTCTTTTAGTTGGGTTATTTGGGTGCCTATCAGGCAGCTAAAGTTTAGTTGGTGCATCACAGGCTGAAAAAAAAAATTACCTCTTTCTTTTTTATAATATATATTGATACCATATATATATTACCCTTTTTTTACATGGTGAACCTAAATAGCTTCGTATTTTTTTATAGACAAAGTAATTAAATTGAGCGCTCAAATTATAAAATGTAAAATTATACTCTCTCCATTCTAAATTGTAAGTCAGCTTTGATTTTTTTTGTAAAATCTATTTTACTATGTAACAAGATATAATATCATGTCAAAGCAACTTATAATTGGAACGGAGTGAATACCTTTCCTGAACAAAAGAGGGAGAGTAAGAGGAGAAATAATTACGTCTATTGGCAGGCCTGCGGACAAAACTTCTTCTGTAGATCACGTAAATCCACCGTACAAAAACTCAATAATCTCGTGCAGAAAAAGGAAGATGGCATACAGACACGGCGAGCGTATGATGAATCGGTTGTGCGTTACAAATAATATCAATATCAAAGGCAATAATAATTTAGGCAAGAGACATGCATGGTCGAGCTACCTATGCCAGTGAGCGAGAAAGATGGAGTTGCGTGCATGGCCTTGGCACCTGCGAGAGGCAGCACAGCTGGATTTCGTTGCCCGGCTAGCTGGGCGTGGTGCTGGACGCCGAGGACTCCGGCGAACACTCGTCCCACCGGCCGGCGGCTGCGCCTGCGCCTGCGGCGGCAAGGTCGCCGCCGCCGTCGCAGCAGCAGCAGCAGCGCTGCACCATGCGGCGATGGAAGCTGCGGTGGCACCCGCACGCCGCGCAGCGGAGCGCGGCGGTGGTGCCTTCCTCCCCCTCGGCCAGGAACTCGCGGCACCCGTCCACGGCGTGGCCGCCCATGCTCGCCGCGTGGTTCCGCCGGCACTCCCCGTAGCGCACGCCGCTGCGGCAGCGGCCACACCCGCCGAAGAGCACCGCCGGAGGCGGCGGCGGTGGCACCGCCTCAGGATCACCATCCTCTTCATCATCGATCAATCTATCGCCTGATCTGCTGATCCACTCCGATCCGATCGATCCAATCGATCCTCTTGCAGGCCGGACAGCTACTAGGACAGTCAAAAACTGTTTCTTCTTGATTTCTCCTCTCCTCTCTCCTCCGGCCTGCTGATCTCCTGGACGGCTATGTAACTAGACGTGGTGTCGCTCGTGTTGCTTGGCTCTGAATCTCTGATGAATGGTTGAGATGAGAGAGAGAAAGAGGGAGAGAGTAATGGCTAGCTAGCCGAGCCCTGCATCTTGTGGTTCGACGCGTACAGGGCAGGCGAGAGAGATAGAGAGCAGCTGCCTGCGCCCTAGGTAGCTGCTAGCTAGATCACAGTGCAGACATACACAGATATTTATAAGCCCAGCTTGGCCATGGCCATGGCGCGCCCACACATGACACAGCCCCCACCTAACGCACGCCAATGGCTTAGGTTGTTTGACATGCTGGGGTGCATAAAGCTCTCACATGCACGACCGCTTTCAGTCATGCCTGTGGATGAGCTAGGATCCATCCATCGGAGAAGACCTCAGGCTGGCTGAATTGATGGTCCAGCCAATTCCACCTAGCGAGCAAACCCAGCCCAACATGATACTAATCACCTTACACCTCATACATATTTAATTCTTAATTGACGTATAATTATTGTTAATTATTGCATCCGTACGCTGTACGCACAGGATCGAGTAAATGGAAAACTTAAGTTTGTACGTTGGGGAAACAATAATGCTCTAGATTACCGAATAAAGGCTTGTTTGTTTTTCTCGTACAGCTCTCGCTCCTCCAAAAATACAATGTGTGGTGGGTTTGTGTTGTCGGTGGTTGTGTGGTGGTGTTGTTGTGTTTTGTAACATTTTATTGAGGTCTGCTATATATTAGTCGCCTGTGTTCTCTATTCCCATCAGGCGACAAAGTTCATCCATGAGATCTTCATGTAACGACCAAGACATCGTATCCTCTTCCCACAAAGGCACGCAGGAGGAGGAGGAAGAAACACATGAAGTCAAGATCTATTTCACCTGAAGCATAGGAATTGTGTATTTTATTTGTTCATCTTCTCTATTAATACATAGACCGGCAGTCAACCTTTCCGTTCTTTTCAAAAAAAAAAAAAAAAACTCAAAGACTTCTAAAAATATTTAGTAAAGCATTTCATGGTGGCAATGTGTGAGTAATTTCAGGCACTTTGCATGCTTGCAAATAGGGATGAGCTAGCATTTTTTTTCATTGGCTGTGCACTTCAATAGAAGTTTTGGTTCCATGTGTCAGTACATTATTAGACGAAGCAGTAGTTGAGATAGTTTAATTCCTAGCTACTTCTCTATATGGTCACAACCATCAATGTTCGTTACAACCCCTCATGTTTAACAACCTAGCCTCTGGACTACAGTAGTTTCAAGTAAATAGTGTCTTGATATGCATTAGTCGCTCCATTGTATATAAATCATTATAGGTTTTCTAGACAAGTAGATTTTAGACATAATATATATCTAGATGTATAGCTAATGATATATACCTAGAACACTTGGGATTCAGTACATGGTGGAGGGACGTAGACCAGGTCAGGGAATAGCAAGGGTACCCTCTCTGTCATCGATGCTCGTTGTCATGGTAATGGAGGTGCCTAATGGGCTAATCACATGGGATGGCTAGGGATTATTCACGTCTTTGTGTTGTAGTGTGAAGTGTCAAATGAAATTGTACACTGATGATGTTGTCCTCTTCGTTGGCGGCAGGTCTGTAAACCAACCTTCATAAAAAGCATTGTGAATCCTATCTGATGCTCAAAGGAGAAGATCTAGCTAGCCACATATCTGCGAGCTTGTGGAGTAGGAGGTTTTTCCCAAGCCGCTACCTTGGCATGCCAATGCGCCTTACAAATGACTCAAGCGATCGGACGGACATTCATTGATTGATGTAGTTGCATGCATGATTTATTCCAATCTGGAACGGAACGACGCTTATGAAAACTACTGGTTTGACAACTCTTGTGAAATTAACACTCTACGTGATCCCAATTCATATGTCCATCATAGTTTTCCTTTTTTTCACCATGGGCCATAAAATCTATTAACAAACTTCAAAGGGATTTTATTCAGAAGTGGTTCAGATTTAGTTAGTGGGGAGCAAATGTCAAGTTGCTTTGGGAAATTGTTTGCAAACCGAAAGAGCTGGGGGCCTCGAAGTGCTTTAGGCTAGTACTAAGGCTAGTTGAGAATGGTTGTGCAAACACACATGAGTATAACATAGATTGACCAACCGTCGCTTTTAATAGGGCTGCGACGCGGCTCTTGCGGTCAGCAACAACTTGGATAATTGTGGCCAATGGCAACATCATGGTGTTTTGGACTGGATGGTTTCTCCATCGAACCGATTATGGTGACAACATTTGCTTTCAGTACCTCCAACATGAAGGAAGAGGATAGTGGCTCAGCATTTGACAGTGGGTCAATGAGATTAGTTGTGCCATCATCGTGTAGAATTGACCTCCCTTGGGGCATCTTCGAGAATATTTAGTTAAACGATATCGTTTAGATGTTGTGGTGTGGAGATGGTCCAAAGACCAGCAATACTTAGTTGTCGTGGCCTGTGAAGCCATGTTCATTGCATCCATGACCTATTAGAAGCCAAGGAAATTTGGAAGAAAAGGCAAGCGTGTTGCCTAAAGTCAGGTTCTTCTTCTAGCTGGTCCTCCATGGGCAATGTTGGATAGCACCATGGCACAAGAGGCATGGCCTGCAAGGATGATGATGCTTGTGCACTTTGTGATCAAGAACCTGAAACATTGGATCACTTGTTGCTAGGAAGCGTCTTTGCCAAAGAAATGGTCGCGGGTTTTGATGAAGCTTCACTTGTTGCACCTCATGCAACTTCAAGAGGCATAGATCATAAGCCGGTGGTTACAATCAAGCAAGGTGGTGCCCAAACAGACAAGGAGGGGATTTGACACCAATGGCATGTCCAACTAGACCATTTGGAAGGAGAGAAATGCAAGAACCTGAATTCGAGCAGAAATATGAAAACAAATATGGTATTAATGACATCCATTCGTATCCGATCCGTCTTCTTCCCTACCAATAAGGCTTTTATATAAGCGGTTGCATGTAGTTTATGGGCAATTAAGCCCGCTAGCCGTATTTTGTAATATTTGTTTCAGTGTAATTGTTTTTCTCTTGTTGGTGTCTTTGAGCTAGTGCCTCAGTAATCTAAGACATTATTATGATAATATATACCTATAAAAACAAGAACGACTTGCAATTTGGAAGGAAGGGAATACATCTTTGTATCTTCCCATCTACTAGCTGATGTTACTTTACTTCAAAATTGTGAACTGCCGTAGCAAATCTTTTAGAAGCCCGATAGATCGTACGATGTAGGGTTATGGTAGGGACGATGCCACGCGGTTGCACTGTTTGCTGTTTTTCTGTTCTTTTTTTTTTTTCTGAGGAAAAACACATGTCGTACATACATAAATGTGATGAAATGAACCTCAGATGTAGGGCCAGCTGAGCTGATGTGAAGGATGCCACAACGGTTTCCAGCAAGCGAGACGGCGAGGTTGTGGTAGCTGGGTGGGGTGCTTTTGGCTAACAATGGCCTGCATTCACTGGCTCTCCGTTCCCCATCTGGGAGAGGATTAGCTGCTGCATCCTGCACGCCGTGTAGCCGTGTGCCGTGAGAGGCCGTAACGCCGTGCCAAGCAGGATCCGTATACGTCTCTGTTCTCCAATGCCGCCGCCTCCACTCCACTGTTGGACAGATTTCTCTCACTGTTGCAGCATGTGGGTGAGCAAATGGGAATGTGCGCACGATTGGGGAGATGGAAATTGAATGGCCGACCAAGCCAAAGATTCCATCATCGACTGAAGCCTGAACGACAAGAGTTTTCATGCTCAGTTCTCTGTTACAACAAACCAACTCAACACTAAGAAGGGAGCCAAAATCATCACTGCATCACCCCTTATAACAGCAGATCATTTCCTTTTGGTAGTTAGTTATATAAATAACATGATCTTATCTGGGTATATAAACGCCCTGCACAACAGCTACGGTGTCAATACTTGGTAGCAGGTCACAACGGCTAAGGTATCAATACTTGGTAGCAGGTCACTGTACAGAGTCAGTGCAGTATAGTTTATGACTAGCTGAAAAGCCTGAAATCCAAAAGAAAGTTGAAATGGCATCAATAAGTCCATGAAGTCCCGTACCCCTTGCGATGCTGCATTACATTGCACTAGTGTCCCTTACTCAGTCCCTGTCCTAGACGTAACGAAACCTGCTAGGCTCTGAAGCCATGAAGGCACTGTAGAGAGAGATTAGCCTGTACGTAGCTGGGGCCTGGTTACTTCATTGGCCCATCAGATAGGTGTGGGCCACTTCACTTCAATCCAAAATTGTTTTGCAGTCACAAAACCGTGCAATTTTATATATGTTTTGTATATCTATATGTAATTCTACCAGTATTTTAAATTTTATATGTATATAATATTAAGAACAGAAAAATTCTTTGTTCCATCTCTGGCTCTCTCATCCCTCACTCATCTTCTATTTCTCACCGCTAGTTAGTTTTAGCTTTAGCGATAAATGCTGAAACAAACAATCCAGCTATTGAGCTGACTTTTGAAAGTATATAAAAATGGCTCATGAGAAAATGAGTTAAAAGTTGAAAAGCATAGTGAGAGGAAATTTTAGCTTTTGATGTCCTGAGAAGCTAAAAATTAATTATAAAAGCCAATAGAAAAGGCAACAGGAAAAAAGGTAAAAGGTACAGCTTAAACGAACAAACTCTCAATCTGTCATTCTTCACTCTCATCTTCTCACTTTTATAGATGGCAACATAGACCCACGATAGGAATTTAGAGCTGCAAAACTTTCATTTGTGGCTCGGCCATCAGAAACCCTGTGTCGGCTTTTCACCTTTCTTAAACTCACAATATATGGATAAACGATTGATTTAAGTTGACTTAATCACTTGTCAATTTTCCATACGAGACTAATCATCTACTGCAAAAGCATTTATTATGGCCTAGAAATTTATTTGATTTAAAGATTAGGGCAAGCCTAATTAATTCTAATAAAAATAGCCAGCTCATTATCATTAGCTAATAAATATAGATGGGGCAATGTAGTTTATTATGGTTGGCACGAGCAGGTTCAAGTGACTATTCAACAAGCTATATGCCATATTGCACATGCACCTGAATGTTTGCTAGCTATTAAAATAAAATAAAAAATATTGAGAAAAAAAAACACCCAAATGGTACTGTATTTAGGAATTCTCCCGTCACATAAATTGGTTACAGTGCTAGTATTTCGATTGTGCAGGCCTGGATCTGAACTAGTCTTGGTGAAGTGGCCTCCAGTCTCCAGACTCAAAGATAGTGTTTTTTTTTTTTTTTTTTTTTTGGACAACTGACTCAAAGATAGCTTATGCAGCAGCATGCATATATAGGTGAACTCAATTGGCCTCATTGAAGCACATATAAAAGTACTGCACTTGGTCGGAGGGTAATGTGAATTGATTTACTGTACGTGCCACAGGTGTCAGATCCAGCACATTTAAGCACGCACCGTACATGTCAAAGTGAAATTCGATCAACAGAAGTTTGACAATTTACTGTCGATCAGTCAGGTAAACACACAACCTGGTGTTATTTATCAACAAATATTTTTGGGTATCTATATATACTACACACGAAAGAATCATGCAAATCAGCTACGTGATTCTTTGGTGCCCAAGACTCGATTTGGTGGCCACTGGATCAGGATCCAATTCTACATTGTTCCCCGGTTTCTTTCTCCCTTGGCTTGTTTCATCTCTTCGTTCGTTCAACGGAGATCTACAGCTAGCTTTTCTTCGTGCTCGGCCAGTGTATGAAGGCCTAGCCGTCCTCCTAATCCCTACGGCCCTATATATATAACCTATCTTAGAGCGTCTTCAAGAGATTAGCCAAATTATTTTGCAAAGCTAGTTTTCTTTTAATTTGACCAATTACATATAGAAGAATATTAATATTTGTAATATACAATTGATATAATAAGATACATCATTGACTATACGTTTATAATAAACTTATTTGGAAATATAATCAAAATTTATTATCATTCTTATTTAAAAACAGAGAGGAGAGTAGAGTGTACAATACCTTCCACGTTTATATTACGCTGCTGTTGTTCCCCCAAGAAGATTCTGAAATAAAGCAGTACCGTCCACAATTATATTACGCTGCTGTTGTTCCCCAAGAAGATTCTGAAATAAAGCGATGTCGTGCTTGCGCGCGTACGTACTCGTCGTACTCGATTTCGACGCGTGAAATGTGCAAGGATGTACGTAGGGACTTGGGTCCCTCCAGATTTCTCATCTCAAGAAAAACGTGCAAGGATGCTCATCGCTGGAGCTGACGAGGAAACAGAGCGCGGAGCGCCAAGAGACCGAGCTCAAACAGCCGGGAAACAAACGGCCGACGCCCCGACCGGGAGGTGAGAGAGAATTCCGTCGAGATAACTCGCAGTCTCGCACCCAACTCCGTCTAGCTCCGTGCACCTTTTGCCTTTTGCGTACCGAACGATCACATCTGGCGAGGCACGCAAGATATGGCCGTGTGTTGCCCATCGACCGATCCGGCGAAACGAAACGTCTTGGGGTGGTGATACACGATGATTTCTGGCCGCCAGCCGGCCGGCCTTGAAGGCGAGATGCGCGGGTGATCCGTCGGACGGATACGTAACTGCCAAGGGAGCACGCACCACGCAGGGCGCGGGCGACGGCCGACGGGACGTGAGGCGACAGTGCGGCCAAAGAGCTCTCGCCTCTGCCGCCGCTTTGGCCAGGGGATTCGATCGGCGGCGTCGGCGCCGTCGTTGTCGCAATATCTCGCGATGACACGCCGAGGCCGGCCGGCCGTGACAAGGCAGCTTGACCATGAACCGACGACGCTGCTGCTGATGCACGCCCGCGCGCCTTTTGTGTAGCGCAGACAGACGATTGATACGCTACAGGAGTACGTAGGGTAGCCGACTTTGGTCTCCATCACATCGGGATCGGATCATGATGCAATGCCGACAGAGAAAAGCTGGGCGGCCGGCATCTGTCAGGGGCCAGGAGCTGCCCAGGTTGATGTTAGACCTGCGTGCGTTCCGGCTTGCCTGCTTGACTCAGCAAAAGGCCACGGTAGTCAGGGAAAGTTAAGGGCGTGCTTGCTTCCCGCCGCCACTTGCCTTGCACTGTGCGCGGCGGCCACAGACTCAGGTTACTGTAGCGCGGCGGGGGCACGCGTGGCGAGGCGGAGTGCGGTTCCCAACCAAGCATGTCATAAATTTACAACTAGGTGCACATACACTCACACTGTGGACCACAGGATCACGGTAGTCAGTAATATTGGTCGTCACGGCTAGAAAAAAGTGTCAGAATTATGAGTCTCCGGCCAAAACTTCTAGGAGCATTAGCAACGATAGACGTTCCAAAAGGAATGCCACTGGCCAGAGTGACATGTGGCTCCTCGAATCTTCTCACTTATCCGTCGTTTTTTACTTAATTATTTCCCGGTTAGTTAGCTATATACTCCCTCCATCTCAGATTAGAAGTCGTTGTAGGAGCTCTCACAGATATCAATACGGAAGCCAAATGACACTGCCGCCCCTATAAGAGAATCTTGCATCTGACACGGTAGTGGTATGCTGCAGCAATGCTAGGAGCAACGCTCCGGCTGGAATACTTTGTTTATTCAACTCCCGTACATGTTTTTGGTTTTTTAATTCATGTTGAGGCTAGTGGACGAGAGGAATTGATGTTTTGATGGTACTTTAGCTGTGATCTAGCACGTACGCAGGCCTAGAACGACAACTATTGTGAGATAATTTTTGAATGCTCAAACGACCTGTATTTTGAGATGGAGGGAGTACGTATGATTTTCTCATCCATGTGCAATTGACAATTATTTAGACTTTTGGAGCTGCCTTGTAGTTAGCTGTCTCAGAGGTTCAGAGATCAGCGCGGCTCATACAAACTGTCGCCTGCCATCTAAATTTGTACGATGTGCGAAACTAAGGTGTGCAAATTCGGAAATGGCGACGAACGAAGTAGACTGAGGTCAGGGTGATAGCTCATGTCTTCTTGCGGGAGAAGAACACCCATCTGCTGCCCACAGCCTTGTTGCATGAGAATGGATCTGCACCACAGAGGAGCCGGGGGTCTCGAGGTGTTGGCATAAGATGCACAGTTTTATGGCACATTTATTAAGGGGCTGCTTGGTTCACGCCTAACTTTGCCACGATGGGTTGTGGCGGGCCATGCTGTGGTGGTGGCGGAGGCGGCCGAAATGCTCGCTGCAGATACGACAAAGCAGCATGCAGATGCGACAACCGTGGCTGCCTCAACATGCTATCAAACCAAACGCACGTCATCATCTGTGGCGGCCACCTGTGTGGCAAGGCGATTTGCGGCAGGGAACCAAACATCCCCTAAGACTATAAACTAGGTATGAGTTTTATGAGGATGAAACTCCTCTCTCTCATCTGATGAAACTCTAATTTAATGACCCTGTCAAGTCAACAATTTTGATGATGTGTATGATCACAGCTTATAACGGCCGATTTCATGTGGCAAAACAGGGTTCGTCTTGCTCAAAGAGTGCAGTGAAGTAAATATCACATTCTTCTTTTGTGGCACCCCTCAACCTCAAACGTAATATCCCACCTTCCCAAGCGCATGACTGTGTTTTAATTTCGGCCCACGAGGCCCACACATCATGACTTCAGTCCAATATCGGCCCAACCCTTTCCCAAAGTAATCTCGCGATCAGCAGTCAGCACCAAGACTGTGCATGGACGTCAACATCTCGTTTCCTTGCCGAAGGATTACAAAGCCATCTCCTCCCAATGTAAGTCGCCAACCCAACCATGCATGTCGCTCCGATCCATCTCACCATCTCTGACTGCCTACAATCCATTGCTTGTGATCAGTCGATAATCAGGGTGCGTGGTGATAAAATTAGCATCGTATTGTTAATCGTTTAGAATAAGTAAAGGAGAGAAAATGTCCAAAAAGTTCTACCCTTATGAAGGTTTCGGCTGCCTTTGGTCTTAATTCTTCAGAGAGAAGAAGATGCTCATCTCCTTGGCCATCAATCATCACGGCTCTCTGTTTACGCACAACCATTTGTCACTAGTGGGACACGTCGCAGCTCCAGATCGATCTGATGTATCTGTAGATAAGCTTTTTTTTTTTTTTTTGCAGAGCGGACTGTGTAAAAACACCATACAGCTCGGGTTCCAAAGCCCAAAAATCTGTCAGCATGATCGCTCTATCAATTGGCAAAAATAGCGTCCACACTGCCTCTTCGTCCGTAATCGGCTTTGCAATGGTCCACAATCCATCGATCACCCCAAATAGCAGTTGATTCTCCACCAACCACCCGGTCTTGTTTAGTTACACTTAAAATTTAAAATGTTAGAATTTGAATTTCTGTAGCACTTTTGTTTGTATTTGGTAAATATTATTCAATAATGAACTAACTAGGCTCAAAAGATTTGTCTTGTGATCTATAACCAAATTATGCAACTAGTTATTCTTTTACCTACATTTACTCTTCTATGTATGTGTCCCTTTTTTTATGATGGAGAGAGCGAAAAAAAACTTAAAAACTTTGAGGAGAAGTAAAGGCAATGTAGTACGTCACGGCCTCGCTAGGATGGCGTATCTGCTAATGCCTTTTGAAAACTTTCCTGAAAATGTAGGTGCGTTTGGATCCCAAAATTTGGTGCAAAATTTTGGAGAAATGTCACATCGAAAGATTGTAGCAGACGTTTCGCTTTGTTAGTGGTAAATATTATCCTACCATGACGTAACTAGGCTCAAAAGAATCGTCTCGTAATGTACATCTAAACTGTGTAATTAGTTTATTTTTTTACCCACATTTCGTACTCGTTACATGTGCCGGCATTTTGATGTGATGGGGAATCTTCTTTTTGCATAATGAAATTTGGAGAGAAAGTTGAGGTGCTAAACACACCCAATGAGAGAGATATTGGGGGACCTGTCGATTAGCGTGCAGGCTGATCGGCGAAGGCACGGTACCATTGCCAGTGTGCGCCGGGAGCAGAGCAGAGCTGGGTCGTAATTTACTAATTTGTCAGTGGGTTTAGGATGGTCGAACACATGAGCCAGCGATGGTGACAAGGCTAAAAACCAACAAGGATATAAGCGGGGTCATGAGTTGTCTCTCAGCTTTTCACTCGGCTGTGATTAGTGTGGAGTGGTAGGGTACAGAATGGATGGGTGTGAACTTATGCATGTCAGGTCAGGTAATCGCTATTCACCCTCAATGCTACTTGTTGACACGAAACTAGGACTTCACACCCGACACACCGGGAGGTCCTTAGACGCCCCACGAAGGCCGCGATCGACCTTGGAGCAGCGAGCACCGTAGCGTGGCAGCCCAAACCGATCTAGGGATCGGTAGGGGCGCGTGGAGCTCGGTGACGGCTGAGAGAACCTCCGAACGCACCTCCGGAAAGACCCGTCGGGAGGACGCACGCGAGGGGTGCTCTAGGACCAGCGTGGCGCCTAGAACGCCGACGAAGAACGCGGAGTTCGCCGCCGAACAAAGAGGGATAGAGGGTTTGAAGGAAGAAGATGACCTACAAACGGACAGAGATAGATTGGTTGTCAATTGGATGTAGATGGGATCAAATCGCCATGAACCTCTTTATTATATAGAGGAGGGTGGTCTTATCCTTTTTAGGAAACCGTCCTTCGACGTTTCCAAGCCTCGAAACCGACCAAAACACGATTGGAAACAAATCGGTTCGGATCTCGTGACGGACACGAACCTGCGTCTGGCCGGGTGACCGGACGCACGACGCCCCCGACCGGACGCCCGGTGGCTAGGTCCGGTCGACTTTCGAAGAAACTCGCAGATCGATCGCGACGCCAAGAACCCGACGGACCACAGGACCGGACGCTAGGACCGACGCCGCGGGTGCTTCCGGCCGACACCTCGGCGCACTCCGAACGCCCGGTGACCGACCGGACTCGCAGAAGTGACCGGACGCCCCGGTGAAGCGTCCGATCGGTTAAACGTAAAGGTCCGCAAAACCGATCGTGGCGCCGCCGACCCGACCGGACGCTAGAACCGGACGCCGGGACCGACGCCCCGATGAGTCCGTCGCATTCCGTAGAACCCTTTTCGACCGCGGTGACTTGGACCTCCAAAATAAGACAAAGTCTGAAATTTTACCATGATTTAGACCATGTTATTTTTGGGTGTCAACACCACTACTACTATGAAAATTGAAAATCTTTTGCCCAGCAGCCGAAGCAATTGCCAGCGACGGTGCGCGGCAGTGCGCGGCAGCGACTTCTCTTTCGGCGTGCGCCGGTGCGGCAGGATCGGCTCGCCCGCTCGCTTTCATTGTGACTGCCAATCCTCTGCCGCGGCTTTTCATTGCAAGGACCCGGCTTCGTCACCGTTTTTACAACTGCCAACAGCCGTGGCCTGTGCACAGTAAAAGAACTTTGGCACACTGCACTGTGGCTCCACCGCGAGCACTTTGGCTTCCCGATGTGATAGATCACTGAAGCAGCATTGGTCATTTATTACTGTTGGTAGGAGTACACCCTCCGTCCACGATAAGTGCATTTCTTTGATTTTTATCGATCCTATTTGGCCACCATTCGCCTTATTAAAAATTTTAATAAATATAATTTATTTTATCATAATATAAAAATTACTTTAATGCTAAATTAAATCATAACAAAATAAGTAATTTTTATTATTATTTTTAAATAAGACGAACAAAAAAAAAGAAAGAATGATAAAAAGCCAAAGAATTACACTTATTTGTGGACGGAGGGAGTACGGAGTACTTCTACAGCAAACGGGTTCGGTGCCACGGCAACTTCCACAGCCGGCTCGCTGAGCTCGCTGAGCTGCCGCAGCCGCTTCTCCAAGCCTCGCCGCCGCCACCACCAATGGCGCCGGCACGAGCTGCCACGTCGCACGTCATGCGTGAGCGTGATAGCCGCACGTCGCCGGCGGATGACCGCCTGCCGGCCACCTTCGATAAGGAGACGAAGGAGTCGGACGACGGCTCGGATTTTGTCGAGGACAGCCCGCTGCCGGCACCGCCGCACGGCTACCGCCAGCAGGCCGCGCCGCACATGCTCCTCACGCTGCGCACTGGCGCGCTGAGCCCCGGAGTCCAAACCCCCGCGGCGGCGCCGAGGCCACCGCAGGTCTCCCTGGGTCCGATGCCGTCGCCCGCCTCCCTGGCCCCGATGCCGGCGGCGCCCGGGACTGTTCCTCTCGCTGCGGCGGCGGCGGCAGAGGCGAAAGCGGCGAGGAAGCGGCCCCGCACCATTTTCAGCCCGGAGCAGAAGCAGCGCATGCAGGCGCTGTCGGAGCGTCTTGGCTGGCGGCTGCAGAAGCGCGACGAGGCGGTGGTGGACGAGTGCTGCCAGGAGATCGGCGTCACCAAGAACGTCTTCAAGATGTGGATGCACAACAACAAGCACAACTTCGTCGACCGCCACCTCGCGCGCGGCTGCCGCAGCGTGCGCCGCAGAGATAGCGCTTCAGCAGCCTCTGCTGCTGCAGCCACGGCAGGTGCTGTCGTCTACCCTTCCTCCCACACAGCCGCTCCAGCACCAGCCATCGCTGTCCACCACCCTTCCGCCCACGCCGTCCTGGCCGCTCCACCGCCGCCCGCGCCTGTCCGCGCTGACTTCAACATCAACGAGCCGTCGACGGCGAGTGGCGGCTCGCCGCAGTCGTCCTAGCTAGTAGTGCTAATCAGTCATGGTTACTTGTAGCCTCGTGGATGTGGTGAATGCATGGGACTAGTGAAGGCTGCTGTGAAGGCTGGTCTTTGTTAATGGTGGAACCCGAGGAACGATCTTAGAGAAAAAAAAATGTGGGCTTTTGGGATCGATCTGATGATGTAATGAATCTGTGTACTTGGATGATGGTCGGGTTGGATGCTTTGCCTAATTGCCTTCGTGTAGGATATCATGCTGTTCGATATTTTTAGAAAAAAATGCAATGCTAGCTCTCGTCGAAATTATCTGTTTTTTTTAACCAAGTGGTGTACTTTATTGATCAAAGACAGTTACATCGTTTACAAGGAACGGAATAATAAAATTAGGAGATCATCGTCCCAAGTACATGAACTTTTCAATTGCATACTAGACTTAGCAAGTTCATCCGCCACTTGGTTTGCTTCTCTAAAACAGTGATTAGTGGAAATCTTTTCAAAACCAGACCATATTCTCCAACAATCATCATAAATTATCTGTTGATTGGCGAATGGCAAGCGGATGTTTCATTGTAAAACACTCCTCCGTCCCTCCCCTCTGTTCGATTTTTTTCTCCGTTTGAAACTACTACAGCAACAACGATACAGGGAAGGAGTACAACTCTGCAGCAGTAATAAATACTGATCGGTCCACAAGTCTGACCATCGGTTGTGTTTAGTACAGTTTACAGGGAAGGAGTACAACTCTGCAGCAGTAATAAATACTGATCGGTCCACAAGTCTGACCATCGGTTGTGTTTACAGTTTTCGCTGAATTTTCATCACATCGTTTGAATTTTTCAGCACATCGAATCATTAAATATACTAAAATTCACATTTTATGAATATAAAATGATATAAAATGTAGATAAACAAAATAACTAATTGCACAGTTTAGATATACATTACGAAACGATTCTTTTAAAGGCTAGTTACCCATGGTAGAATAATATTTATGACAAACAAACGAAAAATACTGCAGTGCTAAATTCAGCATTGCACATGTCCGCGTCAGCCGGTGGCCCAAGGAGCGACGGGCTGGGTGGTTCGCTGCCGTGACGGGATGGGATCGGCGACCAGAGGTGGAGGTGGAAGCGAAGCGTCGCCGTCACCGCGCGGCCGTCGGCGCTAGTGAAGTCAACGGCATGTGGTTCCAAAATAATTAAAGATGTGGGTGTCAGCTCTTCGGAGGATTGAGGAGGCAAAATGGGCGCCGATGAAGTGAAGAGAAGGCCCTTACGAGGAGGGTCGAGGAGAAGGGCCTGCAACGCATGGGGTTCATCCAAGGCACGCCGACGGAGGAGGGCAAGCAAGCATACAAGGGCATGTTCTTCGACAACCTTGAACCTTCGCACAAGGAGGCTGTAAGAGAGCTGTTCCCGGACGTCGAGCGGCCGCTCCGCCCCAGGAAGCGCCAAGGAAGACGTCCTTGATTGCGTGTGTACTCTAGCCGAGGTGGACTACCTTAGTTGTTTAATTCACGAGTAATCGGTTTAGTGAAACTGTTCTAGGGAGGCGATGCTCAATTGTGAAATCTTAACCTCCAGTCATCCGTTTTCGGTGGGTGTAAAACCAAAACTTTTCTCCTTAAATATAAAGATATAAAGTATTTCAAGTATTCGAAAAAAAGGAGAAGGGCCTCGGTGACGGCCGCAGCCGACGAGGATCGCGGCCGGCGGGTGGAAAGAACAGATGAGAGCCCGGCGTCCTCCGTAGGGGTAGGGAGCGGGCGTTTGCCTCGCGCCTTGCCAGTTGCCCCGTCTGGGCTGGGGCGCCGCAACGGGCACGACGCTGGCAGTGGCATCCTCTTGGGACTCCGGTGCTCCTCACGAGATGTAGGGACGGAAAATGCCAGAGACAGAGTCAAGGAAGGAGACCTCTGTGTTGTGTGTGAGTGGGGAACAGACGAACACTGATCACTGATCTCTCTCTGACGGTGCAGTGCACTGTGATGTGACCGAAGAGAGGGGTGCCGTGCAAGAGTGGAGAGAGGGGTGCCGTGCAAGAGTGCACGCATATTTGCATGTCAGAGAGAGAGAGAGAGGGGGGGGGGGGGTGGGGGGAGGATATGTGTGATATTGTGTGCATTGTGTGCATGTGACCAGAGAGGGGAGCCTACATAACTGTTCGTTTGCGTTCTTTAGAAAAAAAAAACTTTGGCTAAAAGTTTTTTTAAAAATATTAATATTAATAGTATATAACTAACATCGTGATCTTTAAATATAGTGTTTTAATAAATTTATTTGAAGATACAAATGTCGTTGTCTTTTTTTTTTATAAAAGTGAGTTAAATTTGTGGCATACATAATTTTAGATAGCGTATCTTACTTACTCTAGTATTTTCTTTTCTAATTTATTTTTAAGAGTAACTAAATCAATAAATTTAGCTAGTTTTTGAATAATCATTTGGAGATGCTCTAATTAAGTTTAAAAATGTATCTCGTAGTAATTAGTTTTTTATCTCTTACCCTACGAATTGAGCACCAAAAGAGGCCCAGCAAGAGTGGCCACGCCGACAAGAATTATCGGGCCGTCCGACGGGCGGTCGGACGGCCAGATCGGGCCATCCATCGGACGTTTTGCAAAAAGCCCCTTGATCTTCATCGAAATAGAACCCGCCAAAATTCCTCCTCTCACAAGAAATCTTGCAAAAACATCCTCGATCTTTTTCCAAAAATAGTACCAACCGCCCAGGCAAATGTATGGGCCGGCCATCATCGGGCCGGACGTCATCAGCTTGACGGGCCGGCTCGCCTCATCACCCTGATTCGGCTACGCACCACCGCCAAATACGCAGCCACTTCGGGCCCAAATGGCCTTCTCTTTTTTTGTCTTCTATTAAATCCTATAATATACTAATTTTGTTTATTTCATACAAAAATAATAAAATCTCGTAAAATCATGAATTTTTTTTTGAAGACTCACCATGAATGATGCACTCTATGTACACAAAAAAAATCAAAATTATTTACAAAAAGCCTCTTTTAATTAACAAATAAAACTTCCACGATGTTTATTTCATGAATATTTCGTAATATTAACAACCTCTTTAAAAAACGAAATATTTCAAAAAAAATTATTATTCGATCCTCACCTAAAAAAATTAAAAAGTTCACGAGGTAACAAAATTCACGCGATTAACGTTTTCCACAAATGATAATTTACGGCAATTATTCATATTTAAATAAAAAATGGCCATGCGATTAACGACTTTCATCTAAATCATCCACCTTGTTTAATGATAAAATTTCTAACCTTTTTCATACTTTCATTCATATTTAAATACCTAATGTTTGGAGTATTAAATGTAGGTAAAAAAAAATAACTAATTACACGCTTTTAGATGCGCATTGCGACTTTTTTGAGTATCATCTATATTTAATGCTTTATGAACGATAACGCTGTAAAATTTTTAATTTTTACCATAAACAAGGCTTGAAAATTTTGAATTAGTTGAACGATAGTACTCCTACACTACTGTAGAACAGTAATGTGCACGGGCCATGGCAGTAGTCTGAGGAACTGGTTGGTCCACTAGTCTGACCAACGCTACAGTAGCAACGCTCCTGCACGCTAGCCTGAAGTCCTGAACCCGTCCGTCCCATGCGGTGGGGCCACAGTGCAGTGTGTGAAGTCTTTTTTTTACCGTGCCAAGTTCAAATTACTGTGCATAGGCCGTGGCAGTTGGCGGTTGGTTGGGCATTGATTAGCAACAATGCGACGGTAACCTGCGCTTTTTACAGCAGTGAGCAGTCAGTCGGCTACAGCGCCGTGGGGGTCCGGCGGGTGAAAGGTTCGGCGCAGGCGGACGACGTCGGGTCTTGTCGCGCTCGGTCCTTGCAATGAAAGCGCTGGCCGAGCCGATCCTGCCGCAGCGGCGCCGGCCGTCGCTTGAAAGAGAGAGTCGCTGCCGCGCACCGTCGCTGCCAATTGCTTCGGCTGCTCGGCAGAAAAGTTCCGTCGTTTCTCTTTGTTTCTAGCGGAGGGAACCGGCCGAGAGCGGCTGTCTGTCGAGTTCGTTCCTTTGTTTCTCAATATTGTTTCTCGTGTACTAGTAGTAGTAAATACAGTAGCAGCACAACGATTACCTTTGTGCAGTATTTTCAAGATTTCAGTTTTCATAGTACTCAAGATATGATACGATCAGTACACTCATCACAACCAGAGTGAAAAGCTGAGAGACAACTCATGACCCCGCTTTATCTTTTTGGTTTCTAGCCTTGTCATCATCGCTGGTTCTGCAATTCCAAAGAAGATGGCTGCTGGTTTCTACTATAGCTCACGGGCAAATGTGTTCGATCATACTAAACCCCACTGACAAATTACAACCCTGCTCGGCTCTGCTCCTCGGCGCAGTGGCAATGGCATGGCATGGTGCTGCCGTCGCCGATCAGCCTGCCCTGATCGACAGGTCCCCATATCCTTCTCCTTGTTACGAGACTATCAGCACTCATATCTCTCTGTTTACCCCCATACATCGGGCCAGATGATTTAATCTCACAATTTAGCATGTAATTTTACCTTGTCACATGGAGTTTCTCTTAGAAACCCGGGAGTTTTCTTGTTTACACGCCCTGCATATACAAGCGGGGTTAGATGGGCCAAGGAGATGAGCATCTTCTCTCTGAAGAACTAGACCAAAATCAGCCGAAAGCTTCGTAAGGGTGGAACTTTTGAACATTTTCTCTCCTTTATGTATTCCATTCCAAACGATCAACATGCTAATTTTATCACCACCCTGATTATGGACTCATCACTAACAGTGGATCGTAGGTAGTAGGAGATGATGAAATGGATTGGAGCGACATGCATGATTAGATTGGCGACTTGGCATTGGCAGGAGATGGCTTTGTAATCCTTCGGCGATTGGCTGTAGATTAGTGACATGGGAACGAGATGTTAACAGCCATGCACACCTGATGCGGTCTTGCTGCTGACTGCTGATCGCGAGATTACTTTGTGACTTCATTGACCTGTTCATCTGGCTTTAGCAACCAACAACAAAGGACGGATGAGAGGGAACTAAACGAGGTTCAGTCGCCAGCTTAATCTAATTGGTTGGCATATCACAAAGGAAATCGCTTGCCTCTAGTGGAACACCGACCATCATCCGAGTACACAGCTCAGGCTAGTACCACTCGCTACTGTACTCAATCAAAGCACTAATACTGAATCATTACATCATCAGATGAGATCCCAAAAGCCCACGTTCTTCGGGCTCCACCATTAACAAAGACCAGCAGCAAGCTTCACTAGCGCTCCCATGCACCCACATCCACCATTAGGGTTTGGTTAATTAGAAACGAAGCTACAAGTAACCATGACGACTGATTAGCACTACTAACTTGACTAGCTACCTAGGACGACTGCGGCGAGCCGCCACTGCCGTCGACCGCTGGACGCGGAAGTAGTCGGCTGTGTCGGCTGCGGTGCCGTTGATGTTGAAGTCAGCGTGGACAGGTGCTGGGCCTGGGCCGGCGTGGGCGGACGGGTGGACAGCGGCGGCGTGGGAGGATGGGTAGACGACAGCACCGGTGCCGGCGTCGGACGGATGGTGGATGGCCGCCGTGGCAGCAGCAGCAGAGGCGCTGCGGCGCGCGCTGTGGCCGCCGACGAAGTTGTGCTTGTTGTTGTGCATCCACACCTTGAAGACGCCCTTGGTGACGCCGATCTCCTGGCAGCACGCGTCCACCACCGCCTCCTCGCGCTTCTGCAGCCGCCACCCCAGACGCTCCGACAGCGCCTGCATCCGCTGCTTCTGCTCCGGGCTGAACTTGGTGCGGAACCGCTTCCTCGCCGCGGCCGCTCCCGCGGCATCGGGAGGAACAGTCCCAGACGCGGGCGACGGCATCGGGCCCAGGGAGACGGGCGGCGGCATCGGAGGACCCAGGGAGACGGGCGGCGGCCTCGGCGCCGCCGCGGGGGTTTGGACGCCGAGGCTCGGGGCGCCGGTGCTCAGCGCGAGGTGCATGTGCGGCGCGGCCTGCTGACGGTAGCCGTGCGGCGGCGGCGGCGTCGGAAGCGGCGACAGCGGGCGGTCCTCGTCGAAATCCGAGCCGTCGTCCGACTCCTCCGTCTCGTAGTCGAAGGCGGCCGGCAGGCGGTCGTCCACCGGCGCCTCCTCGCCGCGCATCATCGTGCGGCTACCACGCATGACGTGGGACGCGACAGCCGGTGCGGGCGCTGGCGGCGGCGGCGGCGGCAAGGCGAGGAGAGGCGGCGGTGGTGGCAGCTCGGCGAGCCGGCGATGGAAGTTGCGGTGACATCCGCACGCGGCGCACCTGAGCGAGCTCGGGTCCGCCGGGTCGGCCTCCGGCGCCGGCAGGAACTCGCCGCACCCGTCCAGAGCGTGCCCGCCCAGGCTCGCCGCGTGGTTCTTGAGGCACTCCCGGTACACCCCGTCTCGCCGCGGGCCGTCGCCACCGCCGCTGCTCCGAGCCTCATCTTCTTGGCCGCCGCCGCCACGGCCATGCCGCAGTTCCGATACACCGGCTGGTACTCGAGGTCCACCACCGCCTCCATCCTTTGCCTCCCAGGCACCAAGGCGGCGTCGCCACTGCTGGCAGCAGCAGAGCACGCACGCCCCGACCCCGCCACGGAAGATTACCGCTTCTTGTGCCTGCCTCGGCTGTTTTTGCCCCCGGAGGAGAGGACAGGGACAAAGGACGAGGACGAGGACGAGGGAGAAAACTACAGGTAGGGAGGTGAAGAGAGGCGAGGAGATAAGAATGGAGCGAGCCAAGGAGAGTGATGAGAGTGTGTGAAAGAGAAATGAGTGAAATAAATACACGAATAATTAGATGGATCACTAAGAAATGAGTGTGGATCACTAAGAAAAAATATTTTTTAACTTACTTTAAAAGAAACGAAAAGGTAGATTAGACGAGAGAAGGTCATTACTGTGGTAGTGATGGAATGAGACGAGACGAGAGTGCGAGGGGAGGGTACAAGTGTACAGTGACGCAGGCCACGTTTTGAGCTGCGAGGCATCGGACCATAGCGTAGTGACAGGGCTAGCCATGCTTGGCCTGACGGAATAGGGATCAGACTATCAAGCGCGTAGCGTAGGCGTAGGCCTGGCCTGGGAATCACTCACATGAGACGAGTCAGGAGCCAGGACAAGCAGCCAGCACGCGTGAGTGAGGTGGGACTGGGGCCATGGGTGATTAATAGTGCACGCTGATGGTGCGCCGTAGTAGTTGGACTTTGGTACCGTTGAATCGTTACTGCTGAGAGAGTCTGGCCCGGACCTGGTGATGCCAGGTGAGAGAAAGTCTTCCACGCACACTTTGCGGTGAGAAAAAATACTGGCCGACTAAATTTTACCGATAAATAGCGAACAGGGCCCCTCGTGTTAAGACCAACCACTTTTGATGTATCACTGGGTGTCAGTAGTTTCTAAGTCAAATTAATGTTTGACTAAATTTCTACACTTGAATACTAATGATTACTATATTACTACATTAGTATCATTTCATTCGTCATTAAAAATATATTCCATAGACCTATTTAATGTTATAAATGTTAGCATATTTTTTTTATCCTGAGATATAGTCAGTTGGACTTTGGACATTGATGAGTATTGTTTTTCTTTTACAAGTGGACATTGATGAGTACTGTTGAATCGTCCTACTCCCTCGCATTGACTGTTTTTTTTTATGTGTTTGGTTTTCTTTCCAGCCTAGCCTGGCTCGCATATGATGCAGCCAGGGCTACTTGGCTAAGCTGTGTGCATGCAAATGGGTGTTGTTTAGTTGCCTAGTTCAGTGCAATTAGGATCAATTCAAAATGTGTTTGGTTCCATGAAGCTGCATCAGTTTGTACATAGAAAAAGGGATTGTTTGGTTGCCTACATACTACTATATGTAGTTACCTCCTGGTAACATTACCACAGCTACTTTTGCACAACAACTTCCAAACTAGAATACCTATCACTAGAACAATAAGAGCGATTATTACAACTTTAACAACAATTGAATTGTGGCAAACATGGAACTCATAAAAATGCAGTGCAGCTGCTTCTAGCAAAAGTGGATGAAGTGGTTCTAGCAACGGTTGATTCACAGATTGTTGTTGTCCATAGAATGCAAGAAGAGCTTGCACTCTTGTGGTGTATTTCTTGTAGCAATTCCCCTTGAACCCATTCACTTGAGCATGTGCATGCTCCCAGGTGTTGTACACACCTGGTTCCCTCCCATGGAAAATAATATACCAAGCCATAAGCATGGGCATGTGCTTAGTGTTATGAAAGAAAACATCATAGGCAGATAATAGGCATGTGCTCAGATTAATCAAAAAAATCACAAGCAGATAATAGGCATGTGCTCAGATCATATTGAAAAACATCACATGCAGATAATAGGCATATGCTCAGATCATATTGGAAAACATCACAGGCAATAGTAGGCAAATCAGAATAGGAAATATGCAGGTTCTCAGAATATAAAGTGTGCAACGTCAATTGTCAAGCATGGGCTCAACATGACAGCAGGTTCAGAACCACATAGGGTTGCCACACTAGCAATGGGTACTTGGTCACATTGCCACACAAATACATCCACGAAGTGGTTGATCTAAGAAGAGGCAGGGTTATCTCTAAGACACTAACTATATGTTAGTGTTAGTAGGTAAGAATTGCACAAAAGAGGCACGTGCTCAGAAGAGGCTATACATAAAATAATCCATCACTGCACACCATCAACCAGTGACCTAACTAGGGCAGGCACTGCATAAAAGGATCAACCACCTGCTTCTGTTGCATCACATGTAGTAGTGTTTGGCCAAGTAAGTCCTCAGCCAAATCTCACGGTGGGAGACGGTCATCTTCACAAATGTAGTGCCCAGGGCCTTATTGTCCAGCAGGTGGCCATAAGCAGACATGAGCGCTTCCTCAGTGAGGCTAGGGACAAACATGACAACCTCATACAGATTAGGGTGGGAGTCATCTACCACACTAGAGCGAATTGCATCTGCCACATTGTTCACTGCATCTGCAATGCCAGTGAACATCACCACATCCTCATATGCAAGCAAGGACCTCTTTCTCTTCTTACCACCTGCCCCATCAGTTTGGGTTGCAACTTCTGGTTCAATTTTGCCACTCTTGACATCATCAGTTGCACCAGTGTGGATAGAGGTGTCTGAAAAGTCAGAACGAGTACCCAATGGTTGATTAGATCCCATGGCATACTTTACTGTTGCTTCCAAAGTAGATACTCATGTACTTGTAGTGCTGGATTGGTTTGTTAAGAACTCGCATCCTTGGGGTGTGTGTCTTGGCAAAATAGATGAGCCAAAGTTAGTATTTGAACTAAACTCATGTAGTTAGTATGAACAATGAGGCAAAAGTTAGTATCTGAACTAAACTCATGTAGGCGACGCCGAAAGTGCCCCCCAACCCCACCCACCCACAAGTTGAAGAATTGTAATGACAGAATCCAAAGTTGTCAACATACCGCCGGTCTTGTTGCATCCGCATCGACGACCCGCCATTGATAAAGTCCAAATCTCGCATAAGCTTGAGTTAGGGCACACGTGCCACGGGCACGAGGAAGGACGAAGGCGCAGCTAGAGCGGTGGGAGCTAGTGTCCTTCACGTCGGTATAAATTCGCATGGAAGGACGAATGCTTTGATTTTAGATCCTGAAAAAGTCAAGTTGAAAATCACCGAAGCACTTTTCGCTTGTTTATGGTAAACTAGGTGAGTGCCCGTGCGTTGCTATAATTGGAGAAGAAAAACTAATGAAATTATATGTTTCAATCGTGCAAAAGCTAATATAAAACAGTATCACATTGCAGTTTCATGTCACAAGAAAAGCTTTGCTTGCTTAAGCATGAACCATGTGTCCTACACTCCTCCTACCCTACTGACCACACACACAAATGTCAAGAACTTTATAAAAATAATGTTGACGGATGGAAAAATGACATGGACAAATGCCATGTCACTCATGGAACCAACATTGATTAATTCTAAGCCATCCTGCCAGAAAGAAGCGCTACTAACACTCAGAAAACGGTTGGCCATGTCAAATAAAAATATGCTAGCTACAAACCACTTGGCTCCTATGGAAAAAAAAAAATAATATCACGGTGATTCAAGTTAGAATTGTTGTACTATTGCAAAAAAAAAAATTTTAGTGTCATGTTCTCACATGATTCGTTTCTAACTAATCATATCAATATACCATGAGTTCTGATGAAGCGAGAACAATTTGAATATAACTGGAGTTTTGATGTGAACAAATATAAGCATCCATGGATCCTTTGAGCAACTTTTGCTCATTGTTTACAATTATTCAACATTTCAATGGCGTTATTAAGAGATTAGGGACAATTATACTACAGATCACATGAATGCAATCACAACTTGTTGGATGATACCAACATCAGAGGTCCTAATCTTTTTCCTGGACAACATTTGAGAGCAGAGTATGCATCCAAAGTGTCGTCGATATTGAGAACTACAGAGAGAAATTTGTTCAATACAAACTTCCCTGAAAAAAGCTATTAATAAGCAAGCCAAGAGTCCAAAATGAATTTGCCAATGGACTATTTGGTTAATTAATTGATTTTGGGGAAACATGGACAAAAAGTAACAACTCAAGGCACTGAGTTTCAGAATATATGCCGTACGTTGGTCAAGTCACAGAGAAAAAAATATGGTCATAAGGCACATAAGTTGATCAATACATTGACAACTACCAAGCAAATGCCATCATCAGGAGCTCGTTTCACGAGCCCTTTCAAAAAAAAAATTTGACCCCAGGTAAACAGAAGCTTGTGTTAGAAGTTTGGAACGATTTCAGGACCAGATGAAGAAACTTTTCATGCTCTTGCAGAATTTGAGGACAAGTTCCATAGGTTTATCAGTGAAGAAAATACATTTGAAAAGTTACAGGTTTTAGAAGTTTGACTAATTACAGGCTTAATTCCTAGCTGCATAGTGGTACCACAACTGCAATAGAGGCCCTTCGAACATACATAAGATTCTATATATAGAAACTTTGCATATGGCAATGATCTAGTACTGTTTATTAGCTAGCAAGCATTTTATATCATACACATGAAAAAATATTTCAATTATGCTTTCAAGACATCTAGGATCATTCGTTGAAACTAATAATTCACACATATATGGTCCATGCATGTGTTTTGTAGCAGCTGGAGCATTGCTATGACTAATAACTGTAAGACCCAGGTATCGATCTGAATAATTAGAAACATGACTTCTCAATACCTGCAGGTCACACCTACTAATATCTACGGCTAGCCAGCTAGTAATCCCCTCTCCGGCTACTATTTTCTGAACCTATATTAGTTTTAATCAGCATTTGAATAGTCAATAATCAATCTTGAAGCTCATAAATCGGGTTCAAAAAATAATCAGGAACTGAAACTATAGGCAGAGCATCCCAATTCAGTCATCTGTGTCCGTACCAAGCATGCAAGGGCTAGGTACTAAACATGTCGGATTGTATTGAGACAAATAAAGGGCATATACCAATTGTATTTAGAACTATCTACTATTTTCATCAGACAAAGCGGGCGGAGTGGCATTAGTGTGACAAACCTGATTCAAGATGAACCAAAGGAGATTTACCTTGAAGCTGAATTATTCGATATGGCGCAAACTCTCCTACAGGACCAAACCTACTGCAGAAAGATCTAGCAACAAATAACAGATTCAAATAAATGAAAGTGCATGCAGTCAACATTCAGAGAAACAGAAGCAACATGATTTCAGGTGTGACACATGAGAACCATGGATAAGTCGAGCATTCAGACAATTACAACAGGAAATTATTAGATTATGTGACTTAGGCCTCAACGGACATGTGACTGAATCTTACACTACACCCAATTCAGTCATTCTTTCAGAGACGGGTGAGTACTCATTCACATGAGAACGTTTTTCTTTTCCTACTAAAGTTACTATATCCTACAAGAGAGAGGCACTTAATTAAACACTAATCTTGAAATAAATACACTTCACATTCGTATCGTAAAAATTCACCACTCATTTGAACATTCATAGAGATTGTTTCACTTGTTGCATATGAAATTCCTGAAGAATTTAGCCAGCAAATTTCATTTGTTTTATCTTGTATTGCAATGTAGTGAAAAACTGAACCACTTCATATAAAAAAAAAAAATGTTTGATTGTTCTTAGGACAATAAAATGTAGAAGTGCCATGTTCATTTCATTAGATAAATGATAAGGACAATAAAACCTTAGCCATGCTGCCCTTTTTCTACACTACAAGAACCCTCCTAGAACCCTGACTCTAAAGATGGTGCTGACAGAAGTCAAGAGAACCAATACAGTTCTAATTTCTAAACATCACACATGCATACATACAGACTGACAAAACCTATCAAACATGCAGACTAATTCAGTCATTGTATATAGGCAGTGGCACGTTGTGGTTATTATGACCTCTTAGTCTCTCACCCATCTGATGCAGAGAAGGCACATAAGTGTTGTAAGGGTATCTGCACTATCGATTTCAGTGAACCTTGTTCAGCTACATTCCAAAATGATATGTTGCAGCTTTCAATTGCTAATAGAAGACCGAAAACGAGTAAAGATGGGTACATAAAATGCATTTTGCCACAAAACCATATAAGATTAATATGCTCATGTTTTAGTTCCTATAAGATTAATTATGCACAGTCCACTGTTAATTAACAATGTCCACTGAGGATCAGATATAACACAATGCAGTCCAATGATCCATTTGTGCAAAAAAAAGATAAGTTTAATAAATATATTTTCCTAACATACTTGCTTAAGAAAAGGAAATGTGCATGAGAGCCATGACAAGTCAGCCGCTTACAAAAAAAAACAGGAATGTATTGCAGTCTAGAACTGAACTTATTAGGTGAACCTATTGATCCTGCACATTTGTTACAAGCAGTCACAAGATTAAAAAAAAGGAAAGATGTTGGCATTGGCTAGACATTCAGTTAATTTCAACTGAACCAAATACCAAGTCTGCCTTGCTATTTTCATACATATAAACCTACGAGTCATGAACACAGTACGGACTTGGTTACTTGCCAATAGCAAAACAGGCTTAATAGCGATGGCTTAAGAGACATTTCAACAAACAACATGATCGTGTCCCTTGAGCTGTTGCAGTAGGCATGGCAAATGAAACAAACAAGAGTCGAGGACGGCCCAAACCTTGATGCCGAGTTGCTTCACTCCCTTAACGATGCCGCCCGCCTTCGTGATTCGTCGCCAGGATGTCGCGCCGTGTAACACCCGCCCAATTTGGATGTGGGCCCATGAGTGCTGAGTGCACATGTTTACCACCACCTGCTAGGTTTAGCAAGGGTGGAGCCAACTTATAAGCCTTGCCTTCCAAACCATATCACCTTCGGGTTAACCCTTTTACACGGCGGGGCCGAAAGTGTAAGGAGGGTGCTGCTGTGTGCGCATGCACCCCTCGAAGGACTCTCTCAAGGTGCGGCTTTGGAGGGCGGGGTGTCGCTGTGTGGTATCAAAGCCGACCTTCGGCGGCCACAGCGCGCGTGGGGCAGATGTGCGGACATGGGGTTTATTGCGTAGGCTCGCGGGAGTGCACGACATGGCACATGTGCAGCCACCGGGCTGCGGTTGCGTGTGCCAAGAGGGGAGGTCCCGGTTAAGTTGGCGCCGGCGAGGACCTCGAGTCCTTTGAGAGGGGTGTATGTAACACCCGCCCAACGGATGTGGCCCGAGGTGGGCCATGAGTGCTGAGTGCACGTGTTTATACCACCTTGCTAGTTTAGCAAGGGGTGGAGCCTAACATAAGTCTTTGCCTTCCGACCATATCACCTTCGTGTTAACCCTTTTACGCGGCGAGGACATAAGTGTAAGCGGTGCTATGTGGCGTGCACGCCCCTCGGAAGGCTCTGCGATTATGCGGCTTTGGAGCGGCGGGGTGTCTACGCCCCGCCTTTGACACCCCGCCCGGGACACCGCGTCGCCTACGCCGCCCCGAAGGTGCTCTCCGCCCCCTTCCCCCCTCGGGAGGGCTGGCGGTGCGACTTTGGAGGGCGGCGGTGTCACACGCCGCACTGCTTCCTCGGCGTGGCCGTTGCCTATGGAGGCCGCCCGCCGCTTCAGAAAGAAGCAAATGCGGATGTGCATGCGCGAGGGGGCGGGGAGGCGAAGGCCAACCCCGCATCTGAGGGGGATTACCGCTAGAGGTGGGACGCGAGAGGCGGGCTTTTTTTAGTAGTAAGATATTGTCCTACTATGACCTAACCTGGCTCAAAAAATTTGTCTCGTAACGTACATCCAAACTGTCCAAATAGTTATTTCGCTTTACCCATATTTTAAGGCAAAAGAATTTATGTGACGGAAAATCTTGAAAAGTTTGGCCAAAACTTGGCTATCTAAAACAGAGCCTTACCCACTTCCTTGTCTGTATTCTATCGAATGGGTTTGAGCCTTACCCACTTCCTTGTCTGTATTCTATCGAATGGGTTTGGACAAACAGGTTTGGGTGAGAGCAGGGACAATGAGCATGGGTGATTAATATTTAGAGCAGGTTTAATGATTTCGCCGGTAGCCGGCTGGGAGCCGCGGTGGTGTGGCGCTCGGTTGTGGTAGGTCCTGCTGGAATTTAATGCACTGCAACCCAATTAGCCAATAGCAGCCTGAGCTCGAGCATCTTGCCGGCGTGGAGCGGGCGCGTCGTGAGACGCCTGCGCTGTTCTCTCTCCTTGTTTCTCTGTGTTCCACGTCGGATTTCGCCGGCCAAACGTCGACCATA